>JBCNYG010000021.1:5545269-5557184 GCA_039654305.1 Porochilus rendahli
TGTTCAATACAATCTTGGAGGGGGAGAGGATGCCTGAGGAATGGAGGAGAAGTGTACTAGTGCCGATTTTCAAGAACTAAGCAACTACGGAGGGATAAAACTGATGAGTCACAGTTTAGTGCCTTTTTACTTTAATCATCTGCAGGCCAGTGGCACCATCACACCACCAGGCAGTCATGTGCCGTTGCTCTTGCCCCCAAGTTCCACAAAGCTTGACTGACAAATGATTGTTCATTGCCAGTTGAGCCGTAAAGACACTTTGGAGGAACCACATGCAGCTGAGGGTAGAACCCCTTGGTCATGAACTTAACAGCTCAGGTATTTGGCTGAAGGTACAGGCTGGATGGCATAAGATTTCATTCAGCAACGTTCATGCCTGTCTTTATTTAAAGGCCTATGTTCAAAAACAGGAAGAGGAAATGGAAAGTGTGTCATACTATAATCTCAAATTTATTCGCCTAAACTCAGTTAAAGAATAAATTAGACATCATATAAAAATCATTTTGTCTTGATTGTCCGAAACATCTGTACATTTATGTAGAAGTATGTAAGAGCAGAAATAAACTCGGAGATCATCAGTTCCCCTATTATCACCCATGGGTCATTCCATAAAATACTTAAATTACATTAGATATGATGGGAAAACATATATTTTTTAAAAAGTACGCAGGGAGGACCCTAAAATTGCAAACAAAATATGCATTTAAAATTTCCCCCCATTTTCTAGCTTCCATAACTATTGAACAACAAAGACACATCTGGAATTTTCAGACTCGTTTCATAGGCATTTGTAGTCCTAAGAAATGTGAAAATATATATATTTTTTTATTATTATTATTACATGTTACAGAGAATGACAAAGTGGACATCTTATCCATCGCAAATTCTAAAGTGCCACCTTTGGCCAACCATTACACACAAACTAATTATCATATTTATTAGAAATTTTATGTGCTATATCGTGGCTATGTAATGAATGGATCTGTGTAAAGTGAAGGTTCAATGTTATGTTATGTGTGATGTATGAACAGCTGAAATCAAACAGTATCAGTATGTGGTATAGTATCACAAAATAAAACGCACCATGTGTAAGGATTTATCCTAAATTTTGACACCAACCTACTATGAATCCCTCTACACTAAATGTTCAAATTAATTACGCACATTTTCAACATCATATTTTAGATATATAACAGAATATCTAGTGATTTTGGAGCAATAAATATATCCATATCAAGAAATAATAAGTGTCCCCTTGTTGGATATTGTTGTCCGAACCGCTTATTCCTAATTAGGGTTGCGGGGAGGCTGGTGCCCATCTCAGCCGACTCTGGGCGAGGGCGGGGTACACTCTGGACAACTCGCCAGGTAATCGCTGGGCCATCAGTCACACAACAGTCCTGCTTAAAAACAAAAAAACATTTGCAAATGGGGTGTTTCATCATTTCAATCGTGTGATTCAAGCTGGGGCTCTCGCGTGATAGTCATTTCAGTTAAACATAGTGATGGATCTCTAAGACCTAAAAATGTGAAATATGTGCTTTATTTCAGTTTTACAAAATACATTGTATTCAGAAACTACCGCATATTAATTTATATCAAGTATTTGGGAGTATTTTTGTGTGTGTGTGTGTTTGTTTGTGTTTCCCTTAATAAACTTTTTAGTTTGCAGTTTTAAATAGAACATTCCACTCAACATAAAAGGCCGACAGCCAAACTTTTTTTTTTTTCTGGTCAAAGGTGTTGGCTAAGGAACTAAGGATAACTGGGCTGTTTAGTAACAGTGTTATGTATTTTTGAAAAGTGAGTCTCACTTGCTTTAAGTAGCAGAAACAGACGATGATTAATGTATAATCAAGCGACCATGTTAATGGAAACCCACCTACTTGTGTAACCACAAAATTTGTCATCTATCATGTATACATTCACATACAGTTCTAAAACATTAATTTGTTTATGGCTAGCTGTTTGTTGGCTTTATTTACATTAACGATGGTTATATGGTGCAAAAATACTGCATATACAAATAAATGCAGGTTAGTGATATAACCTACTCAGTTTGGATCATTTTGCCATGTTGGCCCATATGCCAGGTTTCACTGATTGGGCAAAGTTTTGTTGCACCAAATTCCAGCTGACCAATGAGATGGTTTGAAACTGTGTACTGTAGGAAAAAAGTTACTCCATTTAATATTAAATAAATAAATAAACGGCCAGTTTACCCCAGATTAGCCTAGTGTTCATGTCTATACCTGCATGCAATTTGTAGGCCTTCATTGAAAGCCTAGTCATCCTAACCGATTATTATTGCGTACTCTTGCCCTATGATCTCACTCACTCACCTGTATCCAAGTGCTTTAGCTGTGCCCATCGCTGAGTGGAGGTGAGCTCGGAGTCAGGGGGCAGGATTAAGGAGCAGAGCCACGTGTTTGTTTGGCAGGTGTTCAGCTGGATTAGTGACTCGTTTTGGAGCACAAAGGGACCTTGTTGATATTGATGAAGCCAGTTTACTGCTGGTAAAACCTAGTGAGAAAGTGGGCCAGCGCTCTTGTTTCTCACGTGGCGACTCGTAGATCCGCTGATGAGGAAAAACAAGATATTGATCACTATTGTTAGCCTTTTACAAATGTTTGGCAAGCAGCTGGAGCAGCTCTCATGCATTCATCACAGCAG
Source organism: Porochilus rendahli (assembly GCA_039654305.1). Classification (NCBI taxonomy): domain Eukaryota; kingdom Metazoa; phylum Chordata; class Actinopteri; order Siluriformes; family Plotosidae; genus Porochilus; species Porochilus rendahli. The sequence continues at coordinate 5,547,943 of JBCNYG010000021.1, forward strand.
ATTGGCCTGTTAATATAATTACTAGAGAATTGACAGATGCACGCCAATCCCTTCTAAAAGCATGCCAAAGACAACATTGGTGCACGCAGGGGCAAAAAAATTTATTGTTTTCTTAAGGAACCATTTTATTACTGACATTTTTCTCAGAACTATGAAATTTCCCAGAGCATTTCAGTAATTATTATTAATCGTAGCTACTGTTATTACATAAATTAATGTATTAGTATGAAAATGAGGGGAAATGTCCACGGATCTTGCAGGCCAATATGTAAAGCTGCTGTTACCACTCCTGTGGCTGTATGAAAATGAAAGGTTTAAAGGTCCTTAAACAGGCTGTCACCTGTACCGCTTCCACGCTAGCCAAGAAGCTTGCACCATTTGTTGATTTCTTCCGGTGGCTTGTAGCCACATCTGGAGGTCTCGTGTGAACTGAGGACACAGGAGGGGAAAAAAATGGACAGAGCAAAGCATGCATGCTATGTGATAGGAGATGTGTAATTCATATCTGTGGATCTAATCATAATCAGACATCGGCTGTTTACCCAGGTGATAAAGCTTTGCTCTTGGACAGGGGATTAAACATTAATTAATTGTTCTGATATCATAATATCGTACTCAGTGTACTTAAACCAGGGTAAGGGCTATTTATCTAAATTAGGCAGTCCTTCCAAACCATTTGCTTCCAAATGGTCTAAATATGGTAATTTTCTATTCTGATTGTCACCTGTAATTAATCTCACAACCTTGGCAATCAGAGGATACATCTTTTTTTAAATGTCGAAATTACACTGACTTAAACATCTGCTTTACTGGGGTTTTTTTTGTTTTGTTTTTTTACTTTGCCTGTGGAGCTCACTCATTGCCAGATAGAGCAGTATCAGATTAATAGCTACTCTAAACGGCTAGAATTGGACAGGAACATTCATTTAAATGGAACTAACACATCAGAATGGCATGTGTATTTAAACCTTTTAAATGAACTAGTGACTAAAATAACACTTTGTTTATCCCCCCAGGAGGGATAAGGACTATTTACGTACAATTAAGTCTATTTATAATGTCTGCTGTGCTGTAAAATGGTCCTTTAAGAGTGTAGTTGAAATTAACATTAAGTGGAAATAAAGAGTTACCACAGTTTATAGCAGTCACTGTTCACTTAGAAGAGTTTATTCACTATAAATACTTATCTAAATATTTTTGGTTATTTCTATAACATGTTGAGTTTGTTTCCAGTGGGGGTTGGACTCTGCCAAGGCTGCCCTTTGTCAACGGTTCTGTTCATAATATTTATGGATAGAATTTCTAGGCGCAGCTGAGGCATTGAAGGGTTCTGGTTTGGTGGCCATAGGATGAGGCCATTTGGCTTCATCAAGCCAGGACCTTCAGCTCTCGCTGCAGTGATTCGCAAACGAGTGTGAAGCAGCCGGGATGAGAATCAGCACCTCCATGTCCGAGGCCATGGTTCTCAGTAGGAACAGGGTGGAATGCGCACTCTGAGTTCAAGTATCTCAGGGTCTTGTTCATGACAGAGGGAAGGATGGAGCGGGAGATCGACAGGTGTTGAGCGACTCTGCTGTAAAGCAGAGCCTGTACTGGTCCGTCATCATGAAGAGGGAGCTGAGCCGGAAGGCAAAACTCTTAATTTTCCAGTTGATTTATGTTCCTACACTCACCTATGGCCTTGAGCGTTGGGTAGTGACCGAAAGAACGAGATTGTGGATACAAGCGGCTGAAGTGAGCTTCTTTCACAGGGTGGCAGGGCTTTCCCTTAGAGATAGGGTGAGAAGTTGTGTCATCCGGGAGCAGCTCGGAGTAGAACCGCTGCTCCTCAGCGTTAAAAAGAGCCCGTTGAGGTGGCTTGGGAATCTGATAAGAATGCCTCCTAGACGCCTCTTTGGTGTGGTGTGTCGGGCATGTCCGACCGGGACGAGACCCCGGGGTTGACCCAGAACATGCTGGAGCGACTATGTGTCCTCCCGGAAGAGCGGGAGGAAGTGGCTGGTTTGGTCTGAAGACAGCGACTGTGTTTAGATCTCCGCTAATGACCTTGGGAAGTTCAGGAATGGAAAAACGTGCATCCAATTCAATTAGCTCGGGAAGGAATGCTAAGTATAATTTGGTATTGATTCCTTCACCCAACCTATGGACCCAGTGGTCTGTCGTGTCCCCATTTTAGAACTTTAGTTCCTAGCTGTAATTAGTTGCTATTTACTGTTTGACACATACTATAGCTTTTATCCTTTATATTGTCATTATATAGCTGAATAAATGTGTGTAGAAACATAAGTATGCTCTCAGCAATTTGTCTCCTCAATAATGTGTTAATTCTGTTCTATAGATTCACTACACATGCACTCGAAAAGCTATGCATAATGTATTGATGTAGACTGGAACCTAATTTCCATATTGACTGATTTCTCCTAAAGGAAATACCTCTGCACTGAAAGAATTGGTTCCTTTAATTTTTTTTGCCATATGTGCGATTGATTGCTTATAAAGGCAAAAAGAGCTCCAGTGCTGCTTTCGTGTCACAAACTGTCTGTAATTCAATGTTTAAATGGCACTGACATATGACATGATGTGTCCACTTATTTACTGTCGTAACTTTTTAAATGTTGTTTGATGCAGAGGGAACATATTTTGTTTTGAACTATTTTGACTATGGTACCTGGTGAAAAAAAACTTGCACTTGTTATTTGCAGGTCAGTTTTTAGATGATGCTCGTCAATCACCATTTTACAGTTAAAGTTACTGATTAATTTGCTTCTCTAATCGTTAGGCCATTGCTGCACCTTTTTATTATACTTAAAGGTTCTTTAATATTGCTGGAGGGAGTTTTTTTCAACAATTTTGCACTCAGTGCTATACATAAAGGCTACAATGCTTCCACAAAAATCACAGTACAACACCTACATGAGATTTATTACAAAGCAGTGTTTGGTCTGGGTCTAAGTAGCATGAATGTTGAATTGTGTAGGACTTGTTGAGAAAATAATTGTGAAAGTAATATTTTGGCAGAAATGAATAACAGAGGTTTGTGCTCTCTGAGTGTTTTTAGTGTATACATAGAAAATGTTTCATCTCATTGAAACTTATTGCTAATTTGATATTTAAACTAGTCTGATAAATGAATTTTCAAAAATTTAATGAGTTTCTGTTTTGTTTGGAAAAGTCGATGCATGAAAATAGACTCAAATATTTAAATAACTTTTATTTAGGATATATAAAAGAATACAGATAAATTTAAGGAATGTTAACTGAATTTTTCTATATGATCTTGTCTATGGTGAAAATTTTTTTTTTTTTAAAAGGAAAATGCAATAATTTATAAGGGAATTTTTATGGATTGATTGATTGACTGATTGATTGAGTAAGTGAGTAATTATATTTTTTAATGGAATAGGACTAAAGCTGAATCCAGTGAATGCAGTCTCCTCAAGTTTATTGAACCACGACAGCAATTATGAAACCTTTTCTCAGTAGGTTGTCCTCTGGGAAACATCTTCCCATTGTGTAGGCTCTGCTGGTACAATATGTACAGATCCACTAAATGATTTGGAAAACACAGCAGTCAAAAGCATTGTTAGACACATCAAAAACAACGCATCTTGATTCACTGCCAGGCATAAAAGCAACCTGCGTTCATGCCAGTAGCTTTCTACTGCTTGTTACAAGCTCTATTTTAGGACAGGTAGGTCAGAGGAGGTCTTCCTGCAAAGAGAAAGGGAGCTGAACTGCCCTGCTTTGGAGGAAGCCTGCAATTAGCTGGCATTATATAAAATGCATGGGTGTGGGCCACCCCATCCAAGAAGAATAATTCTCAGAAAAGTAACAGAAAGGCTGTAGAAATCAAGAAGGAGTGGCACAGGATTTACCATTGGGGTGGGGTCAGCGATGAGCACTACACTCACAGTTCTAGTAGAACACTCCTACGTTTTAGGTTCGGCTAGGATGTTCTACGATCAGATGTGTCCCTGCGTCAGGTTCCAGTCAAGCATGGATATTGAATTGGCCAGCTTTGGGATCATCAGTTTGCAGCATGTCTTTCAGTGTCGAGGCTGCATTCCTGGACCTAGCGTGCGAGAGTCAGAGGGTTTCACCACGTTACTCATCACACACCCTGGAGGAAGCAGACTGCAATATAAACACCAGGGGCCCTGTCAGAATGTGTGCATGTGTTCAAGGGGGGAAAGTTTTTTTTTTTCTTTTTCTTTTTTTTTTTTTTTTACACCTCTGTACACCCAGCCAGACCTGACTAACAGCTTTGACGGTCATTGAGATCAGTGCTGCACCACTAATGTGTTTGCTATGCAGCTCACTTTAATCTGCATTCTGGTGTCAACCTCTAAATGATGCCGTGGATACACTCAGCTTTCCCATCAGCCAAAAAGTGCAGATGTTGCCATCATGAGACACAGAACAGACCAATAAATTATGCTTTAGTGTAAATCCTGCCATTTATTTTGTATTGAGTCATTGTTTTAATCCACTGCACAATTTGAAATATGTTTAAAAACTTTCCATTTTCTCCTCATGAGAGAAAACACCACTGAGTGTGGCTTAGGGATGTGTCTAAGCAGCAGAACAGACATAATTAGTTTTACATTTATAGCATTTGGCAGACGCTCTTATCCAGACTTATCAATTTTTTACAACTGTAATTGAAGGTTAAGGGCCTTGCTCAAGGGCCCAAAAGTAATGATAGTGCAGATTAAGTCATTGACAGTCAGATCAATAACCCATCGCCTTAACCACTAAGCCACCACCACTACCTAAATTAGATGAACATAAAAGCCCATCAGAAAGTTTATACAATACCTATGTATTAAATATGTCTCTATGTTATATCTCTATAAATATCATTGTGGGGCCAGTGGTGTAGTGGTTAGGGTGCTAGGCTTATGATTGAGAGGTCATGGGTTTGAATCCCTGTTAGTCCCCAACAATGGTAAGACCCCTGGACAAGGTCTTTAGCACAAGTGTGTCTCTGTCCACCCAGCAGTGCAAATGGGTACCAGTAAAAAAAATAAAAACTAAAATACTGGCAAGGTAGCCTGTGATAGACTAGCGTCGTATCGAGGAGGAGTTGAACTTTTAGTCACTCCACGCTATGGAAACTGGGGATAAGCTCCAGCCTGATGAGCCAATAGGCTCAAATGTAAAAAGACCAACAGACTTACCTTTACCATTTGTATTATTACCTTTCATATGAGCAACACGGAAGGTACTGTGACACGCCGATTTTTGTTTCACAGGAAATTTTGTGTCCGCATTTTTAGTAAAACGTTCATAGAACACTCTTTTGTTATAATAACTAAAAGCACTTGTCACACCAACACCCTGTTTTTAGTCTTTCTTGATGCAAAAAAACCTGACCTTTTCTTTGTAATAATGCAACAATATACATTCACAACGTCTATAAAATTTTACTAATTACTAATTAGGTAACACTCACTTTGGACCTTCATTCACTATTTCATTGATGTAGCTTCACAAGAAGCAAATGATAGCTAGCTAACATTAATGTTAATCATTCAATCCAAATTAATATCATCATCATATTACTATCATCGTAAACCCTGGACAGCTCGCCACTGTATTTGCTTAATAATTGCTCCACAATAGTGAAAAATTAGCACTCTTCCATCACGAATATTAGCCACCTAATTTGCATTTATATGGAATTTGGATATATATATTTTTTTACAGCCAATCAGTTGAGGGCTCAGAAGCTCCTTCAAGGGACCAATACTGGTAGCTTGGCAGTATGGGGATTTGCACCCCTGACCTGTGAGATGAGGAACCCAGATAAGCCACCACTGCTAGTAAACACGTATTTGAAACAACCACACCTGAGAACAGTACATTTTAATATATTTTACCCATAACAATGGATATTCTTTAAATCCTTTACCTTAATCTAGGCAAATTAGTATACAAGAACTGAGCTACTATGTGTATGAAGACTCCTTAAATAAGTTTTCCATGAAAAATTCCACTGAAGGTTTTGTTGTTAATGGAGAAAATGTTAATTTAGCACTGTTATTTTACTGCTAATCTAGAAATATTGTTAAATGCAGCTTTTCGACAATACTCTAAGTGCCTTATAAGTGCTGTAAATTAATTTAATCCCATCTTTAAGTACATACTATGATTTACTGCAATCCATGTACAGAATGGGTCATCCTCAAATACCATGAATTTAGTTTCATCTCCTCCCTCCCTGAGGCTGTCGAAATTTTCACACTATGTCAAGCCCAGCTAATACAGATAAGAAATCCGCCACTCTTACATACATAGCATTATTTAAATTCATAGTGTTAGAGGATTTCTTGAGTTGATATCTTGCTAAAAGCTTGATGCTGTATATGTTACCTATAGAAACGGGCCTCTTAGTTTCAAACCCTACATCTCTTCATGAGGCAAGCGTATAGCCAATAAAACACTGGCTTGAAACCTAATGCAGAAAGGGGTGAAAGATAAAGAGCAAGCTCAGTCCTGCTGACCCAGATTTGAACAGACTGATGGCATTTCACGCTGGCCTTTGAAGGTAACCTCAAAAATATTATTAAGGAATATCGATCCCAAATCCTCTGCTTTGTGGCCAACTCTGCAACACTAAAGTCTCCGGTTTGTTTTGTGCTTGTCTCTTGCTTTCTATTCATCTGTCTTTGAACATGTTTTCACTATATTTCACTATATCATTATAATTTTTTTTTTTATGTTGAGTAATAAAGAGATATTAAGGGTTGCAGAGTCCTCATGGGTGGGGCTTAGCATATTTATGGCTCTTTGTACGTTATTATAAAAAAATATCCAAAAAAACCCCAACAACCTTCAAATGGCTTGAGAGCAATAATTCGACTCAGTATCATGACATATTTACTTTTGTAAGTATATGCCAGGTTTAGTTCAACATTCACTAGTTTACAAAATACAACACATTTCCACTCAATCTAAACAAACCCGATGGTACCTAAGAGACCTAGCTAAGTATGGAGGTCAGCGAAAAGTTTACTGAGAGTAGGATCCCCTCCTCTTTCACTTTTCTGCCTGTCCATCAGTGAGGACATTATCATAGATGACAAGATAGGATTTTGGAGTCAGGCTGTATGTTTGAGTTAAAGTCAACCGGCAATGGCAACAGTGGTGTTGGAGAGGCGTGAACATTGTCTTTATTTGATTAGTAGATAAAATGGCTGTATATTACTAAATCTTATTGGTGGAGAAGTCTCACTGGTGTATAAAGATGAAAATCAGAACGATGTAGCATCTACATCCAAACTTGTTCAAGTGAGCTGAACTTCAATGCGACGCGATTTAAGCGATTACCAATCAAAGCCTAAAGATTTAGTTGATTGGGTTCCCCCGAAGGTTTTCCTATTAATTCCATAGACTGTGTAAAAATGAAATATGCGATTTTGCTTGTAGTTTGGCGGAAAAGAAACTTGTGTGGTGTTAGTCACTTCCTGGGTGGATGCGGCTTAAGAGTGAGGTTCTGAAAACTCTAACCTTGATTTTTCGAAGGACCTCTTTTAATTGTTACACAGTTTATTACATGTTTAAAATATTAGTCTTAATGAAGATTGCCTATACCATGCCTCTTGCCCAAAGTCAGCTGGTATTGGCTCCGGGTCACCCAGAAGGATAGAGGGATGGATGGATTATGATGGTCCCTTTAACATTTTCTTTATAGCATTGTTTTGTGGTTTATTAGTTATTGGTGATGATTCTTAAATGCATCAGGTGTTTACTAGCCTTTCTTCTCTTAACAGCCACTTTACAATTTCGCCATGCAACATGAGCAACCTGTACATAAGCACTTGTAGGCTTTTCAATCAAGTCTCAGGATTGAAGCCCACACGCTTTACTTTGTTTTTATTCTGCTACATCAAAGATATTTTTTTTCCTCTTTCAGCCTTTTAGAGAATACGTACTACTGACGTCATCAGGCCGTGATTTGACCCCCGCCAGCTCCATCAGGCTAGTGTGGTTCACTACTTCTTTTAAGATCAAACAAAGTGAAGGTCAAGTGACACACTTGTCTCTCTTGCATGGGAGTGCTATTGCCTGAGCTGATGCTGGATTTTGTACAGTGTAGCACCACTATTTCTACCAGTTTAAGAGGTGAATCATTATGCAGTCATGCACAACGGTGGCAGGTTTTACAAGATGCACGCCTGAGTTTGAGAACATACATTACTTTTCCCCCCAAAATAACATTTGTACACGGGACACAGAGATGTGCAAGAGTTGCACACAAGTTGAGATGTACAGGCTTTTTAAAGAATCCTTAAAATTGTTATGTGTCCTGAGATCACTTAATAATTGTCGCGATTAAATATTTAATTTAATGATGCCTTCGTTGTTATGGTGACTGCTGAAGAATCCTGAACCATTTTATTCATCTTATAATATAGCAATTGTCCTACACAATTTTTCAAAACAATGTATGCTTTTTAATGTCAGATATTATACCCAAGCTGCCCACACCCCACCCCCAAAACACTTATTTTGATTGCACAGTATAGACAGCTTATTTGACTTCCTCTTCACGTTTATGTTTTTTTTTTACTTTTTGTGACTACTCTGCATCGAATTGGTCACTTGTAAACTCCACGCACAGTGCACTGGGAGGCAAACCCGGATGGTCAGCAATACCACTGTGCATGGGGTGTGGTGGTTTTTGGGCACTGCTGTGGCATAGTTGGTTTTAATATATACTACACAAGAATAGTACAATCTAATTGGTATGCTGTCTCGGGATATTAAGCAATTATAGAGAATTATTCGGTTGATGGGTTGTTATCGGATAGCACTCTACGTGATGGAATAATTGTCCATATCATACGAAAGCCGAGTTCTATTAATTGTTTTATTATCCGTTCAAAATATTTTTAAAGTTGTCAGTCATGGTTTTTTCTTCTTTTAATTTGTATATTACATTCTATCTTTTTACTGAAATTGATGCACCGTCTCAGAAGTGATTCAGGGTTTACATTTCACTGCATGTTGTATGTGTATAACTGGGCATGTGGGAAATAAACTTCTTGAATTTTTATTTATTTATTATGTTGCTAACTAGCTGGATAGCATCAACTAGCTCTATACAGTTACCATGCTATACAGACAGTACAGTCTCCGATTGATTTTGGATGCAAAAACTGTCAGGGCTGGTACCAGATAGAACAGGCTGACCCAAATGCACGACAGAACACGAGAAATCAGGTGTAACAAAAACG
>JBCNYG010000021.1:5557284-5571789 GCA_039654305.1 Porochilus rendahli
TCAGGGAACCTGAAAAAGGACAGAAAGAACCAGAACATGAGACAAGGCCAGATCAAGGTTTCCGGTGGGTTCTTACAAAAACCAACAAAAAATATTTTCAAATGTTAAGAGTTTTTTTCACCATACGTCTTCTCTTTTTCACCATTTTGTTTCATGTCTTGAAAGTGGGCAGCCATTTTCTTTTTAGCTTTCTCTGGCAAGAGAGGGAGGGGAGGAACTTAAAGTGGTCTGCTTTGCCTGTCTGAAGCATAAATAGGGAGAACATATAATTAAGTTTTTCGACAACTCATGGCCACAGTTATTCAATGCAAGTTGATCTCATGAATCAAGATGGTGGACAGATGGCGTTCGATCTGTCCCATATTATATCTATGGGCAATAACACTGGTACATGCCAGTTGTCCAATAAAATTGCACTTATCCAATGTCAGTGACACGATATTTACCAATATTTTTGATCTATCATTAGTTGATGGCTTTCCACCAATCAGAAACGAGAAAATTATTTAATTATTAATGAACATTATCCACCTCGCAACCTCGGGATAATACTTGAATCAAAATGATGGACAATGGTCCCAATACTCATATTAGTCACAATATCATTTTTTGCTTGCTTTTTTCATTTCCATTTAGTATATACTAAAACCATTATTTGCCTCAGACTCAGTGAATATAGGTCAAAAATCCCCATGGCATTCCATCTCTGGGACTTAACGATATTCTCGTCCCCTTCAGTCAATAAGTGTTAATAAGGTTACAGTATTTGTGTGTCAGATTTTTAAGTTGTCCTGCTCCTGATTAGTTATACAGCCATTCATGAACTAAAATCATGACCTGGATTTTGATTCACTAGTCTTTATAAGAAACACGAACAGAGCAGAATGAAGGACAGGGGTTTTCGATTATACAATGATACAGACATTATATTATAAATTAGGGCATCGTTATCTCCATTATATCCTGGTACGTTATCTTGGTGTAGCCTATTGTTTTCAGCTGATGTGAACAGCTGGCTGTAATTATGTCCGTTTGAACTTTTTTTTATCCTTATGATGATAACTGGGTTATGAGAACTTGAAATGAACAAACTTCAAAGGTTAGAGATAAATAATGAACTCTCTATCATAAAACCTCCTCGTTTAACACTGTGATCACTAAACTGACCTCAGCAGACGGTCAAGTAAATGCCTTGATTTTAGAGTGTGTACACTGCCTCGATGGTCTGAAGAAGTTCTTACTGTAGGTGCTGTGCAGAACGGGACAGATTAATGCGCTCTGAATCTGAGCGTAATTCCGAGGGTTTGTTATTCCTCCTAATGTCCACATCAAAGTTGAGGAAATTTAGGGTTTAACTTGAAATCTGTTGGATGTGGTACGTGATGATACACTTTTGAATCATACGGCCCTCCAGCTAATAGATTAAATGGTCCGGTTTATGTAAATAAAGTTCACAGGGCCGTCTGGATGATGGACGTGGAGCTTACGGGAACCACTTGATTGATGGTGGGTAAAGCGATTCAACTAGTATTATTGTACCTTAAACAACTAAGTTACCTCATTTCAGTGTTTGTCTTTAGTGTGGTCGAGTGCAATGACTGGTCATTTATTAACCTTTAAAGTGAAGTCCAAGGAGCTCTCCAAAACTCCTAACTGGGAGTATCCCCTCGAATACTGCTCTTGATGGAAAAATACTGTCACAGTATGCAGTACACAACAGCTAGCCGAGTTACACGCTGACAAAATTTTCCAATATGCAGCTCACTATATCCCATGATGCAACACAGTGATTTCCTGTGAATGTAACCGTTATTGTAATAGATCATAAATAAACAAGAGCGCTTGGAGAACATAAACCACCCTCAAAACAAAAAAAGAATAAAAAAGTGCATCTTGCTTGGCCTGCAGTAATTTTGAACTTCCAAAACATTCATCTTGTCCTACAGTGTTAAAGAATCTTTTTTTTTTTTCAATTCCTGGATTCTGAATCTTTTTTAATTCATTAAATAAAAATAAAAAAATTCTCCCATCAAGCATTGCCTTTCTTATCATACGACCACCGCCAACCGGGGAGGGGTGTAAGTATGCACATTCCCCCCCTCTGTGCTACACAAGCATGCCACCTGCCTCTTGAACTGCTGCACATGCATATTTGGGGGCGGTCTAACACACTTGGAGAATTGCCTTGTAGCAATGAGCCCACAGACGCTCATTATTGGTTGCTGATTGCTATTAGTGTCAGTATGCCTTCCCTTTCTCCTTGGCCAATTAGTCCCCTTGGACTCCCAAAGCAGATGATTGTAGCATCAAACTATATGTGAACCAGCAATCTCCAAGTTGATAGTCACGCATCTTGCCCATGCGCAATTCAGGAACCCAACTCAGGTGTTAGAGTGATGCATCCCTTAACGAGTAAAAGTGTAGTAAATAAACTAAATATCCCCGGAGTATAAGAAAGATGCTGGATGCAGAACTTGATCTGAATCATGTCCAGAATCTAACAGAGGCTTCCTTGTTCAAAACCCGGCTTTTGGTTAAAATTCCATTAAACGAATAACTTGTACATAATTGTGTAATCTCGCTAACAAACACCCGAACCGCAGGTAAAACAACCTTCTTGGAGGAGGTAATGAATGTAAAGTATCTTGTTTCTTTAACAGAACAAATAGTCCAACTGATGGCTAACGTTAGCAAACTAGAATGCTAATGTAACTGAATGGCAGATAATAGATTTTGGAGCATTGTTATGGGGATTTGCACATTCAGTTAGTATCAGTTTGTGATGCTACATTCACATCCTTCATTAAAAACATATTGAAAAAATTAAGGCAAAAAAGTGTTTTTCACAAATAGAATGTTTTTAGTGGCATCCAGTGATTACTAGCTGGGGTTAGTTGTTATACTTTTAATAGTCCAGTCTGAACCAGAAATCAGACACTAATAGACCACCCAGGCTTTAAGGCAGACTATCATTAGAAAGCAATTCAACTGCTCCACGGGATGCTTCAGACACCAAGTGTGTCACCAACTCTCAAAATTGTGATGTTTACCGCGTAATTCAAGCACAGCTCTTTGTTAGGAATGTTTCTTCTATTATTTTCTATAATAGACAGTCTGAAGACATCAGGCTAAATGGCTGCTCATACTGCCCCTTAGTAAGTCTTTGAGCATGGATGGTTGTGTGTGTGTTGGCCCTGTGATGGACTGGAGATCTGTACCATGCCTTTGCCCAGAGTCAGTGACTGTAGTACCATTAAAGTGTACCTGTGGTGAATTAATGTTACACTTTAAAATGATCACGTAGGACATCTGCGGTTCCTTTCGGCATCATCAGTCCTTTCCCCTTGTCAGAGTATGTGCGAGTGCTGGGACACTGGGCATGCTCAGAGACATTTCGCCTTCCTTATTGGCTGTTCAATCATGGTAGTGACGCCAATTTGTTGGATTGGCCGGGCTGTGTCACTGACCACGTGCATCATAACACATTATCGTGCAGGGCTGAGCTGCACAAACAACAAACACAGAAATCGTGGAAGAGAGTGCAAAATGTTGGCTGCATAAGCCATTTTGGATTTCCCGTCACGCCCATCTCTAGCAGCATTCTTGTCCTCAGGGTCACTAAAATGTGACGTCTCACTGTCTTCTCAAGAGTCCTCTGTCTCTGGTTCAAATAGGTAACCACTTCCTCCAAAAGGTTTTATGCTCTTTATGGTCATTTGTGTTAAACGTATTACATATGCATGAAGCACTTTAGCAAATGAATGAGATAATGTCAATGATTTGAAAAGAAATAAGGTGATAATATAAAGTAATTTTGTTGTTGGGATGTTTTAGTAAAAAGAAAACAACTTTTAAAAGTTTTTTTTTTTTTTTTAAATAAAACCGCTTTAGTAGGTATTTCCTGATCCTGGCACACATCAATTTCCCTCAAATATGAAACAGCCGATCAGCATAGAGGATCATATGGCTGTACAGATATATGTACAACCACAACTCGATGGTTTCTGAATTTGGATTGTGCTCCACTGTTTTCTTGTTGTTGTTTTTTTAACCATCTTTGCTTTACAGCGCTTCTTTTCTTGTGCTTAATCCATAATTACAGTACTTTATTTACAGTATGTCATTGAAGACTGTAAATAATCATTAGCCTTTTTGTAAAGCCCGTAATCCAGTTGCTGCAGTAATAAATTAGCTGAAGCATGTAGAACAAAACGTTGAGGTTTCATGCCCTTGTTTGTGCATTTAGCTGACATATGGAGCACATCCCTACATTACTCCTCCATGCACATAGCCTGAATGTAACATGATCACATAGTTAAATGTGGCTTCCTTGCATGCTGCGCCTCTAATTAATGTCCTTAAGGAATCAGTGTTTTCCTCTTACCCCCTCCTGTACATGACTCCTTTTCTGTCTCCAGCACACACACACACTCTTGCATTCAAGCTGTAACCAAGAAGTATTTCCATTGGAGCGAATCACGGAGCTGGCTGTTTCCCTATCAGAAACATTGGTAAAGTGGAAAACCCATCCGACGTACTGCTAAGATCACATCATTTCCCCATTAACCTACTAAGCCAGTTCTCCATTGGCGGTCTGAAGAATACACTGGATTTACACTAGATCTTAATGTAACCTGGTTTCCTTATTTGTGCACCTGAGTATTTTATAAGAGATAGGTATCCCTGTCCGTATTTTTAGCATCCTTTGGTTTGTCATCATCATCATCTTCCACTTGTTTGCGAAAGAAGCTCACTTCAGCCGCTTGTATCCGCAATCTCGTTCTTTCGGTCACTACCCAAAGCTTAAGGCCAGGTGAGGGTAGGAACGTAAATCAACTGGAAAATTGAGAGTTTTGCCTTCCGGCTCAGCTCCCTCTTCACCATGACAGAGCGGTACAGGCTCTGCTTTACAGCAGAGTCGATCAACCCCTGTCGATCTCCCGCTCCATCCTTCCCTCTCTCATGAACAAGACCCCAAGAGACTTGAACTCAGAGTGTGCATTCCACCCTGTGGCTTCTAAGGCACAGCCCTGCCACCCTGAGAAGGAAACTCATTTCAGCCACCTGTATACATGATCTTGTTCTTTTGGTCACTACATAAAGCTCGTAGTGACCATTGGGTTTGTCATTTATGATGAAATACACAACATGTTAATTTTGTGTGCATTTCATACCAAAGGATTTTTATTTCATCATTGATTCATTCTGGCTATTTCACTTCTTTGTTTCTGTCATCTGCAAGAGCAGACTAACCACAACCACAAGGTTTTACTTTCAGGAATGGAGGAATGTCATTAATTAAACCAGCAACCACTTCCATTACAACACTGCTATTAAAACCAGAACAACTTCCACATGAGGAAGCGTAAGGTTAGCAAGACTCCACTCCCTGAAATCAAACCTGACCTCAACTTTCGAGAACAGGAGAAGAGTCGGACTTTGCGTTTATGACCCGGTAGCTTCAGGTCATTTTGGTGGATCCGAAAAGACTTTTCCCAGGGGATCGTATGAGGGCATCGTAGATTATTTCAAATTCCCGATTCAGACTAAAAGTAGTAATTGTTAATTGAGGTTCAGTTTGTGAAAATATGTGAAAGTGTGTGTGTTTGCTGTTTGCAGTGAAACTGCTTTGCTGTTATTCCAATAAAGCTTGATTTCAGAAAACAGATTTTATTGTAGGGTAATGTAAAAATGTTCTCTGTTCACACTATCATTCTTGCAGCGTTTCCCAAATCTTGTGCATCCATACCAAATCAGGAAGAACCTGGTTGTCCAACCAGCTGCTTGGTCTGCCAGGTCACATCCAAAATCGAAAGGTTATTTTCCACATTGTGAACACAGAGAATATAAAGTGAAAATTGGGCGCAAATTTAATAGGCAGAGCAGCACTAATTGGATTTTATCCGTTATGTTCATTTTGGGATTTCATGCAAAATCTCATGGTAAGGACACATCATCAGGTTAGTGCAGCTGTCACTTAAATTCTGACCTAATGTTCTCAAAAATAGACAAAAAAGTTCACTGCTTTTTCTACCGAAATTTATTCATGGCCAATTCCTAACATACTTGAAGGGAAAGCACTATTCGCCTCCTTGTATGCTTGAGCGCACAGATGCCTATGATTAACTGGTGGTCGCTGTAAGTGAAAGTAAGATGAGCATATGCCTTCCCTCTCTCCTATGAGAGCTCGATCAATTAGCTTCCATGGACTCCCGGGTTGACAGTCACGCACCTTGCCATTGTGCCCAACAAAGTACAATTATTTTAATATTATAACAATATATATTGAATATTTTTAGTCATCAAATACAACAAAAGAAGATGCGTATTTGTTAGCGTACTTCGCTGTATGTATATTAGTATCTGTCTATCCATTATCTATACCACGTATCCATCAGGGCCACAGTGGAAGCCGGAGCTGATCTCGGGTGACTTCAGACAAGAGCCAGTATTCACCTGCGTCGCCTGTAGGACTGTAGGGGAATGGCAATGCTTCACCACCTTTTTTAAAATTTAAATTTAAAAAATAAATTTTGGAGCCGGGACAGTGATGGCCTGGTGCTTAAGGTGCTGGATTACTGATCCCAAGGTCGGGGGTTCAAGCCCCACTATCACTGTCCCCCCAGTGCAGCTAACTGGGTTATCAAAGGCCGGCCATGTCTCTCACAGTCTGTGGTGAGAGGCATGTAAAAGAACCATTGCTGATTTTTGTCAAGAGCAGGCTGCATAGCCGTCAGCGTGTTTCTGCCCTGCGATGGCCTGGCGAGCTGTCCAGGGTGTACTCTGCCCTCGCCCAGAGCTGGCTGAGATGGGCGCCAGCCTCCCCGCGACCCAAAACAGGAATAAGCGGTTCAGAAATGAATGAATGATTTTTGGAGCCAGTGTGTGATACATTAATCACCACACAAAATAATTGCAATACATAACCCTCACACACACATTCCCCACCCCAAGAATAACGTGTAAACCCACTGAAGTTTGAACACCAAAGACTTTTGTAATTTTGTTTCAGGGTGCATTATTTAATTTTAGACACTGTTGGTCAGAGTCCATTTGACCACAAATACCCACACACACACGCTCACTGTATGTCTAACTGGAAAGTGAAAGACGACGCAACAGAAATGTAAGCCCAAATGTGTGGAACCCAAACCTCAACCACAGGATATATCCATCGACTTTTTTCTCTCCATGATGTAAATAAGTGAAGTACCAAGTTCAGCTCTTTCTCTGAAGGGGATTTTTTCATCTGTGAGGTTAAGTTTGCTGATCATGGTGGGGATTCTTACCAAAAGTCAAATGCAGCAAGATAATTTTGAATCAAACTGTATTTACTAGTGATTTTCATCAGTGCTGGTGAAGCAGTTTTAGATTAATGCCAATACTTGAGTTACAAAAGGGCTATAGTGTCCTCAAATCTGAGTGAAGCCTTTTGATTCGTGCAAAGGTGTCTGAGTGACAGCGAGTGTCCGAACCAGCTTGTTTATTGTCATGACGCTGCTGCCCGGGAGTGCCAACAACCAGGCTTGACCTCCTCTTACACACTTCTGGCTCAGTATAGCACACTTCCCCACGCCTGATAGCTACACAAAGGCAGGAACCTCTCTTAAAGTCAGGCTTTTAAAATCCTGACTGATTTCCTACTGCTGGCGGCTGGAGCAGGAGCTCCTGTGCAGTGATATCTAGGGGCAGGGCTTATTTTTCTTTCCCGCTCAACAGTCAACAAATCATAAAAAAGCACCTTGACTGCCACAAAGTTTGGTTTTGGCCCAAAGAAGCAAAGAAATGGTCCTGTAACAGTGACTGAACGGACACCAATTTAATTCCTCTTCCTCCCTTGCTTTCTCTTTGTCTCACTCAGCAGCTTGCACGCACTAAAGTTATTAGGCTCCGCAGCCGGAAGGTGTGTGTGTGTGTGTGTGTGTGTACTCTAGTCCAAACAGCCTTTGTCAGTTTAACAGTGGAAATTGAAATGATGGCTTTCTGCTACAAACAAAAGCTCTTGAACTGTTGTACAACCATCAAAAGACACTGTGTTTTGGCGAACAGTTCCATCTGTCATGTGGAGCAGCTGGGCTACTGTTTACATTCGGTCATTTGGACCGTGTGCTTTTTAACAGTTTGCCATCAGATTGCTTTTTACGTTTAACGACGTCAAGATTTCGGATTTTAAAACCCGGATTTTGACACCTGAGGCCACATCGTCACCCAAAAACTATTTTTCATCATAAACTTCCGCTTGGACTGGGGTGGGGTCGTGAGGGCAGCAGCCTAAGCAGTGAAGTCCAGACGTCCCTCTCCCCAGCCACTTCCTTCAACACATCCAGGAGGACACTGATGCTTTCCCAGACCAGCCGAGAGACATAGTCCCTCCAGCTTGTTCTGGGTCGACCCCGAGGACTCTTCCCAGTTGGATATCCCTGAAACACCACATCAGGGAGGCATTCAGGAGGCATTTTACATCAGATGCCTGAGTCACCTCAACTGGCTCACTCCTCTTGGACGGCCAAGCTTCTCACCCTACTAGAAACTATTTTACTTTTACTTCATGTTAAATCATATTACTGAGAAATACAAAGCACAAATTATTAGAGCCATCAGATCGGTGCTGATAATAAGGAGAGAGAGCAGGACAAACAAAATGACTTAAGCTCTGCTGCATCGTTGTCTTTTGTTGGTGTTTAAACAACAATCCGTCAGCAGGTTGGCAAACAGCACTATGGGTAACTATGGCAAAAGATTTATTTTTAAATCCACTTGTCAATGAAATAAGAATTTAATCATAAAATAAATCATTGTGCAGTGTATAATAAAGCGTGGCAAGGGTGCGTGTTGGTTAGCACATCCGCCTCACTGCAAGAAAGTCCTGGGTTGAGTCCGGGGCTTGGCGACGGCATTTTATTTTCAAATTCAAATTTTACTTGTCACATACAAATTATACACAGTACAATATGCAGTGAAATGCTATTTATTTGGACTTTGCATGTTTCTCCGTGGTTGTTTGGGTTTTCTCCGCTTTCCTCCCACAGTCCAAGTTCATGCGTATTAGGCTAGTTGGCTGTTCCAAATCACCCCTAAGTCTGAGTGCTTTAAGTGTGTGTACTCTGCTGTGATAGACTGGTGAGCTGTCCAGGGTGTACACTGCTTTTGTGCACACTGTTGGCTGTGATAAGCTTCAGTGAATGTGGCACCATGGCCTAGTGGTAAGCACATCCACCTCACAACTAGAAGGTCCTGGGTTCAAGTCCCAGGTTCGGCGAGGAAGTTTCTATGTGAAGTTTCTCCCGTGCTTGCTTGGGATTTCTCCAGGTACTCCAGTTTATTGCCATAGTCCACAGAAATGCAGGTTAGGCTAATTGGCTGTTCCAAATTGCCCCTAGGTGTGATTGGTTGAGTGTATTGCACAGTGAAGGACTGGCACGTAGTCCAGGATAAAGAGGTTTAATGAATGAAAGAATGAATGAATATTGATAATAAGTATATTGACAATGCCTACTTTTATTAATGAGCTGTGCAGAAAACCTTGACATACAGATATACATCTGCTAGGCATATGTAATAATAAATTAATAAACCCCGCCCTGGTTACTGGTTGGTAAGGGGTGCTATAAAAACCCCTCATGGTTATACTACAGTTATAAGGTTCTTCTTAGCATGTTACTCAGGATAAACATCTGTATGATTAGGTAATTACACCTTAATTAATAATTGCAACTTAAAAATTGGTTTTGCTGTTATATACCAAGATTACTATCCTATATTATATGGTCATTATCTGTGTAGCTAAAAATAATTATGAGACAGTTGTATTTAGAGCATGTTGTGTTGAGACTTCGTGCAGTAGCATGTGAGAGCAAGGCCAAAATTATTGGGTCCAGTGAGCTGCGCGCTCGTGCACGCACAAGGAGGCGTTCTTAACTGCTCTCTCTCTCTCTCTTCCACACACACACACACAGTCAGGCTCGCACGCGTCACATACTTTGCGCTCTCGCTCCTGGCAGCCAGGCAATCGTTGAGTCGCAAGCGGCGAGTTGCGTCGGCAGCGCGCGCACGGGATGCTCTCTTCGCCGGTGTATGTGCACAGGAGCGCCGCGATTCCTCGTGCGTAGAGCTGGCGGGCACCGTGGCTGGAAGGTCGGCTTGCGACTATCCTCCTCATCCTCATCCTCATTCAGCCGCCGTTCCCTGTGGCGCGGCAACCGGGAGCGACAGCATGGTGGCCAAGGATTACCCGTTTTACCTGGTGGTGAAGAGAACGAACTGCTCTCTAGAGGTGCAGACAGTGAGCCGCGCGAGCAAAGAAGTCGAGGTGGGGTATAGTTTAAATAAAGAAATACTAATAATTAAAAGAATCATAAGTCATTATGCAAATGAAATGAAAATACTGTCCAAACGAGTGTGCGATCTGTTTATGGCTATTACTGGGATATTTACTGATTTATATATATGTGTGTTTGTTTGTTTGTTTGTTTATTCATTAAATTTTTGCATCATATCCGTGTTTGATTTTTTTAATGACAGATTTTTTGCATGGCTGTGATGATAATTAAGATTATTTTCATGAATACATAACATCATTTAGTATAATAAATTATTATAAATAATTTATATCCTCATAATTACTGTATCCTAACTGCAATCATGCACAACTATTTATTTATTTATTTAGATAAATACGCTCTGATGCCTTATGTCTGACTTTAAATCAGTATATCAGGAAATAATTGATGCATTGATTTGTTACATTGTTTTGTTTATGTTAACCAGATCATAATATATCAGATCAGTTGCACACTAGCTCTGTGGCTTATATTATTTGTATATTTTTTTGTTCTCAGTTTATTTAACTCTCCAAGAATAATACTAATTTAGTAGAGGCAGTGGGAAGCCAGCTGAGTCTGAAACAGATGATGTTTTTTTCATGTGGCACTAAGGTTTACAGTGAGCTAGAGTTGAGAGGCCATCTTTAGGTCAGAGGAGGACTTGCCCAGTTTCAAAGCCTTGACCATGTATTTTCCGCACGTCCGTATCCTGAAGTCAGTAGGTCCGAACCTGAAAATATCACATGCTCAGACCGTGTCATGAACGATTTATCGATGGATTTATTGCCGTATCAGGTTATTGATCAGTCAGCAGAGTGCTGAAGGTGTGACAGGGGTCGAAACATGGGAGATATCATCAATGTGATAAGGTCAGCAGTCTGGTCATAGGAAGAGATATCCGTTTGCTGCTTTGGTTCAGGAAACAACGACTAGCATTCACGTCAAAGCCTGACTCAGGCGTGTGTGAAAGTATGGGAAGTGTTTGCTTGTAGATTAATAGGGCTGGTGTATAAGACAGGCAGTGTGTCACAGCTTACTCACGTTTGTCTGGACATGCGAGTTTGTCGTGAGATGACTTCAGACTGTGCCGCCGGAGGCCTTCTCGGGGAGATCAGCCTCTGATCACCAGATCACTTTACACTTAAGAGCCAGCCTGCCACTAAAGAATGAGTTGTAAACTTTTCAAAGTCAGGCTGTGTGTATGTGTGTGTGTGAGAGAGAGAGAGAGAGAGAGAGAGAGTGCATGTGAGTGCGTGTTGCAGTCACATTGATTTTATAACCCACACAGAGTCTGGTTTAAAGGATTGAACAGCTTCAAAATAAGTGAAAAAGTCACATGATTACTGGAAGGATTGATCCTTCTGTTGAAAGATCCACACTTTGACATGGCTGTACATCTAAGACACCGTGATAGGCAACAAATGAGACGAGGAGAATTATTAGTTCTTTATAGTTCTTTATTATTAGTTCTTTTTTCAATCCCTTCCTTTAACTGGTCTGCATGTATGTAGTATGTATGCAGTATGTATGCAGTATGAAACTGATAAGCATAAATATATATGCGACATGGCATTTCTTTCATTGATTTGTATTTTTGTGGTTGGTGTTCATTACGCAACACCTTCTAATTATGCTTCTAATTTTTGAAGCACGGTGGCATAGTGTCATGTCAAATATGCAGGTCCATCTCACAGCTTAAGGTCCTGCATGTTCTTCCTGCGCTTGTGTGGTTCCCTCTGGGTACTCCGGTTTCCTCCCACCATCCAAAGACATGCAGGTTAGGCTAATTGGATGTTCCAGATTTGCCCTGAGTGTGAGTGAAAGTGTGAACAGGCGTGTCTGTTGGCCCTGTGATGGACTGGCAAGCTGTCCACAGTGAACTGTGCCTTCGCCCAGACATCATCTGCTTCAGCCTCTCTTGCAGAATCAAGTGGTTCAGCGAATAAATGAATGTGATAAAGCGCCGACACTGTAATCTTTTCCCCAGTGAAACTGCTGGGTGTTTCATTGACTACACAAAGTTATGTTGGCCCTAGGGTCTTGTCCAATCAGAATCAAGTATTCGAACGAGTTGTGGTCAAAAATAATTCACCGGCACAGAACTTTACAGACGTAGATTTGAACCAAATACTTGTAGCCTTCTGTACCTAGTTGGTGAGGCTGTAGACTACAGTGAAAACCCACCTCCCCATAGTGGTTGTTTTGTTTCCCTCTAGTGTTTGTGAGAACCCGAACCCTTGCAGAAATGGGTCTTTTCATCGCTGTATAACAAGGGAAGCCACAGAACTCAATATAGCCTCAACTGAAACTTCACAGAAAGCACACTTCCTCACTACCCATCACTGGAAACTGCTATATATGTTCATTCACATGAAGAAGCAGAGAGTTCACTGAAATTTCTGCTCCATTTAACACTCTTGTCAGCTGTTGCTGTATATTTGTGTCATCATATTCTCTTTATCTATTGCATATGTGTTAAAAAAAGAAGAAGAAGGAAAAGAAGTTGTTTCCTGGTTATTGGCTAATAGCAGTTTTGGGGTCGTTCCACCCAGCTGCTGCTATGATTCATCTGTTCCTGCACAGAACTCGACTCCATGTTTTAGCCGAAAGGTCTTCATCTGGTTAAAACCAGTCGTCTTTCATGTCAAATACCAGCATCGCCATGCCAAACCTCTCATGAAAACACATATGGTAGCCCGTCTGTGATCCGTGTAACCACCACCCCCCGGTTCTTATGCCAAACTACAGCTTTGTTTGACTTGGGCACAAAGTTTTTATAGCAATGTTTTTGTGGACACATTAGTCAAATGCTTTTCAGAGCACAAGTCCGGATTGACCACACGCACGTTAATACAAGGTGTCCTTTGGTTTCGGAGAGTTTTATGGCAGCCATTAAAACTCAGATTCAGCTAGCATTCCACAGGTGTTTTGCTGTGGATGAGTTAAGAGTATACTCATACTACTTGTATTAGTTCTCTCTGTTATACATCGAAAATAAAATAAGAGCAGTATAAATTATGTAGATTTCTTTTGAAGAAATTATCTGTTTACACTAGCAAACATTTAGTAAAAGTTCAAAGAAAACTATGGAATTTTGTATCCTGTAGCTAGTAGTTAGCATGATTTGCAAATTTGCAAGTTCATTCAACAACGCACACCCAACCATAAAGGTTAATATAAGAGACAAATTATAAGCAGTTTCCTAGAAAACAGGATGGGTACTGGTACTGGTAATAGCCCTGGTACTGCCATTTGTCTTGTTTTTTTTCCATAGAAAGAGGTTTTGATTTTGATTACATCACATTTCCATGGTTCATGCATTCACACTGTAAAAGTGCATCTACTTCCACAAGCAGAAATGACCACTACTGGGAGCAAAGACGACAGTCCTTCAATCTCAAGTTCCTTCTTTAAAAAAGTCTTTGTGAAAAAGGCTTGTATATAAATCTGCAGTTAAATCTATAATATATAAGTAATATAATTTAAGTTTCAATTCTGATGGCCTGCTTCTGGGAACTAGTGTGTGTGTGTCAGAGAGAGTGTGTGGTTATGGGTGGTTGGGGTGACCCTTAATGACTCAGATGAATTGCTAAACAATGGGGTATCCTGAGTAGAGCAAGCGCTCAATGTTCTATTTTAGGTATTGTGTTCGTCTCGGAGCACTCCTCCCATGACACCCCGATGAAAGTATTAGTCAGACAGGAAAAGGACGGGACAATTCAGATAAATGGAAAATGCAGATTGTGCTTCATGATGTAATAAACATACCCGTCCCCCTCTTTTTAATCACCAAATGAGCTCGTTTTATGTAAATAATGAAAATAAATCAGGTAGTTTTTAAAACCATAAAAATAGTTAAATTCGATTTAACGCACATCTGCTAAACAATTTACAGAATCATAGTTTGTAATTGCAGGCGCAAATGTTATTGTATCATATCGTTCAGGCTGAACCCTACCTTCGCCCAGATTTGGCTCCATCCTCCTCGCCATCCTAGAGGGATTAAGTGGTTCATGTATGTGTTTGTGTCTGATTGGGTCACTGTCTCTGTACAATAATTTTTTTTTATTGAGTGAGGTGATGTATGATGTGGTGAATTATTCAGATCGTGATGGTTTTATCTTTAACTTCTTCTTCTTTATATCTCTTCTTTATATTTCTTTACATCTTGGACAGTCGTACA
>JBCNYG010000021.1:5613253-5639335 GCA_039654305.1 Porochilus rendahli
GAAAACAAAATACTAGTGGGAAAAAATACTAATGGAGAATAAACACTAAAGAGAAACACTAAAATGCTAAAGTGGTTGTAGTGCAGAGGTAGTGTGTGCATGTACAGTGTGCACAATGAGTGTGCAAAAAGTGTGCAGATTGTCAGGTATTTCAGCAGTTTAGTAGCCTGATGGCTTGTGGGTAAAAACTGTCCCTGAATCTGCTGGTGCGAGTCCTGATGCTTCTGTTCCTCACAGGTTTTACATTCCTCACAGTCTTGCAGAAGCTTATAGGCTGAACAAAAACTTTGTCCTTTGGTATCGTTAGAAAAGCTGGCCAGTAATCATAGTAATTATACAGATTTTTTAAATTAATGTTATGTTGTTAAAGCTTTCTTTTGTTTGTACTTTCATTGCAATTTTTTGTTTTGCTCAGATAGTTCGTTATTTCTTTTGATCCAAGACAGCTGTCAGCCAATCAGAGCAAGGTTTGTAGTAGACGTGATTGGTCATGTTGTACATGGGCTGTATTATGTATATATTATTATATATTTATTCTTTTTTTAAATTTAGCATTTTGTGACTTCTGTGTAGTAATTACAGTCGTATGCAAGCTGTTTTTAGTTGAAAATATCTGAGGCAGCATGGTGGCGTAGTGGTCAGCACGTCCGCCTGTGCTTACGTGGGTTGCCACCAGGTACTCAGGTTTCCTCCTACAGTCCAAAGACATGCACATTAGGCTGAAAAGCTGTTCCAAATTTCCCCTAGGTGTGAGTTTTAATGGTTGTGTGTATGTTGGCCCTGCGATGGTTTAGGGTGTACACTGCCATCACCCAGCATCACACACACAGATACTGCAGTGTTGGCTGAGATGGCCTCCTGCCACATTGTGACCCTAATAGGATTAAGTGGTGAGCGAGAGTGAAAAATCCGATGATGTTTCACTAAATTCATAAAGCTATCAAGTTTCCTAGCTTCATAGTGTTATTATATCTTTTTAAGCTGAGAAATCCTCTCAATCCCTGACTGATATGCTGACCAGCATTGGCCTACAAGACACGGATCTCAGGAAGAACAAGACTCAGGAGGCTCTGAAAGTCGTGGAATTACTGGACAAGCTTGCCAAAACCTCTCAGGATACAGACTTGAGGAAGGACAGCACTCAGGTCGCGCTGGTTAGCAAGATGCTGGAAACGCTATCAGAAAAGTTATGCAGCTCGTTTTTGACCAACACCGATGGAGAACTGGTAAAGAGCAGTGAAGACCCTGAAAAGGCTCGACAGGACAGCATGACCAGCCTGGGGCTCCCAGCTAACCGTGACACGGACCTTCGGAATCAATTCCCAGACGACGATCAGGAGATACAGGGAAAAAATGATCTGGAGGTACCTATTTGTTTAACATTATTTGTTGCCTGATGAAATGTTATAATTTCTGTTCTTTTATTAAAAAGCAGCGTTTATCACATTCTTGTTGCTGATGGGGTAGGTAAAGGGAAAGTTGGTGTCCAGATTAAGAAAGAAAAATCCAACTAGTGCACTATAGTGCTGCAGATTCTTGCCCAAAATATATATGTTTAAAATTTTTTACATTTTAAATGTTAAAGTAATGAGTGATGGCAGAGCCAGAACTACCAATGTACCATGTATGAAATAATGTAAAATGATTTGATGTTGTTGAACTAGCCACAAAAGAAATGAGTCACCGAAGTAAGGCACTGGATCAGAACGGGTAGGTGGTTATAGGTGGAAAATGCATATCCAGTGGTGTGTTAACAGTAGTGGTGACAGAGAAGTGAGCGTATGCCAACCCACCCTCCTGTCAGAGCTTGGCCATTTAGCTCCCATGGATTCCCACTTACGGATGGCTGTGGCATCAATCCGGATTCAAACTTGTGATCTCCGGGTTGATTTGAATCCAGTTGAAATGTTGTGGCAGGACCTGAAAAGCCTAGCTGATAGTACAAGATACTGAATTAAAACAATTTTGTAGAAAAGAGGCGGCCAAATTGTACCACAGTGATGTGACAGACTGATCTCCTGTTACTGGAAGCGTTTCATTATAATTATTGCTGCTGAAGGTCGAACAACAAAGTATTGGGTTTAGGGGTTACTTTTTTGACATTGGTGATGAAGATGCTGAGAAGATTTTGTCCTCAATACAATTTGAACAAAAACATTTGGAAACTGTGTATTTTACTCATATGATCTCTGTGTTTTATACATAATTTGTTTAGAGATCAGAAACAATTAAGTGTCAAACAAAAGTTGAGGAAATCAGAAAGGGGAAAATAGTTTTTAACTGCTCTTTAGTTAATGAGGAATGTTTTTTTGAGCTAACTGGAGGTTGTAATTTTAGGAAGAAACCGCAGGTAGCTTAAGTAGCCTGGAGGCATTCAGTCCATCATCTGACAGCAACAGCCAACGTGGTGACAACCTTCCTGGAGAGAGATCAATCCCCTGGGTGCTGATTCCCATAACAGGTACGGACTAAATGCTGAACGTCTTAATCAGATTTAAAAATGGGAGTAATTCTAACAAAATACGTTCAGTAAAAAAAGGTAAGGTTAGAAGTAGAGATCAGGCCCATCCACATATTTTTATTCAAAAATCTCCCAAAGGTTGTTTAGAGTGCAAGCATTTTTATTATTACACTGTTTTGGTGGAGGTATTATAATCACCGGTGTTTGTGAGTACATTTACAGAGTATGGCAGACACCCTTATCCAGAGTGACTTAAATTTTTTTTCTCCTTTACACAACTGAGTAGTTAAGGGTTAAGGACCTTGCCCAAGGGCCCAACAGTGGCAGCTTAGTGGTAATGGGACTTGTACCCCAAACCTTCTGATCAATAGACCAGAGCCTTATACAATGAGCCCATCCATTTGAGTGTGTGTCAGTTTGTCTGTGAACAAAACCCTGACTATACGTGTGCATGGATTTTCACCATGCTTGGTAGGCACACTACCTTACCACGTGAGACCCAGAGGTAATTTGATTTTGGAATATGAAGGTCAGAGTAAGGTCAAAAAATTTTGGTAGTAGAGCGCTTTTAACTTCGAAATGACTACCTACCGCTACTTTGGAACACTAATAAAAAACTCAAAGTTCATATATGCAAAATATCCATTGGCAGTGGTGGCTCTGTGGTTAAGGCTCTGGGTTGTTAATCTGAAGTTTGGCGTTCAAGCCCCAGTATCACCAAGCTGGCACTGTTGGGCCAAAAACACTGTTGTTGTTTTTGAGTCACGAATGGCCAGCAGTTTACTTGAAATAGGTTGGATCCATCTACTGGAGGGATGATGTATTACTAACATGGTAATAATTCATGCAAAGAATGCATGACAATCATATATTTTAAAAGCTCTTGCAGACCACGTAATGAGTTGGATGGCCGGATTTGAGTTTGATGTCTGTGATATAGTAGATATAATTACACTTTTCTTTACTTAAGAAGAAGCAAAATTAGTAGATGGGTAAGCAGTATTGATGGATTATTTTACTGCATACAGTTCATGAGGTTATACACGCTGTATTGCTAAAAGTATGTGGACACCTTACCATCGCAGCCCCTTGTTCTTCCTCAAACTGGAGCCAAAGTTGGACATATACATTTTGTATTGGAACTAAGAGGACTAAACCTGTTCTAGCACGACAATGCACAGTTTGAGCGGAAGAGCTGAGCATGGAGGAATTTAAATCTCCACAACCACAGTCCAAAATCTAGCAGCAAGCCTTCAGAGTGGAGAGGTTGTGGGAGTGGTGGGGTTAATCTGGAGCAATATTCAAGAAGCAAATATGGATGTAATGGTTGGATGGTTGCTATATGTATTTTTGGCGATGCAGTCTTGATTGACAACTTAAAGAGATATTTAAATTAGGTTTTATAAAGTTAAATGTAATTTTCAGTGACTAGAAGCTAAAATATAAATGTAATGCTCACACAGGTCTTAGCACTGAGAGGTGTACCCACAGAAGGGACAGAAATCTTGTGGATCGTCGATTCATCCAAAGCCCCACAGTGATGACTCACACCAGTCCGGAGATCCAGGATGTCCTGCCTCTAATTCATCAGCCGTCTGATAGCAATAATATAGAGGCTGAACCTGAAATTGACTCAGTGGACCAGAACCAGACAGTAATCAAGGACATGGATGTGTCTGACGAGCTGACGTTTTGTGCCAGTCAGGAGCATAAAGGGACTCCGTTCAGTGGCGTAGACTGCATAGTCGACGAGCAAATCTCTGGCTTCTCTGCTGAAGTTGAGGGTCTTTTGCGGGAGGAACGCGTGTACTACATTCCCTATTCTAGCTCTGAAACACAGAGAAAGTCCCCCCAGTCTCCTATGGTACCTTTCTCCGAGTATGTCTCGCATTTCAACTCGCCGTTTCCCGTGCACAGCTATGTTAACTCGTTCCGAGACAGCATAAACGCCTTCTTGGATCCCTTGAAGAATACACAAGATAGCATGAACCTTGTTTCTTCCTCAGTTCCTGAAGTTCCTCCCGTGTCGTCTTCTCCTGTCATTCATACACCTGCCCGCTCTTCAAGCTCTGTCGCTGCAGCAAGTGTTCCTGCATTTACCTCGTCGTCTACCCCCAGAGAGGACCACCAGCAACATTTGTACAATATGCAAATGAAAAACGGGATAACAAAGGCAGAACAGAGTACAGGGACGTGCAAAAGGCTTGAATCCCATCAAGGTGAGACTTCAAACACATCCGGTTGCAGTCAGGTGATCTCAGGAGACACAAAAGAAAGCATCGCTTACAACAACAAACAAGTGACAAGCGAAGAGGCAGCTACATCTGTAGAACCACCTCCGGCTGCCATCAGCACCCTTATCAGTCAGCTTCAGCCTGAGGTTATCAACAACCTAGTGAAGATCATGAGGGACGTCCAGAAGAACACCGACCACTTCTACATCCATTGTGTGGATGAGGAGAGTGATGTATGCTGGGAAATAAAGGTACGGCATGTGATGTCATACATGAGAGGGTGACTAGGCTACTGCTATATATTATACTGATATGTTGAGGAAGCCGTTTACAGGGTACAGCTACAAAATCTTGTGTATATAGTCAGGTTATTATTATTGTGGGTCATATGGGTCATATTTGGACGTTATCGCCTCCTACAGTTTTATTTAAACCAAAGGGAATGCAGTTCACTTGTCCAGTTTTGGGAAATACCTCCCACCCCCATACAAAATGAATGGGTTTCGCAAATAGCATTGTTCCATTCAGTCACACTTAATCAAAAATCCACCAATCAAAATAAGATACCCCAGGCCAGCTCCCCTGGGACATGCATGCAATCAGTTATGACCTGCACTCATTTTTTCCTTTCTTTTTAGTGGTCCTTTCCCCTCTCCCATATGCTTCCATTCAGAAAAATGGGGTATTGGGACAAATGCCAAAACATCATGAAACGTTTACATGGTACCCCACATCAAGTCCCCCCCACATATACATCCTTCATTCCACCTGTAGTCATCTTTTCTTTTGTTTTCATGTATTCCTTTTTCTCTCCTTACACTTCCCTTTATTTTTGGTCATTAGCATGTTCTCTTAAAATATTAGCATGCTAGCTGTTGGCATCTACCTCATTTCCTTGCTGGAGCAGTCGCCCTGCATACACAGTGGCACACAAACATGGACATAACTGAAACAAATAGTTATTTTTATTGGACTGAGCATAAAGAGTACCGAATCAGCCTGCTGCTGTGGTCAAATTATTTGTAAGTATTAAACTTTTGCTTAAGGCAATTCGTCAGACCAGAGATTCGATTTTGAAGTAGACAATGAAGTCAGAAAAGAGGCAGGAAATTAAAATAAAAAATAATACAGCATCTTTCTTTGCATCTGTTACAGGACTATTTAACAAGGCTCGGCAATCCTGAGTGCGATCCTCAGACCTTTCTTGAGAAGAAGGCCAAACAAGACAAACTCCTGATAGTCATCCAAAATGTTGACATCGCTGCGCACATCCATAAGGTACAGTAAACATTCTTTACTTTTTTAATGCTGCAAAAATAAAGCATTTTTAAACCACCTTGAACCCGACATATTCCGTCACACTTGCACTTGTTCTGTGGTAATGAATATCATTACAGCTGACTACAAATACAATCTTCTCAAGTGAAAGGGCTACTTACAAACTGACTATTTACTTTCTGCCCAACACTTCCCACTCCTTGACACTGTAACCAAATAATCAATATTGTTCACTATAATTCTTTCGCCGCTTGGTGGTGATGGTAATGTATTCACCAGCATCTGATTGTTTGTCTTTTAGCAGGATTACACAAATAAATGAACTGATATTCACCAAACTTGGTGAGTTTGGGGCTTGGGCCTAAAAAGAACCCATTAACATTTGGAGGTGATGCATAACAAATGACTGAAAACATTCCTATCTTTAATTAATATGTTCATCCAACACCCACTAGGGAGAGACATTTGACCATAATTATGGCAAGAATGAATAATCAATTTGTGAATGGCGGAGTTACCTTACACTGTATGAAAGCCCCTCTAGTGTTTCTATTGTTATGGCTGACTGGTGTATATCTCTATATCGGTTGGGAAAACCTTTAACATGGTGAAAACAGCACGATTGGAATAAAAATAATTATGGCTCCCTCATGTACATTCCTTGCTTGTGAACGCAGGTTTCAGGAATGGATTGAGGGAATGTTTTTTTACAAATTTGGTAACACCTAAGCTTGGACTTAAGGATGAACTAATTGGAGGATGAAATGATTGAAGTTTAAAGGACAAGGCCATTGCTGCTTCACATTCATCCCTTTCTTGTGAACACATTGTATACCATGCTGAGGTATATAACCACAAGGTGGCAGTTCAAGGTTGTTGTTGTTTTTATGTTTCCGTTTAGACTTTGTGTGTGTGTGTATATGTATATATATATTATATACTTTATTCCACTGACAGATTCCAGCGTTAGTTTCTCTAAAAAAGCTTCCTTCAGTAAGCTTTGCTGGAGTAGACAGTCTTGATGACATCAAGAATCACACCTACAATGAACTGTTTGTTTCTGGCGGCTTCATCGTCTCTGATGAATTTGTCCTTAATCCTGACTTCATCACACAAGGTGAGCGGATACTCAAAAAAAGATTTATTTATTTATTTATTTATTTTTTTTTTTTTAATCAATAGTCCAGTTTTTTTTTTACATATTTGCCCTCACCAGCTTGCAAGTTTCCAATCATCTAATGTGTTGTAATTTTTATATTATTGTCTGTTTCACAGAGAGACTTCAGGCTCTCCTTCAATATCTTGAGGAGCTGAACACACCGGAGAGTCCCTGGAGATGGCGGGTACATTGTAAAACTCATAAAAAGGTCAAAGAGCAAAGCAGGTAATTATTTTAAATATATACTTAATATTTGTTCGTCCTCTATACAGATTTTAAACATCTGTAAACCATGTGTCAATTTTATCTTCCACAGAAGCTATAGGAACAGCTTCCGTCTGTCTGTCTGATTGTTATAGCAATAACTTTGTATAGAAATTATATAGGATCATCAAATTTGGTGTACAGCTCCCCCTCAGGGGCGAATAGGGTGGGAATGTATATGGGTCACCACAAGCTCATGTTTTCTAATTTCGGCTTGCCAAGGCTTTTTAGTGCATTAACTGGAAAGAAATGTCATAGGATCACCAAATTAGTACATGGTTTTAATTAGACATGACTGTATTTCTCTCAGCATTGCCATTTGGCTTAGGGTGGATTTCTGACAGTATTTTTTCCATTTGTCATAAAATAACCCTGTTAAGATGCTTAATCCTGCAACGTTTGTAAACCGTGTGTTTGTCCTCAGATGTAAAAGTGAAGCTTTGAACGTCCTGAACCTTCTCACAACATACCACAAGAAACAAATTGTCGAGTTCCTGTCATATCACGAGTGTGATGCTCCGTCGCACCAAGCGCCTGACCTGGACTGTCTGGTGAAGCTTCAGGCTCAGAACATCCGACAGCGGCACGTGATATATCTCACAGGTGAATTTTATTTTATCTTCATACATTTCTTAGGAGCTCTCACGTGTAAATGGATTGAAAAGGATTCACGTGGCAAAAGTGAAGTCACATGCTCTTCCGGCTGTGTGGTTGACACTTTGATCATGATTGCACAGAAACCGCCTTTTTATCATTTTGCATGTAGGTAGCCTGCACCATGGAGATGTACTAAGAAAGCCTTTGGTGAAACTGCAGATTTGTTTACGTTTAAAAAAAACGGGAAAATGTTTGCAAATTTTGATGATTCTGCAGCAACCCCTGCTCGTAATGTGCTCAGTTCAACATGTTTTATTCCATGGACCAATATATGTACATGTGACAGAATATATACGTGAGAGCAACACCTGCATGTCTTTTTGCGGTCTGGACACGCGCTGCTTGCTAAAAAAAATGTACATTGAATAATAATAGACATGTATACATGGTATTATCAGTTTCCTTTTTACTTTAATCTACCTGTTGTGCTTTGTTTTGTTTAACAGAGCGTCGCTTCGAGATGTTTCCACGGTATGCTAACAGCGGCATCGTTATCGCAAACATTGATGATATTCTGTATAGTATGGCCAGTCTGATTGGTGAAGCAGGTGACAAACCCTCATCCCCAGATCTGCATTCAGGTCCCACGTCCCCATTATGTAAGTAAAGATAAACAAATTACAGAAACTTGAAAATAAAATGAAAATATCCTGTCGTTGAGTCTAATGTTGGTTGCTATTTCTGGGGCCAAGTGCTGATTTGTTGCTAAATTCTGTTATTTTTTTATTTATTTATTTATTTTTATCATTTTACTTTCTTTAGATCCCATTAGCAACTTAAAAAAATTAATAATAATAAAAATATAGTGACCTTTTCAGTCAATTATTGACCAGTTCACAGTAAAGTTTCTCTTATACATGTTGGTTTACTTGACTTTCTGTGAAATTATCTTTTTGGAGATATTACAGTTTGTAAATAGTAACCATGTGTAATCATTTTCCTTTGTTGCAATTGTGTAAATTGTTTGTAAACGGATCTTTTAAAACATTTAGGGACTATATACAGTACTGAGACATAAGGCTTGACCCCCAGAAATACGGCAACTCACTTCACTGTAACTTTTAAGACTTAGTGAAGCTCGGGTTTCGTGTTCACTGCAGTGGACACATAAAGACCTTCACCATAATTTTTTTTTTTAAACAAAATTGTGTTTTGACTTTAGTGAAGGACAAGGACATGGGTCTGAGCTCTGAAGTTCTCACCACAGACAGGATCCACACCCATGATGAAAGACCCGCCATCTGTCCAGACCTACATCCTAGTCCTCCCGCTGATCAGGACCCCGATGTATCTGATCACACAATAAGAGACGAAGTGACGATGGTTACTGTACCCTCTCCCTCCTCTGAGATGCAAAGGGAATTAGATTTTAAAGTGCTGAAAGACATGATTTCCCATTTCAGAAATGCTCGAATGCAAGCAAGTTCCCACGCAGGCCAGTCATCACCTGGATCTTTCAGCGTCAACTCTTATCCAAGCTTCCTTGGACAGACCGACAGGCCCTCATCTGTACCTCAGGGCCCTTCGGATGATGACGGTCATTCGAATCAGCGCGCTTCCTCATTTCAAGCTTCTCAGGGGGCGGCTGCTGCCTCACATGCTTTAATTCAAATGGAGGAAACCAGACAAAGAGAACAGATACCTGTAGAAACTGTGTCAGCTTCAGAGCGTGTCATGATGTCATCAGCTAAGGATCAAGTTGCCTCTGGAACACACGATGGCCTGACTGAGCCAGGTGCTGTAGTCATGGAGACCAGCAGCAAAACATGTATTAACATAAAACGTACCTGGAATGACACAACTGACACCGAGACTGCTGCTGAACTTCCATTAAATCTGCACAACAGTGGTACTGAGAGACGCTCAAATCAGGAGACAGAGGCTACCAAACAGGAAGTTACAAAAACCCTGATGCCCACTACAAGGTCATCTAGCACCAAGTCCGAGGAAAACACTACGACCAACAGGAAGCACAGTAGCCAAGGTGGTAAACGGCCAGCCCCTGGACATTTGGCTTATGGGATGGATAGTTTAGTCACGATGGACAGGATGCTGCAGGGCAGCAGTTTATGGCCTGCAGCTCAAGTTTCTCAGAACAGTGGTATGGGACTTCGATCCCAGCTACTGAACAGCTCCATGGGCAATACATTCACACACTCGGGCTTAAGAAGCCTTTTACCCAACGGTAACATGGCCTGGAATAATTTCGCACAAGGGACTGCGACAAACTGGTTAGGAATTCAGCCAGGTGTAGGACTAGGACAGATTCATCAGACTCCCATCATCCAGAGTTATGCCTGGCACAGGAATCCCGCATTCCAAGGCAATGGACATCCTCCTCCTAGAGGGGGCTACGGCGGCTGGTGAGCGCTGCCTATAAATAGTTCCATTTTGAAACTTTTTTTTTAAAGATATTTTTTGCCTGGAAAAAAACTGAAACAGTTCATTAGTGGATGTGGAAGTCCTTGTATCATTTCACATTTTGTACAGACTGCTATATTTGTATTTAAACATTTTGTTGAATTGTCTGCTTTATGTTTCTTTTTGGAAAACACTACAGGCAATTACAGCCATGCTTTTAATGTTAATCTTTTTTATACCCCTGGAAACAAAGTTTGTTTAAAAATCTAATAAGAAGTCAATTAAAACAGTTGTAGAAGCTGATTGCTAATGATGGTGGTGATTCCCCAGTTTGATCTGGAGCGTGGGTTGCTGTCCGTGTGTAACATATTGAGGGTTAAAAACATTTTTATCCACCAAAGTGAGGGCATTTTGGCTGGTCCTCTTTTTCAATGGGCTGTTTGAGTGTTAAAAGTTGGTTTTAGGGTTGGGTTATAATTAAGTTTAGGGTAAAGTAAGGTCAAAGTGGCAGCCTCACAGTCATTGATGCATGACGAACCTTGTCAAGGCCAGCCTGGTTTACATGGTTCCTTGTTGTTGATCGCTTCCTGTGTGGGCGTATTATTTTAATGGGTTGGTGATGGTTAAGGTAAGTAGCTTGGGAATACAATAATGTAAGGTAGTTAGTTGGCTACTTTAGGCATAAAGTGCCCCATGTATGAACATGTGATGGCATCCCATCCAGGGTGTATTTCTTCTTTGCACTGATG
Organism: Porochilus rendahli; assembly: GCA_039654305.1. Classification (NCBI taxonomy): domain Eukaryota; kingdom Metazoa; phylum Chordata; class Actinopteri; order Siluriformes; family Plotosidae; genus Porochilus; species Porochilus rendahli. Next base: position 5,624,417 of record JBCNYG010000021.1, read on the forward strand.
TTGCCCTGGAATCATCTCTGGATCATGTGCTCGTTGATAAATGACAGAATAACTAGAATTTAGTAAAAACCACATGGAGTTGCAGGATGCTTTTGAAGGACTGGCCAAATCTTTTTTTAGAAAGATATATTCAGTGATTAAAAGTATTTTCACACACTACCCAAAGGAAACATGCCTTTAGATACATCAGTAGAGGATTAAATGGGGGCAGACGCTTTGAACAACACAGACTTGAACTCGCATTATTCGTGCAACTGAATACTAAACCGCTTCTCAAGTTGCTTTCTTGTACATTTAACTATATATTATAAGTTATAAGTAATATGATTCTAGCGAATATGCAAAACAGCCTGTGTATGTTTTATACACAGTGCATGTGGTATGTTTACAAACACCTGGTGTTTTACTTGAATTCATTGATGCTACTTTCAGTGCTCGCGGAATGCCATAAGCAGGGCCATAGGCGTTCTAATGGAAAGTATTGAGATTAGGCGAATCAGTGGGCCGACCTAATTCGACAATGGTAAGTCTGCAAAATGGTGAAGTGAATTTTGAAGAGTGCAATGCTGCACACTTTACATCCTCATTGGTCTTCATATGGTAGGAGTGGGACTTTATACCTTTTTTTGTGTATTTATTTATTTATTTATTTATTTTACATGAGAAACAAACCAGGAAAAATTTTGGTGCCTAATGCAGTCAAATGTTGCAATGATAATTTCTGGTATTGCATTTCTGGTAACATATAAAAAAAAATCACAAGTGTATATAGTGTGCATAGTGTATTTATCAAAGTTCACTTATAAAATGTGTGAATTGAGACACAGCACCTGTTTACGATTGTTTTGCTCAATCACAGTTAAAGCCAGGGTTGGTAAATTTTTGGGTGTTAACAAAAACTGTTAAAGGTTGAAATGGTCTTTACACCCCAACAGCAATCAATAACTAATGAGATCTGAAAACAAATGTCATGTGGATTCCCAAATACTGTAAAGTCCCCAACTAATCTTTGCTTGGTTATCTTGGTTAAATATCCAATCAAATGCACCCATCACTTTGAGATTCTTGAATCTGTAGTCAGAGCATGCAGAGAGAGGGTGTGGCATAGAAAGGGCCTCTGAGGGCAGGGGAGGGTTTCACCAGATCTGAAGCGATGCTAGTATTTAAAATTGCTAGCTTTCCAGATTACCAACCCCAGCTTTAATTGGTTATTGGTAGCTTAAAAAAGCTGTTTGCAGTCAAATTATTTAAATATTAGTTATTTAAAAAAATTATTAGCTGAATTATTAGATGAGTTTTTGTGTTTGACAAAGTTGAAGAAAACTACCCTGACCTTTTATGTTAAAGACAACACATGAAATTTAGCAAAATCAAAAATAATAAAAATTTACATTAAAACCTTATAGTACCTGAATTAAACTGGGCTTAAATTTACATCAAGTTAGTAATGCAGTCAGAATTAGCAACTCAATAAATAACAACCGCATTCATCATCAGTTCATTTAAATTCATCATTACAAAGAATTAATCTTCATGAGCTCCAGAAACACTGTTTAAAAATAGCCACCGTGAATATAAAGGGTTCCAACTGCTGGAAAAATCAGATCCATCAGATCACAGGTGTGTGTGTGTGTGTGTAAGTGTAAGTCCAGTCGTAATCTCAGTGGACGTGCATAGTTGTTGACTGGGTTCTGCTTTGCCTTCGCAGTATAGGTGTTAGGCTTTGTAGTGCTGGGTATCACAGACGTAGATTTTCCGATCTGAACAGATTTTTGTTCAAATTTTGATACTGATAAAGTCCCGAAATTTATTTATTTGTATTTTCCTGTGCTTTACTGCCGTTAGTCTCTGGAGATATTGGATCCTCGAAGAAATGAGACTTGTTCATGTGACCGTCATAAACCACAGTTGAATCACTTTATACCTGAGTTGATTCACGTGTGGTTCAGCAGTGAAGCATTTCACATGCCACTCATTGCTTCCTGCATGAATGCGGCTTCAGTAACCAAACTGCTTCAGTATATTAGGGCCAGTTTCAGGGTCCTTGACAACGGTGGTCAAGCACACCACTAAATCTGAAGTTGATATACTGAAAGTTTTACATAAAACATGGCATGTTGGGTTTACAGGCCTTGTCAAATAAATCAAAGAAGATACATTAATATACTTGCTTTGGAGCTGGTTCTTAATGTAAACAATCATTTTAATAATGTATCCAGTTGGAAGGTTCGTTCTATAATTTATTTGTTTCCTGAAAATCTAACATCCAGTCAAAATGGGGAGTTTAACTGAATCAGGAAATCAGTGCTGATAGCCAGCCTTACTGCTTTCTAGCTCTCTCTGTTTCTGCAGCAGACCCTGAAACACACAGACATCAAGACTAGTCACGTCCAAATCATCAGCAGGTTAGTGACATGCAAGTCATATTTATTTATTTATAGGACGCTAATACTGCATGTTACCTGTCTGAGATCAGACAAGCCTTTGAGAATAGCCTGCTGTCTATCTGTGCTCTTCAGCAGCTCGGGGTGTAGGAGGGGATCCCGTTGCCCTGGAGGGGTGTACTGTCTGCTGCTGCTCACATCTAAGTATTACAGGTAGTTTTAATGGCAGGTTTGCACGCACACACACACACACACACACGTGTGTGTATAGCACAAAGATTCTTAAAATTTGATTGGTCAGAAGCTGCAAGGCAGACTTGATTGTACTAATGTCCAAGGCATATATGTGGAATAAAACACTCCCAGACATGCCATCATTGTAAAAGGATACAGTACTCACACCATCTCATTATTCACAATTATCCCTGTACAGATTATACCTGCATGGATCTTCTGTGGTCCTTCCTGTGTGGTGGGTCTGGACATGGGTGCCAGAGGATCCATATGGTATACCTCATCCGTGCGCACGTATGGGATGTAATCGGATTGTGGAGGCCATCCGCAGCTTTCTGAATGTTCCTCTGCACAGGACGGAGGAAGGAGCTGGAGTCTGTTTTTCACCACAGGGACGGGCGGAGAAGTAACTCTGCTACAGGAGGTGAAATCATTTAGAAATATATATATATTTATATATTCACAATTTCTAATATTTAAATGGGTAAAATTTGGTGAAGCTTTACCTTTGACTGGCAGACTGAACTCTATGTGATTCCTCATCCTAAAAAAAAAACTCCAAAACAAACGGGTTCAGTTAAACACCTTTCTGTATTTAATAACCTACAAACTCACTTATACGGCTACACCGAATCTGCCTACGTTTGGATGATCTGAGTTCGAGTGCAACTGGATACGAGATGGGTTCTCAGAGCGTGGAGGCATGGCATGCTGTGATGTTCTCGAAAGGGTATTTCTCTCCACCAGCGTCATGAGCTCCATCTGTCTGCGCATCCTGTTTTCTTGCCTGTGCTTCTGCATGGCTGCAGGGTAACGTTCTGACGCGGGAACGAACGCCTTCCTGGGCCTCTGTGTGTTCCACTCGGGTTTCCTGGGGGGCTGCTGTTGTCCGTGATTTCGGTCAGTTCGGGCGTATGCTTCGTAAGGATCTGCTCGGATGTTGGGCGTACAGACGTTCTCTTTTCCGCTGTTTTTTTCCAACAGTTTGCCTTGACGTTTGGATCTTTTCATATTGGGAGGGGACTTGTACTCCACTGCAGTTTGAATGTCTCCATTGCTCTCTGGGGACAGGCTGCCTGGATTCATTTTTGGTTTCAAACACAAGTGTTAAACATTAGATGCAGGTATAAAACATAAGGATTAACAAAACTTGAATTTCAAGTTAGTTTTCCCTCATTAGTGGGCTACATCATGTCTGACTGAGTTACTTCTTTAGTTTTGTGCTGGAGCTACTAGTGTAAAGTAACTTGCATATAACTGGTTCACAACCTTTGTTTTTTTTATAGTGTAAATTAATTCCATCCTTTACACTGGAAGACGATCCCAAACATTCCCCCATGGGTTCATATGCAAAAAACATTCCCTAAATCACGTCCATTAATGTTCGGTTCACTGACATCGCTCCAAATGTCATCAAATTAACTGGAAACTGACGAGGACGTGTTAACCACTATGCCACTGTTCCGCCCTCTGAATCGTTAAAATATGAAAAACTGTAAAAGTCTTGTTTTAGTGTGTTTTCCTTTGTTTCTATTCAGTATATATATTTATATATATATATATATATATATATTTATATATATATATATAAATAAAAGATATGCCATTACACAGCTCTCACCAACTGTCTGCGCATGCACTCAGCTCACCTGCATCTCATGATTTTTAAAAAATAATTTTAAATCAAAAATCTAATTTTAGTGTATTTTTTTGCTTATGTTTCCATGTGGTATATACCAAACCAAAGGTTCACCTCAGGCATGTGAATGTCGCTGAAATGAATGGTCCTGTATGCCTGTTAGTGACATCCACTTCGCCTTCGATATATAATTGAAACATATTTGATTACCGACCCAATCAATAAGTTGCTTTATAGGTGTACCTTTGGTATACCTTACCTGTCTGGACCGCAATGTCTTTCCTTGTTGTCTGAGTAGCTTCTGTTTTGATGTGTACTGTAGCCAAGCTTTCTGAGCCTTGTGAATCAGTGAATGCTGTAATAGTTAGACCAGTGAGTGAGTATGCTAGCTGTTTTTTAGCATGTGAGAGACGAATGTAAGTCTTCTGCTGCTCTACCCTGTGAGATGGTTTCACTCCGCAGCAGATTAGAGACATCATGGCCTTTCTTCTTCAGGTCTTTAATTCTCTGGAGGTGTTTGTCCTTCTGTGCTTCCTCTGACGCCTTCTGCACACTCAGATACAGCTTCTCTGTTTTGCGTGACTGTAACTCCTACAGTACAATAAACATATGTTAATCTTTCTCAGAATATCAACATAATGGACAAATGTCATTGGTATGTATTCATTAATTTTTTTTAAACCGCTTGATCCTAATTAGGGTTGCGGGGAGGATGGTGCCCATCTCAGCCGACTTTGGGTAAAGGCGGGGTACACCCTGAACAGCTCGCCAGACCATTGCAGGGGCACACCACATACAACCATTCACACTCACACCTAGGGGAAATTTTTGAACCACCAATCAGCCTACTGTGCATGTTTTTGAACTGTGGAAGGAAACCGGAGTACCTGGAGGAAACCCACGGCCCAGGCCCGGGAATCAAACCAAGGTCCTTTATGCTATGAGGCGGACTGCGCCACTTTGTCGACCTATCAATGGTATTTTAATTTTAATGAAAGTATGAAATGAAGTAAAAAATTTTACAATTCAAGAATTATTGGCACTCTTCATTATTCATATTTGGGGTCTTTTGCTTGCACAGTGGCCCCAAAAAGTTTTTAGGGGTTTGTCTATCTATCAGAAGGATTGTGAAATAAATAAAAGCACCTCTTTTTGTTTCTGTAGCTGAGTGTCTCTCAGGTACTCCTGTTGCAGACGTTCCCTTTCTTTAGCGATTCTGTGCTCTTCCTCCTGTTCCATGGCCTGGCGCATGGCTTCTTCTTTCTCTTTCTGTCGCCTCCGCTCCTCTACCTGAGCTTCGATTGCCCGCTGGTAACAATCATGATGTGGGAAAAAAATTGCAACAACATTAATACTTGTACATAGTGTTACCTAATTAATGTAGTGGTTTTATAATGTGTTTGAATACCCTCCAAATATACACATAGAGGGGCCCAGTCACATTAAATAAACATTTACATATACAACTGAGCAATTGAGGGTTAAGTGCCTTGCTCAAGGGCGCAACAGTGGTGATAGTGAGGATTGAACCGCTGACCTTCGGATCATTATCCCATCACTTAAACCACTAAGCCACCAAACATGGAATTCATCATGGTTGCCCCGCTGTAATCAGGTCAAAATAGGTATGGGGACACGTACAGTGAAAAAATCAGTAAGTTAGAAATTAAATCAAATACTACGTAGGATCTATTCTGTGTGGCAAAAGTCCAACAGACTTTACCTTGCCTTTTACCTGATGTGTTTGAGAGAGTGCAAGAAAGGGTGTAAGGGTGCAGTTACACAAATTTTATTTCTCTCAGACACTGTGTGCAAGATCATTACACCCTCAGTCTTATTGTAAACACACTGAGCCAAAACAAGATGTAAAACAGGTGAACAATAGATACTGATTATGTATTTAACCAAAATAAGCTGATGAGCAGATGTTCACAGTATAAAAATGCATTTGTTAAATCCGTTGCAGGAATCACCTACTTGTGAAGAAAGGTTTAGTTTCTACATTAAAACCTACCTGATGTTCAAGCTGTTTCACACGCCTCCTCTCTCTCTCCTCTAGCTGAGCTGGATCCAGCAGTGCTGTCATGCTACGCAGGTAGCTGCAGAAAAAATTATTACTTAGATTTATCTGTGGCAATGGTTTCACAGCAAAGCTGTGATAAGATCCCCCAATATTACAATAGAAAAAGAGTTAAAAAATTGTTTACATTGGCATCTTTTTTCAAATGCTTTTTACTTTTTAAAAACAAAATTGTGGGGGTTTGCAGAATTTTGTTGAAATTCCAGGATTTCTGAAATCAGTGAGGGCAAAACCCCAAGTTATTTCTTCTATTTTGATTCGAGGGATGGATAATGTCTATTAGTACGTACTCACAATAGCAGTGCAATCTGATCAGTTCGCCATCTCTAGATTATAGATGATTTACCTTGCAAACTCAAGATGATTAAATCGTTTAAAAAAAAATGCAAAAGTAAGCCATAAAAACCTCATTTTAGTTCTGGTTAATGTAAATTTCCATGTAGTAAATACTAAAATATCTGCAGAGGGCGAGGTGGATAATGGGACGGCCATGACCTAATGATTAGGTTCCCTTTCTCCACCTTCATGGCTGAAGTTCCCTTGAGTAAGGCACCTAACCCCCAAATGGTCTCTGGGTGCTACAGTGTGTTGCAGCCCACCGCTCAGAGTCAGTGTGTCAATCAGTATAAGGTACACAAAAATATACCACTCTATAAAAATGAGTCGCTACTCATAAAAATCTAATTAATTTAACAAAGTTACACCTGCTTTGTAGTCTGCTAATTAACCTGCCATTTCTCTACCACCTACTATACATTGAAGAGTTTTTTTCATCGTGCCCTACACTAGTCTGTTAGTTATTCCTAATTATTAGACCACAATCCTGAGGTCCTTAAATCCACTAAGCACTTTAATCCTGCATGAATTCTACGATGCTGTTTCAGTGACTCATCTCCAAGTCTCCATAATATCACATAAATCTGTTTATATCATGTAAACATATCTGATTAATTATATGTTCGTTGCTCACCTGGACTTTGGCTGAATGACACGAGTATTGTCCACGCTGGCTTTGCCAATACTCTCCCCTCCATATGTGCTCATGGAGTCCCAGGCTGAGGAGAGAGCCTGAGAGGGGGCACGGTGATGTGAGAGGGAGCTGCCCATATCGAGCTCCGCAGTGGAGGGAGGCTGTACTGGGACATGCCGCTGCTGAAACGAGTCAAAATGCATGGCCCAGCGCTCGTGATCCTCTGCCTAATGGAAGAAACTTCGGACTTTAATAACACATGTAGACATGTTAACTGATGCAGTTATTCACTCATTTTGCATCAAGACAGTCATTAGGATTTGGGGAAGTGCATGTCTCTTTATCAGCAAGTTGTTTCACCTGCAGACTCTCCATTCATGCAGTATTTTTTGTTTCAGGCCCCAGGTTGTGTCTACAATGATGTACCTGTTTCTGGCTCTGTTTCTCCAACTTCCTGCGCAGTTTGATTTCCTCCCTCTGCTGGTCCAGCTCCTGCAGCCAGCGTGTCTGCTGCTCTTTCTTCTCTTTACTGAACGCCTCCTCCAGTGGCACGGCTTCCTAACCAGAGAATAAATCCAACATAAAACGTATTTGGACAGGGTTTAGCACGGCATTCAAGGACTACGCCAGACTCCTAAATTAAGATTTATTAAACTGACCTAAAAATCTCTGGATATAAATCCCAGTATAAGTTCTAGAATTTCAATTTACGGCATGATGCCCTTATCCAAGCGACCTTTTTTGCAAGGGTTTTATAAGGATTAAGGGCCTTGTACAAGGGCCCAACATTTAATACATAACTTTAATATAATTAATTGCACATCTGGATCTAAAAGCTAGACTTTACATAGACAGTGTGAAAATGCACTTTTGATTGATGTCTCTCACAGGGATATAAATTAAGCATTACCCCTAGTACAAAGGCTGAGCGGATAGCTGAGGGAAGAGCTTTGGAGTTGCTGAGTGTCTGTGGAACTGGTGGCTGGTTATTTGTGATTTCTGTGCCGGTCTGTTTTATTTGGTCCTCTTGCACCTATTTAGACAAATTTGCATTAGATGCCTTTAATTGTACTGCTAAAAATACCAAAAGCCATATTAACAAGTTAGCAACATGATAAAATACATACAGGGAAGGAATCCCTGAGCTGCACAGTGTAACTCAACACTCAACATCATAAGTCAGAACTATTTCTAAACAATCATATTATACTCCAAGTATCAACAACACCTTAATTAAAGGGGCAGACCTACACAATGCACATCAGATGGGGCCCCCTTAATGATTTTTTTTTAATCACAGTAATATGAAGACAGGGGTGTTAGTTCCTGGACGGAAATATGGAATGCTGTCAAAACTAAAGTCCTTGTCTCAAGATAGCACCTTGTGTCAACTTGTGTCATTACTTGCTTTCTTTTTAGTGACACGTGCAAATATCAGTCAAAATATATGTGCGATAATATCACTAATTTTAAATTTGGTGCTGTGAGTCAGTTTTGCCAAGTCCAATCCTAAGGTGCACATAATAAGCACAAGGATTTCAGTATATGAATTCTTAAGACCATAAATGTACACTGCTTGCACAATTATTAAGCAAGTTATATTTTTGATGATTCATTTGATATTTTAACAACTACATCTCTCTCCCTCAATTCAAATACTAATAAAGCTCAAACCTGAATTTTAAGAAGGTAAAAGTCAGGTTTTGTCTTAAGAGAATATCGCAGTGTGCACAATTATTAGGCAACTAAATAAAAAAATTATATTTTCCCATCTCACTTTCATCTGTTAAAATGAAAACAATTAACAAAAAACTGAAATTTTACAAATAAACATCTCTAACATTTCCACAATAATATAATCAGTGGCCTTCCATTAATTGGAGTCTGTCAATTTCTTTATCCTTCTTTACCACATTCTCCTTCATGGTAAATCTCCCGTTTAAGAACAGCCCACAATTTCCCAATAGGGATTAAGTCAGGGGAGTAAGGGGGCCATGTCATTTTCCCGTCACTTTTAAGGCCTTTACTGGCAAGCCATGCAGTGGAGAACTTGCATGTGATGAAACATATTGTCCTGCATAAAAATGATGGTCTTCTTGAAAGATGCAGGCTTTTTTCTGTACCACTGCTTAAGGAAAGTGTCCTCTAAAAACTGGCAGTAGTTCTGGGAGTTGATTTTAAGTTCTTTTTCAACCCGAAAGGTCCAACTAGTTCATCTTTTATGATACCAGCCCATATCAGAACCCCACCTCCACCTTGGCGTCTGAATTGAAGTGGAGCTTTGCCCAACACTGATCCAGCCACGGGTGATCCATCTACAATTTTTGACTTTTCAGAGTCAGTCAAACTTCTTTTGTGGCCCATTTTGCATGAAGAAAAGAATCTGCCTAATAATTATGCACACCTTGATACCGTCTTAGGCCATGCCCTTCCTCATCACACAAATAAACATCACCGGATATGCTCAAATCCAATAAGCAGTCAAGTTTATACAGCTTGGAGATGGGAAATATGCATTAAAAAAATTATACAATCAAAATACTCACTTGTCTAATAATTGTGCACACAGTGTATTAATAGCTTAAGTCGTGGTTCAATGCTCATGCCTCGAAGGTGTACAGCGCAGGTTTCAGCAAAACATCACAGGATGGTGTTAGTTTATTCAGTTTTCTGTCTGTCCCAGACGAAACGCATGATGAATGGATTAGGAAGTTAAATGAACACGAGCAGACTGGCACCCAGCATTCATTCTGTTATTTGTTTACATTCCGTTATTTCCAACTCCACTGGTTCAATGTAAAATGGCTGCAGGTTTGACAGTGGTCCTGCAACCAGCAGTGCTACAGGTGTCCACAGTAACACTGTGACATTCAGATGCTGTTAACCAGCCTGAACGGAAAAGAGTAAGTAATGAAATCTATTTAATTTAAAATAAAAATGCCCACAGACATATTACTTATACACTAGAGCTCGGTAAATAAAGCACACGGCTTAAAGTGTGAAATGAGCCACTTCGAATGCACTTAGTGTGGAAGGAAGTTTGGAGCATTCATTTTTTATAATTTATTATTTGTCACTAACATCACATGACATACAAGTCCTTATGAATGATCTGTTTCTATAAAAACAATAAGGGATTAGATTGGACATGTATATAAACCTGTGATCAGGATCAACCAATTATCCAAAACCAATCAGATTTGAGAATTCAAAAGTGCTGTGGTGTAAAGAAAATTAATGTTTAGTGGATAAACTAAAATAACTATAAATACATATAGAATTTTGACCATGTGTTGAATACACATTATTTCACACATCTCTCAAAGAAAGAAATTAGTGGCTTACCCCGTATAGCAGGTCACTTGATCTGGGTGCAGCTTCCATGCTTCTACGTTGCTCACAATGAGCCAGAACCTCTGCTCTGTCTTTCTGCTGCTTTTTAAGAGCCATCTGCTCATCTGTACCGTACATGAACAGAAAACACGTACTGAACCACATCACACCATCTACACTACTCCTACAGGAAGCAGTCCGTCTTTATTGCTTGATCCTCCAGCTTTCTCTACCAAGGCACGATTAAGATTAAATGACTTGTCAGTCTCTAAACAAAGGCCACTAGTACAGATTGTGCAATCAGACACTACCCCACTTCTTTCATACCTAGCTCTCTTCTCCACTGTGCTTTTTTAGCCTGGAGCATGTCTCTCTTCTGCTCCCGTTCTCCAAAAGTGCTGAAAAGGCCTGCTGGCTTGAAATCACTCAGGGTTCTGTTTTAAGACGACAGAAAATGTCAAACATGCACACTGTCATGGATATTTATTACATACAGTGGGTATAAAAAAAAGAAAGCTGCAATAGCAACAGTACCAAAAAAAGATTTGAATTATTGAGATGAATAAAGGAACATCCTCCCATGTCGACACATGCTGGAACCACCTTTCCAGCCGTGAGCCTGCTGGAATACTTTTCTACCACTCTGCAGTATTTGCCAACCTTTCTTTACAGAACAGGTGATCATTGGTGGACTTCAACTTAAGTCATTCCACAGACTTTTAATAGGGTTTAAGTCAGGGCTTCTGAACCTTCTTCCCACGGACAACCTTTTAGAAGAGGGCAGCAGGTTTTCCTCAAATTTTTGATGGTATTTTGCCCTGTTCATATATATTTCCTAATTTTTTTTAAAGTTTCCAAGTCTTTGCTGAAGAGAAACACCACAGCAGAAGAATGCTCCCAAAGCCATGCTTTACTGTGGATATGGTGTTCTTTGGATGGTAAGGTATACTGACTTTCTGTCAGACATACCATTGGGCATTGGGGCCACATAGTTTGATATTTGGCCTCAATCTAGTTTCAGAATTTTCAAGGTGCTTTTTAGTTAAGCTCAATCAAGTGGCCTTTCTTAAGAAGTGGCTTCTTTTCTTCTATACAAACCACATTTGCTTGGCATTTATGATATTGTTGTCACCAGCACACAATGGCCATTCTTTGCCAAATATTCCTGTAAATACTGCAATGTAGCCTCTCCGGTTTCATCCACTTTGGAGGGACAGCCTGATAGCGGCTAGTAATACCAAACATATTCCACTTCTTGATTATAGAGTTTCCTAAAAAAAAAAAAAAAGACATTTTGTATCCAAGTCTTCTGACTTGTGCCTGTCCAAATCCTTTGACAGTGCCTTGCCACCCATAGCTGATGGTATGCTTTCACTTACACTTCTAAGCACTGGAATATCCTAGGAATTTTAGGACTGATACTTTAACATCAGTGATTTTTTTCCCCTTTTATTATAGAGCTACTTGCTGAAGATCATGGCTGCTGATGGCACACGATATTTGAAGGTCTGAAATAAGGGTGAAGAAACGCTTTATCATCAGTCACAGAAAAGATGACAACGGAGGAAACGCAGAGAACAAGGAAGTATCCCAGGTCCCCAACCTGCACTCCAAGTTCACCTGTAACTTGTGGGGAGAGGATTGTTATGCTAGGATTAAAGTCATTCCACACCCTGCTCTCCGCAGGACTGTGTTTTTACAATGGCACTACCATTATTTTACAAGATAGAAGGATGTCTACATATCTTTGACTGCCTTTCTATACTCACTCATTTTCTTTTCCTTGTGACTTTACTGGTTGGTCCTTGGTCACTGTTGCAGTTTCTTCTTCTTTAACAGCATCTCCTGTTTGAGACAGAGTTAGCTTACTCAACACTACACTCCATACAATATACAAAATTAACCAAGTCACTCACCATTCTGGATGGGAGCTGGAGAGTCTTCTTGGACATTCTGCCCTGACGCCTTGATGCTGTTGAGGATCTGCTGAAGTTGTTCTGGAGTTAAACACACTAGGCTCTCCTTGATGTTCTTCTCCATGACATTGGGTGTGTTGGAGGTGGACTTGGTTTTGCTGTCTGGCTGCACCCTGACCACACTAATGACGCTGCAGTGACCCGTCTTGCTCTTTGTTCCGTTCTTACGGCTGCTGTGTTGAGCGTGACTGACGTCTCCAGGGTCCCTACATTTACTGTCTTTCTGCCACCTTTCCTTTTCTTTAGGACCCTGTTTGCAAGTGGATGTGGCTTTCACCAGTCTGTTCTTCTGTGCGACCTGCGATTAACACAAATGTTACTTGGACAGTCTAAATTCTACATATGTTCTTCAATGCTTTTTTTTGTGTGGGGTTATATAACCCTCAACCAGACACTTACTTGGCAAAATCCCACCTTATCGGAGGCCTTTGACTCACCTGTTGTGGAAAGGGGAAAATGCACAATCCATAAAATATTATTTAAGTAAGTGTGCGCACACTTGAAGAGCATAATGCACTTATTTTTACCATGGTGGGCGAACACTAGCTTGGGCTTCCCATTCTCAAGTTCAAACATCAGGCCATCACTGTAAGAAAAAACAACAAAGTAACTAAGTTTAGTTTCAATGTTCACCCGTAGTTCTGTGAATAATCTCATCTGGATATGACAAAGAACATCTGTAATCAAGACATCGCAAAAAATATATATATATAATAATAATAATAATAATACATAAATGGTGCTATGGAGCAACATAGGGCTTAATGTTTTCCCTGAATTGTTAAAAGTGCTATACAAATAAAAATGAAATTAATTAAGGCTGAACTTTGTGTCCTGTGCTAAAATATAAAATATGTCATGTCAGTCAACAACACATCGGCATATACATGCCATTAAATACATAAGGTGCTCAGATCGAAAATCCAGTGTTTCAGGATAATAATGAATTGGTACATCTGGAAAACGTACATCAGATACAGCAGCCAAGGGTCAGTGCTCCTAATCCCAAACCTTACAGGTCAGAAAAAGGAAACTTGATAATTATTCATACCAATCACATACCAAAGTCCTCTCTCACTCACTCACTCACTCACCAAACCGCTTAAACCTACTAGAGTCACGGTAAGGCTGGTGTCTATCTCAGTTGACACTGGGCGAAGCCAGGGAACACCCTGAACAGCTCATCCGCAGACTATCGCAGGGCCAACACAAACATTCACACTCACATCTGGGGCAATCTGGAAGAGCCAGTCAGCCTAATGTGCATGCTTTACCCGGAGAAAACCCACACAAGCACCAGGAGAACTTGCAAACTCCACACAGAAACAAACAAACCCAGGACCTTCTTGATGCGAGGCGAACATGCTAACCATTACACCACCAAGCTGCCACACCCAAGAAAACAGAAAAGAAAAAAGAAAAACAGGACGAAATTCTTAAGCAAGTTTTAACTTTAACATGGAGTCCCACGGCAAAGCATTTTAGTCTATCACTGAAACATTTATGTCCATAATGATTGGGCTGTTAACAATTATTTGAAGTGTGATATAATAATAAGAAGAAGAAGAAGAAGAAGAAGAGGACTATAATTATAACAGTAAAACAATTCCAAGAATGACAAGAATTTTTTTTTATATTTAAAATGCAACTGAAATAGATCTAGAGAGTGATGTAAGGGACTTGTGAAACAAAAAAGTAGTCAAAATAATAACTAATTATATTAATTCAACATTTAATATGTAGTAATTAAAATATCATGACAAAAATGACAAACATCTGAATGCACACTTATTTTTATTAAGCATTTCTAATTTTGACTTTCTAGAAGTTCTCACTGACTCATTTTCCAAAACACTTAATCCTGCCAGGGTCACGGGAACACTGGATCTAAAACGGGATATAAACCGTCACTGGGTGAAGGCTGGACTGACCCCGCTGTATGACCCTGAACAACTCGGCACATCCCCACAGGGTCAACACACACGCCCATCCACACTCACACCTGGGGGCAATTTAGAACTGCCAATCAACTCGATGTGCATGTCTTTGAACTGTTGGAGGAAACCAGGGTACTCAGAGGAAACCCATGCAAGCTCGGGGATACATGCAAACCTAAGGACTCTAAGCCGGGTCTTTCTTGCTGTGAGTCGGACTTGTGCTACCTTCTAAAACAGTGGTTTCAAACTCATTCCACAAAGGGAGCAGTTGCTGCAGGCTTTTGTTTCAAATAAGCAGCAGCACACCTGACTTGGCTCATTTAATCAACTGATCTGTCTTCAAGCGCTTGATTGGTCAAGCTATCA
>JBCNYG010000021.1:5639435-5656732 GCA_039654305.1 Porochilus rendahli
GTGCCCATCTCAGCCGACTCTGGGCAAGGGCAGAGTACACCCTGGACAGCTCGCCAGGCCATCACAGGGCAGAAACACACTTGACGGGTATGCAGCCTACTCTTGACGAAAAAAAGAGCGATGGTTCTTTTACATTCCTCTCACCACAGACAGTGAGAGACACAGCCGGCCTTTAATAACCCAGTTAGCTGCAATGGGGCGACAGCAGTGACAACCAGCTGATAGCGGGGCTTGAACCCCCGACCTTGGGATCAGTAATCCAGCACCTTAACCACCAGGCCACCACTGACCCCCCCCTAGTGGTTCTTTGTGTATTTTATTTTTTTAACCTGAGCAAAACAGAAAGCAAGGCCATTTCCGTTAGTTAACTTCCTCCAGAGAGCCATTTTTCCTCAATATAGCCAGGAGCATTCATCTGTCATAAATTCACCAATCAAGTGTTTAAAGACAGATCAGTTGATTAAATGAGCCAAGTCAGATGTGCTGCTGTTTAGTTGAAACCAAATCTTGCAGCCACTGCGGCCCTTTGTGGAATGGGTTTGAGGCCCTTGTTCTAAAAGTTCAATCTAAATGTTGTTTGTTTAAACCAGGGCTCCCACCCTGTTCAGGAGATCTACCCTCCTACAAAATCCAACACACCCCTTTTGGCTGCTCAACAACGTCTTCAGGCAATAATCAGATAGTCAGGTGTGTATAGTGAGGGGTGGAGCTTAAGTCTTCAGGAAGGTCGATCTTAAGGAACTGGGTTAAAGACCCCTGGTTTAATTCCCAAACAGTGTGAAGCTCTATGAGCTCTATCTAATCTGATCCACTGTAATCTTAATCTTATTGCTAGTTTAGTAACTCATAACCACCATCTGTGGTCCATCCCACTACGTTACTACAAAGCACATTCGAAACATACCACAATAAATAAGCAGTAAGATTATTCACCATACAGAAGAGTACAAAACCGTGCACGCGACGCTGTTGTTGGTGGTGGTGTTCCTCTCACCGACGTTTATTTACACAACAAGCTAGCAAGTGAGTTTAAAACAACTGCACAGCAAACCCTATAAAAAACTGCACTCACCCCAAATTCATGATTTATTTCTGCACACCCTGGGCTTCCCAAAACACACGGTTGTATTTAGAAACAGTGTTATTAAGCCGTCTTGTCGCTCCTCCGGTTGCCACAACAACCGACCGCCTAGTGTTTGGCTAACCGTTTCTCTGGTTAAATCCCGAATACCATTCGACTTCGACACCAAGGGCACTAAATAGGCTACGTGACCCCTCTATCCGGTTTTCCTAGTACGCTTATCACCATGAAGTGAGCAAGGGATAATTAAGTCAAAAGCCGGATTGGGCCAGTTTTGTTTACGTCACTAACCGGAAAACCGAAAGCTCTGCGCTGATTGGATGGGGCGAATCACTGTGGGGGCGTTTTTTCCTGGTCAGAACTATTTGTTTTGGGATGTAATACTGGGAAGGGTACTTATTTCAAAGTTCTTTACAAATCTTTTTTAAATTCTTTTTAAAATTCTTTTTTAGTTCTGTGCAATCAGTCAAGATTCTTAAGAGTTAGTAAAAAATGTCGATGATGCAACATTCAGAATAAGCCAACGTACTAGTGATTTCTATGATATCACAATAAGAAAGCTCGAAAAGTAACAAATGATACAGTAGAATTATTTATTCATTCTAAGCTGCTTGATCCTAATTAGGATGCAGGAGCCCATTTCAGCCGACACTGGGTACACCCTGGACAGCTCTCCAGGCCATCGCAGGGCCAGCACTCACACAACCATTCACACTCAAGCTCACACCTAGGGGAAATTTGGAACAGACACTTAACCTACTGTGCATGTTTTTTGGACTGTGGGCGGAAACCGGACTACCTGGAGGAAACCCGTGCAAGCACAGGGAGAACAAGCAAAACTCCACTACTTGCGATGAGGCGGAAATACTAACCACTACACCACCGTGCCGCCACGATAAACTAAAGTTTTCTCGTCATTTCTTGTGAGTTTGCTTGTGTGGGTTTCCTCCGGATACTCCAGTTTCCTCACACAGTCCGAAGACATGCACATTAGTGAGTGATGTCCTGATGGGTTGTCACATGATGTATGACCCAATGGCTCCGAATCCATGGGTCAATTTGCTCATCTGTCCCCATCTGGGTTTTTTTAAACACCAACTATGTCACTTTTTGTATTATGTCATGCCTCGGCATGCCACAGCTTCACGTCAGGTGATAATTGATTTACAATTATCAAGACAATTGATTTAAAATTTACAAGACATTTAATTTTTTTTACACACCGCAATAACTATTAACAATTGTTCAAGTTTCTTTGTTTATTAATAACAAAGGCATACAGATAAAACGGGACACCATTTTAGTATAAGCATATTTTATTTGGTATTATTATTATTATTATCATTATCATTATTATTCATGAGTGACATGGTGACATAGTGGTTGGCAAATTCTTCTCACAGCAAGAAGAGCCTTGGTTCAAGTCCCCATGAACAGTCCAATGTCATGCACCCCAGGCTAACTGGTTGTTCCAAATTGCCCCTAAGTGTGAGTGTAAATGGTTGTGTGTTGGCCCTGTGATGAACTAGAAAGCTGTTCAGGGTGTACCCCTCCTTCTCCCAGAATTTCAGCGCCAGCCTCCACCTGACCCAAACAAGGTTAAACAGTTCTGCAAGGGAATTAAGGAATTATTATTTCTGGAAAAAAGCTAAGCTTTACAAGGATATATGACCCTATTTTCATGATGATGATGATGATGATGATGATGATGATGATGATGATGATGATGATGATGATAGTGATAGTTCTTTGAAAGGAAACACAAAGATTTTTGTACAAGAAGGTGGTAAGCAGACAGGGGAGGCAGCACCAGACTTGAAGACTCAAGGAAACTCAACCAATCCATGTCCTGCATACTAGACTGGGTGACAAAAAACAAACTAGTGTTCAGTCTGGACAGTGATCACCCTATGGAACAGTTCAATATTGAAGCATATTTCTTAAATAACCTCTGTGTTCACCTGTTTGCAATTTTGCACTTGGTGACATTCTGTTTACTGCAACTGACTGTAGATGCTCTGCTGATATTTGATTGCTTATGAGAGATGAAATACCCTGAAGAAGAGCAAGAGGACAGTGGTGGTGTATGTGGGAGAGAATGTCCCATTAGAAGACAGGAGGCGAGCAGTGGTGTATTAGAGATTGAACACCCAGTGGAAGGCAGTGGTGTATAACAAATGGGATGGTATAACAAAAGCAGATGGAAGGTGAGATTTGAGAGATGAACTGCCCCAGTGAAAGGCAGAAAGGCAACATTGGTGACAGAGAGATGAAATGCCCATGTGGACACAGGCCATAGGGAGCAGGGAGGCAGTGATAAAGTCTGATGAGATGATATACCCTAACAAAGTTAGTAGGGCAGGAGGGAAGCAGTTGGTGTTGGACAGTTGAAATGCCCCAGCGAAAGGAAGGCAAGAGGACATTGGAGGCATCTGAGAAATGAAAGGCCAGATGAAATGTCCAGTGGAAGGCACTGTTTGAGAGATGGAAGGCAGGAAGGCAGCTGTTGTTTGAGGGTAGAAATGCTCCAGCAGGGGGAAGCAGAGGCTTTCGCAATGTGTGCGGAGTAAACGGTCGCGGAACACGGAGTCCGTGCTGCTCTCTCCACACTGCTGCAGGAAGGGGCCATGTAGCTTTCACTGTCAGGACTCCTGGAGCTCCAGGGCTGCTGTGTACTTTTAGGGCTTTATCCATTTATTTCTTTTATTTTTGACCAACGCTGGATGTTAGCTTGGATGTGTTTAGGGGGAAACAAACTTTTATTAGTGCTGGCAGATTGAAATATAAATGAAATAGCCGGGTAGCGTCTGAGAGTCTGAGGCTAGTGCATGACCATCGGAAAGGTTTGGAGGAAAGAACTGAGGCACTAGTTAGCTATTTAGCAGCTGGGGCTAATGTTAAATAATATAATACTATTAATACTTATTCTATGTGACAATTCTGGTTATGACAACTGTCACTTCTCTGGTTGTTGTAGGCGTTGAGCAAAACAAAAACAAGCAAAGCCAGTTGGCTGAATATAAACCGTTGTAGTTGTTAGCTAAGTAAATTAGCTATCCAGGTTATTATGAATAGGAAAACGCATTCGCTAATTAGCTAATGAGACTCTGAAATAGGGATTTTACTTATTAGTTTATTAAAGTAATGTTTATCTGCAGCGGAAACTGACAGTCATTTTTTTCAAAACAGCTAGCTAGAAAGCTAATCATGCTAGATAGTATTGCTAAGAGATAACAAGAAAAACAAACCGTTAAAACTGAAGTCATGTACTTATCATATGTTCTCATCTATGGTTATCCGTTTAATTGAGCTTTAGTAGAGGTACATGTTTCATAACGCTGGTAACGACCAGCTTGTTTAGTATTAGCCTTAGACATAATCCTTAGCAAACTACCGGACTTCATGACACTTCATTCTGACCAAGCTCTACAGTAAACATGGGGTTATTTATTTATTAATTAATTTATTTTTTGTCATCTGCCTGATTTTATACATTTTACACCCAGACTACGAGAGTCAAGCAACACGAACAACAGCTGCATATAGTAAGTATATACATATTGCTGGCATGCTAATAGTTTGCTTTGCTAATGCTAGCAGGTTATGATTCGTTACTTAGCAACTTGGCTTGAGTTTTTTCTTGCCTTTCCTGGATTAGTTTGCTTGTATCATCGAGTATTAAAATTTAATGTAACTATTTTTTTGGATTATATCTATTTCAGTAGGAGCTTAATTAGCATGTGTATAATTATTTTTAAAAGGAATAGCACAGCTAGCTGATACTTTGCCACCTTTCACATGGAGCTAATTAGCTTTAGTACACTAGCAAATGTCAATTTAAACAGGATATGAAAGTTATATAGTCCCACAGTAGCTTGAAGGCTCATGTTAGTACAGTAAACAACATGTATTACAAAATATTAAATAATACTTTAAAAAGTACCCCCCCCCCTTTTCCTTTTTTTCTTTTTTCTTCTTTTTTTGGGAGTAATCTCGTTTTCATTTATTATTTTTTTGACATGCTCCTGCTTACCCCAACGTTATGAGCTCATTTAGTATCATTCCCTCTCATTGCAACTCATGTTGTTTACTGTACTAACATGTTTCTTCAAGCTACTCTGGGACTGTCCCAACACATAGTGAGGTCTCTCTGTGGTATCATCACATCTGTCACTCGCCTCCAGCCCCTCTTTGTGATATCACCTATTGACTGACCCACACATTCTGTGTGGATGATTCTGAGATCAATGGATAAATCCTGACAAGCCTTAACACTAAGTGGGGTTTGTGATGAAAGTGAAACGGTTGAACATGTGCTAATTAAGTGTAAACAATATGAAAAGCAGAAAGCAAAATTAAAAAGACAAATAGAAAATACAAGAGTGGAGTTTAGTTTAAGAGGAATCCCAACGTGTGAATAAAGTCAGCATTGTAACTATGTTTGATTTAGTGATGTTTGTCCAGTGTGAAGATCCTTATTTTAGTGGAACCTCCTACAAATTCGACATATTTTATATTAAAATGTGTGTGTGTATGTGTATGAAGAGAATGTGGTGTTTATTTTCATCTTCATGCACTTAGGATTTAATTATGAAGAAAGGATGAATGAAGGAATGACATGGAAGTAGATTTTCTTGTAGTGCACTGTAGTGTGTTGGTCTGATGATGCTGTGAATTCCTGAATTTGGTGAGTCAGCATGGGTGGTAGTCATAAAAGTAATAATAGCAGTAGTATTTCTGTAGTAACAGCTCTTTTCCATTGTATATATAGCAGATGCTCCAGATAATATGCTAATAAACATGTTAAAGGCAGTGCTGTTATTTAACAAAAGAAAGATGTATAATCTTTGATGATATCAAATTTTCTGGTTTCCCAGATTTTGGTAATGTGTCAGTTTTTTGTCTTCAGGAAAGATCTAGGGGATCCACCACCACAAGGTGAAATAAACTGATCCTTGTTTTACACGTTCTCATCATACGATATGTTCTGTAGTATGTGGATGTGACCCATTTAGTGGAAAACTCTCTGATTTAAATGTCCTCTCTCTCAAGGTGTTTGGGGTTTGACATTTTGAAGTCATTCAAGGTCAAAGGTATAATGCCAGTTATGGTTTAATATTAGTGTTCCACAGTAGTGGCATATCAATTTGCTCCCATTTTGAAATTATAAGTAGTCTATATCCTAAACGTTTATCTCCAAAATAAAATCATATCTTGGACTCAGGTAGGGTAGTGTCCCCATCAAGTTGGAAATACAAGCACAGATATTGTCAGGATTTATATTCAGACTAACAGACACAGTTGTTTACAGGTATATGATGTCACAGTCAAGCATCCACATAAAACATCACATTATTATGTATGCATAGAATCTCACAGTTGCACACACGCTTTAAAAGCCACTGGCCAACATTGTTAGTGTGGAAGTTTTTAACCATGACTGAAAACATTAGTCATTATCATTGCAATCTATAATACATGTAAGGCTAAGGAGCCACAAAGAAAAGTGTTAGGAACAGCAAACCTAATTAAACCTGATTTTTATTAACAAGGGATAATTGCAGAGTTAGCGTATTCCAGCCATCATTTACAGCATTTGGCAGATGTTCTTATCAAGAAAGACTTACAATTATAATTTTTTTTATACATCTGAGCAATTGAGGGTTAAGGGCCTTGCTCAAGCGCCCAACAGTGGTGATAGCTCTGGACAAATGAGCAAACAGTGGACACTGCTAAAACCACACTTGGAGGTCACTCAGAACCCAGGCAAGTTACATAACCTGCTTTTTCCTAAATAATAATAATAAATAATAATAATAATAGTAGTAGGAGTATTGGTAATTTGTAACTAGTAGTATTGGTAACTTTCCAATTACTACTACGTATTGCTATTGTTGTTGTTGTTGTTATTATTATAAAATAACATTTTTCATTTCGGTCATTTTCTGAAACTGGGTCAAATTTAATTATTCACATTTTGACCACTTGTTTTCTAAAAACTGTAAAGAATTAAAGGAGTTATGAATATAAGGAGTTAGAAAATTGGTATCAGCAGGTCACACTTACAGAAAAAATGTAAACCGAAATCAGCCGGGAAAATTACAACCAGTGCGTCTCTAGTTTGTATTCGCTGTAATGTGCACGGGAACATAAAAAATTTATTTATTTGCTTGAGGTACCTCTAAGGAGTTGTGCCTTCATCCTTTGTGTTAGTAGTCCTCTTGTACTGCGTTCATACTGCCCAAAAAGTGGTCATTTGCAAGTTATAAAATGCCGTCGGTCCAGAATATCCAACATGCAAATGTAGGAAGACAACATGGGCACTCGTAAGAAAGTGTGTGTTTTGTTTATTCTGTAAGAGTATGTACAAATTGTAAGAATATGGTAAAAAGCTTCAGTACTTAAAGCTGACTTTTAAATTGTTATTATTGGCTGTTTCTAACTTTAACCACTACAGTAGTGACTTTCAAATATTCATGAGAAAATGTCTCACAGCAACAGCTGCATTTGTAGTTGCAGTTAGCCAGCTAAAGTCAGTTATATGACAGAAAACATGAATGTTAATGGTGATCTTTTAAAAACAGCACTTAGCACAGTCACTGTTGTTATTATTATAACCAAGAATTTGGTTTCTATATTAACTGACGTAAAACTGCTGATGCTTCATGGCCATGTGGACTTATTATCATTGTATAAACAGGAAGAAACTGCTTGAGAATTTGAGGAGACAACTCTGGGTTAATGAGGTGATGTTTCAAGTTACTGGGACTTTTTGAAGCTTTTACAGGCAAGACATGGAACTGACAGAAGACAGAGCAGGGGGGAAATTAGCCTGATACCAGTCTTGGGTTGGGGGGTTGATATATGTGACCCATCACAGCAAAGTAGATATTAAGTTTGGATAGATTTAATAAATACTTTGTTGAACTTTAAATGTGATTTATTCCCCCCAAAGTTGCTTTAAAATTTGGTCTCTGCAGAATGATACATGGCAAACACACACAGTACTCAATAATGCACACATGGGTCGTTCTGTCTAATCTCTATGTTCGACTACATGGCATCATTGTTTCATCTAGCATTTCATTCATCCATTCATCTTCTGAGCCGCTTATTTCTAATTAGGGTTGCGGGGAGGCTGGCGCCCATCTCAGCCGACTCTGGGCAGAGTACACCCTGGACAGCTCGCCAGGTCATCGCAGGGCAGAAACACGCTGACGGCTATGCATGATGAAAATCAGCAATGGTTCTTTTACATGCCTCTCATCATAGACAGTGAGAGACATGGCCGGCCTTTAATAACCCAGTTAGCTGCACTGGAGGGACCGCAGTGACAACCCGCCGATAGTGGCTTGAACCCCTGACCTTGGGATCAGTAATCCAGCACCCTTCCACCAGGCCACCACTGCCCCCATCTAGCATTTCCTTTAATTATAATAAGGGTAAATCTCTAGCAGCATATATTTAATATCAATATATTTGAGCATTCAAAAGCTTTTTCCTCATTTCTTTTTTTTTTTGCTAAAAGTGAACTGCTCCTGGGTATTGTACTACATACTACTTTGACCTACTAACAACAGGAGCGGATATAGCCTGGTTAATTCAGCGTAGCCTAATTGGTGTTTATTTTTAAAACTTGTTCTCACTTCAGAATCTTTTACCATGACCAACTAAAGGGTAACAGGACAGACTGAGCGTCTCCAAATGGATTTACAAACTGGCCAGCTGCCCTAAACTCACAATGACAATGCAATGATCCGCTGTGAAGACCTCAGAGGATTGGAGCTCAGAGTGAGACGGGGAAAACCCTGAGCCCAGGCTGCGTTCACCCTAGACCCTTTTGTTTTATTTCTTTTTGAAAGGCTATATAAGTATTTTGTAGAAAAAAGTCACCGATCGCTAACTGTTGTGATTTTATACCATAGTGTTACTGAATCGTCTGCTCTGATTGGCCAGAATGTGGCTTTATTTTTCACTGAGTAGTTTAAGCTATACATATGCAGGTATTTTTTTTTTGGAAGGTTTTCTACCTTTAGCCCTATTTGATTTGGATTTGTTTTTCTGAGGGATGTTTGCACTGAATTTGTTTACACATCTCCTTGAGGGAAAAAAATTGCAAAACAATTGCACTTAAGAGTTATAATCTGTTGTCAATATCAAACATATCACCCCAGAGACAAAAAAAAAACACCCACACTGGCCCCTCATTATTATAATCAGGTCAGAACTGTTTGAGTCGATTGTGTATTTTCTTTTTGATTGTTAATGGGGTGGGTTTACTGTGAAGATGTCACACAGTCAGTCTTCTTTCATGAAAGGAATGAATTGTTTTGTTGGCAAGTTCCTGTGGTGTAAGAGGAATAAACTACTTCAGGATGTTGTTTGTTGTTCATGAGAAATTATAGAGTAGTAACAGTAAGTCTGCTTTGTGTTATCTTGTTATCAGACAAGCTGTCGAAGAATTTCACCAGTTTATTTCACATCAGCTTGTATAGCAGGAAGCGCAGGAAACTGTACAATAATGTGACTTAAAATCACATTATTGGACAATATTATGTTAGGTGCTCAGCTGTGTTTTCTCTAATGTCTCGAACTCAAACATGTTGAAGAAGTAAGCATTTCCAATGAGATGTACGGCTGCACATTAGTCACTGATTATCCTGCCGGTTTAAACTGTGAGCCTTTGCATCATGTCCATCATCACGTCCATCCTGCGTAAACCTTTGTGTCATGGGCCGTGACATGGATGGTGAAAGTGGAACTCGGTGAACTCTACACCATCTGGGTGACTAGTATGCTGAGAATGTTCATCCTGTCACTGGTGTCAGCGCCTCAACACTCCACTCACCTTTTTTCTTACCGCCTTACTGCCGACTATCATGAGCATGACCCTTGGCAGGACTGTAGCTGCCTGGCCGTTAAGGCCAGGGGTGTGCATTAAGCATTTCCCATAGGCCTCCGTTTTTATTCGTTCTCCTTTAGTGGGTAGGATGACCTTCGTGGTTTGGGCCTTGGCTGTGATTCACTTTGGCGTCATGCTCATGCATAGCTGTCGAAACAGTCACTTGATAGCAGCCATAATTTTGTTGGCTTCTTGGCCACTGCTATTGTTATTGTGTCTGTTTAGTGCTGAGGCAGCATAAAATCTGTTTGTTGATTTATCGCAAGTTCATGACATGGTGTAATTTTGATGCGGGATCCGCAGCATTATACAGGCAACTCAAGAATTATCTTTGGAATAATGTTATGAAATATAGCTGCAAGAAGCGATTCCTGGAGTCCAAGCGGAGAGACTCATCAAGAGCACTGGCATTGTTGAAGGAGTAATAGTGATAAAGGTGGGATATGATGTCCCAGAGACGGGTTAGAATATATGTTGGTGTTACAAAGAAGAAGAGTGTTTTACCATAGAAGAATAAAAGTTGTGAAAGAAAAGCTGGGAAGTTAAAGCAGAGATCTCTAGAGCAAAGAGTGGCAATAATGCATTAAGACAGTCCGCAATCGCTGTTAAAAAAAACAAACAGCAAACAATAGGGGTTCCAAGCTGATGTTGGACCCCTAATAACACATCAGCTGGAGTTCTGCTTTAATTATGTAATCTAGAGGTTGCCAAACCTGTATCCGACCAGGTTTTAGTGTTTTCCTTGCTTTCAGTGGATCTGCTTCAACTAACACCAAAATGAGCAGGACAGGAGGTCTTCAGGACCATGGTGGGGTACCCATTGGTGTAATCAGTCCACCTTGAAGTACACATGAACATGACTGACATAGTACAAGCTCTGAGTCATCTTCTGTAATGCTTCCTGAAACTCGAGACACAAAGGAATTTTTCCATTACCCAGCTAGACCGAGAGTCCCAATAACCCTGGGACTGGTTCTACAGGAACATAACATAAAAACCTTTGTCATTTGAGCCCAATAATTGCAGCTGTGTCATTCTCTCAAACATGACCACATACCTCCAAGCCCAGCATTTAGACCAAATATTTCCCAACAACAATGAGCAAATGATTGAAAACATCAGTGATGCATAATGTAAAGGCTTTTACGTTTGCATACCTGCTAAATCCTCTGCTTGCCTTAGCGTTTGTCGTCACTTTTTATTTTTTAATTTTTAAAAAAATGTGTTTAGGTTTATACAGAACGAGGTTCCTGTCCTCATAGTTCTGTCTGGAGTTCTAACATGAAACAAATGTTTTGCAGGAACTCATTATGAATCTCCTCTACGTATCCACAGGAATGCGTGATTGCATGTTTGGGCTTCTGGTACGAAAATGCCTTTCAGAAATTGATTTTTGGTGGATCAGCTTCTCTAAATCTTCCTGACAGACTGTGGTTAGGATGTAAGCAAGGGAAGTGGGTAACATCAGTGGTGATTGATTCCATGATGGCTTCCAATTGGTACATGTTTCTTGTGTTTATTTATGAGTCATACATGAATGTTGCCTCGTGAGGTAACAGCTGATTGATGTTAAATGGATTGATCAACGCCTTTAGTGCACACCGTGTTCGTCCCATGAGCGCTTTTCTCATAAACATGAATGATCTCTTTTTTTATTGGTTGTAAATGTATTTCTTCTGACTCTAAATATAGTTGGGCAGTGAAGTGATCATCTTATCTTCTTATCACCCGTGTTGGTCAAACTTGGGCAAAAACTGCCTCTGTCTGAGGTTGCAGCCGCAAGTATTTCATGAAATGTCCTTATCAGCCTTCCACATCTGGATTCTGATGCTTTTGTCTGTTCTTCTTGGCAAAACCACTCGCACTCAGAGGCTGTTCAGTTGGGCGGAGACCGCTTGATGTGTAAAAATGATCAGGTCTTTGCCACAGATGCTCCTTCAGATTGATGTCTGGTGTTTGGCTTGAGCAGCTTCAGGTTCTTGGAATCGGTCCCTCTACCAGTTTAATTTTAGCAATATGATTAGGATCGTTGGACGGTGTTTGACAGTGACCTTTCACCTCAGTCTCAGGTTCTGCGCCTGCATTTCCTCTTTACTAGTAAAGGGAAAGCTACCTCAGTCCACATGGTGTTGTTACTGTCAGAAACTACATAATTAAGCCTGACAATGTTTTATGTCACAGAAACACACCCCACCAATGAAAGCAGTGGTCGCAGAAATCTTTAAGCTGGGATATGTGATATCACACTGTATCAGTGTCAGACTCAATCCAACATCGGAATGCTGCATTGCCGAAGAAATTTGGAAAGTACCTACATTGTTTTTGATGCATGGAATATTTAGCCCTTTTTGGATCTGTCCTTAATTTTGTGGTAGTATACTTGGGCAATACTTGTGTGATCACTGTGTATTAAAGTCTAGAGTTGTAGCTCCAGGGCAAAATGAAAACTTATCACAAAACATGTCAACATTTGTGTAGGTAGAATGTTGTGCGCATTTCTTAATTAAAGCTAAGGTTGATAAAGTTATAGTGCTCCACACAAACTTTAATTGGTCAAAATGGTCTTCACGCTCAGAGAGCATTCATTAACTTATGAGGTAATAGAAAAAAGGGCTGAAAAAAAGAACCATGTAATCTTGTAAAAATGCGGACCAATCACTGTCTCATAGTCCACCGGGAAGTATCCAATGAAAAGCTCCTGTGCTTGCTGCTCTTGCATGAACCAGTAGTCAGCCCAGAACTTGTTTCTGTGTACTTCTCTGCATGAAAGGGTTTCCTCCAAGTATTCCGGTTACTTCCTACAGTTGGATTAGGCTAATTGGGTGTTCCATATTGCCTCTAGGTGTGAGTGTGAATGGTTGTGTATGTGTATTGGATCTGCAGTGGACTGGCATGTACAGGGTATACCCTGCCTTCGCCCAGAGTTAACTGCGACCAGTATATAACTGTGTTCATTTTTTCTTATTCTTTTTTTGTCTTGGGTAGGATTGGAAAGTGAAACCCTACTCCAAATTAGAATTGAACCCAAAATATCAACCAGTTACCACTTTCTGTAGTAACATTTGATTAAAACGGTTGTGTTGTCAGTATAGGGGTTAAATTATTTTGTCAAACGAACAAAGGTTACATATCTGCAAAGTATTAAAAAATGTAGATGTATAGTAAAAAATTAGGATATCACTTGTTAATAGTGGTCCTTATTGTTATTTTTCTTTTAAATACTGGAAAACAGTCAAAAGTTGTTTTATGAAAACAGCACTAAAACGTCCTTGGATTTTTTTGTTTTTGAAAGTGTTTGCTTATGTGTTTTGCAAATGGAAAATGCTAAATACCAAAAAAAAAAAATTGCCCCTCCTGACTGTCCGTTACCCCTGTTGATCGTTTTGAGGGCACCCTGATTTGTACTTCATCCCTTGATTGTCAGGACTATATTTAGCTCTATAATGCTGCATAGCTGGTAATCAGAGAGGAGCTCCAAAGTGGCCGACGGACACTAATCTAACATCCCTGCCTGCAAACAGAACGGTCATAACAGGAAAGAGGCTTAAAGGGCTCATCCAAGTCCTACTTGTGTATGTCTTACCAATTCATCCAGTCTGAGCACCCCCCCTCCCCTTTTTTTGTCAAAACCACTCCCTCTGTTATTCATTTTGAGCAGCCAGTGCGCCCGCTGGAACTCTCAGCGGCACTTTGACTGTTCACTGAGAACCGAGGAGTAGCCTACGCTGCAAGGGACTTAACTTTGTGCTGTAGGGATGGATCTTTAAGATAATTTAGCAGCAGTGTTATAGGATCTCTCCTGGCAGCCATCTCATACGCTCACCCTCGATCGCAGCAAGCCTTCAATTACTCTCCTTATTTCTTAAACAAGAAGCAATAGCCCGTGTTGGCAAAGCACGCTGGACTGGAGAGTACAGCGTCTCACTGCATCCTCATCAGAGGATCGGGAGAGTAATGTTTGGGAAAGCCTGCAGCTGGATTTAACCATACACTCTGTAAGTGCTGAAAGGAGGGAGGGAAATCTGCTGCTGCTGCATTTTAATAGTTTTCCCATTTTTTTTGGAAAAGCCTGTTTTGAATTGTTTAATTTGTGCCTTGCATTGTAATTTTCATATGTATGGACACCCATTCTAGTTAAAAGTGCAGTTGGTACTGGTTATTTCCACCCCGGCCATGGACTATCGTTGCTTATCATACGTTAAGGCATTAAGTTGAATTTAATACCTGTGGTGATTTCCTTTTTTCATCCAAATAAATTTGTTCTGTTAATTTGTTATTTTTTTACAACATCAAGCCTGATCCCCTAACCCCCCAAAATATGGTATCTTGGGTGATTTAATCTTTACTGAACAGTCCTTTCAGCGATCTCTGCGTTTATTGCTTTGATCTGCAAATAGCATGCGGTAAAATGACCTGTGTGTAGTATATTGGCATTCCACCATTGTTTGTGGTTCAGCTCATTTGCATCTTCCACAATAGATGCAAATGGATTTGATGTAGATGGCGTGTCTATAAAACTATCTTGAGCTCCTTAAAATGGGACACTTTTTTAATGATTCTCAGTGGCATCTTTCATAATTAGCTGGAGCACTTTTTTTCACTCTTAGAGCAATCAGTCACAAAGGGGTCAAAAATAAAGGTTTTTAATTTGCTAGTTTTTTAAAGAAGTAGTTTTTTTAAATGTTGAAAGTTGTAAAATTTTTTAAAATTTTGGCTGTAACTTTATTTTTTGGACGTTATGGCCTTTGAAAGTATGCATGTCCAAAATAATAAAATTTCTTTAAAAACTATCATTGTCAATGGTAGTAAGAGTCCAGTTTTTCTTACTTAAAACCCAGCAAGCCCATGCACCTGTAAAGACAGACAAAACCCACGCCTTACACCATCACCAAAATAAGAAAAGCAAAGCGTTTAATTTTGCAAGAGAAAGCAACTAAGATTAGTAGATGCAAACACATTTAGGTTTTAGTAATCATTAAATTAAATCATAAACATGCCCACATTCAAGTTGTAAATGTCACAAACACTGTGAGATGTCCAAATAATGTCCACTCTGACAAATGCTGGTGTATATCAGTAAGCTGTGATTCAAAATCCTGAAACACTTTATTCACTGAATATTATTTTCAAATGATATTATTAGGTTATTGTAAAGCAAATTTGCTATTTTATTCTGTGAGTAATTAAAGAATTGTTTGTTTATTCTGTCAGTGTACAAATAACTATGCATATATAATCTGGGCTTTAAAAATCACTAGAGTCTACTAGAAATAGTTTGAAAGTTGAATAACATAACCAGTGGCTTTTTACTAGAAATAAGTCTATAAATTCTGGGACGACAACAAATATAGGACAAAAGTGTACAAACTGGTAACGAAAGGGTTCGGAGTGGGCACACCTTTTAACACACATTCAGTGTGGGATTGTATCCAGATCAGCAGTCTGTAAGCTATAGTAGTATATAAAATATGTAGCAAATAGATATTTTTTCTGAGCATTTATTGGTAGAAATATTTTTTGTTGATGGCATAAACCTAGATTTCGGAGTGAACACTTGGACAGACATATATTTACATGCTTGTGTAATCAACATTTAAGAATCTGGTTCAGATATGTTTTGCTTTAAAGTTGCTTACCAAATATACTTTATAAAAAGTGCATCTGAGTAAAAAAAGATGTAAATTGTTTGTCACAAGAGAGAGAAACGGTGGAGTGGACATTTTGGATGGACACTTCCTCGCATGTATGCAGATCCGCCCTGTGCTGAACAAATCAGGGATGTTGCCACCAATGCAAGATTTAGTTAAACGATTTTACGCTTGTCTAATTTTGCATGGAAAAATTTTCATGATGATCTTCCTTTTGAATATTTTTTCAGTTGGAATTCTGAGACGTTTTCAAGTGGGAAACTCAAATTTGTCCAAAATTTAAATTCCGTATATATTTTCAAGATGAGCTGATACTTTTGTTTTTTTTTTTATTTGAAGGTGCTCCATACTATTGTGTATTTAATCATATATAAAATTTTATATATGTACAGGTTTTGGAATAATAACCATAATTTTATGTATCCCCAGTGCTCTAGGAGACTATGAAAAGGCTCTCATGAATCTATAAGACACGTATAGAAGGAAAGGAAGTTTTAATTCTAAGGAATGCACTGCCTCATACTCCTGGAAAACTTTGTCCTTAAAGTTTCCCTTTCCACCTGGCACTTGGTAAAGAACGTCTCTTGCTCTCTGTGTCTCTCTCTGTGTCTCTCTCTCTACCTCTTTTTCTCTCTCATATCCAGCTGACAGAAATAGCCTCTAAGCTGTAGTCTGACATAAAGCTAGGTGAAGCAAGTTCTAAATCCTATTTGCCGTATGCTGTGCACATTAAGGCACATTGGAAAATTTTAAGACGCAAAGCAGAGATTAATGTTGTTTGTGTCATGCTTCTTCTCTGACTAGTCATGACTGGTGGACTCGACTAACGTTCGGCAGGGCCTGTGTCTTGTACAGCGCATGCTGAGGATGCCATTCGAACACACAGTTTAGTGAAACTGTTTGGCGTGTACCGAGACTCCAAGTGTATGTAAGCATATTTTTAGCTCAGTGGGATTTATTATATGGTTGGGTTTATTATATCTGGCTTGTTTGTCATAAAGAAATTTCATTAAGTCTAATTAGGGATTGGGGTAGAGGCTCATAACATATTTATTATATTGAGGAAAACATACAATCCATGGAGCTTATAAAGGACACGACAGCGATACAAGGGCTGCAGGACATCTAGAAGGAAGGACAGTCATGAATAAACAATAGTGTAAGTGTAGAGTAGTGTAGTGCTCTGATATATTACATGCAGGAGGTTGTTTTAGTTTCAGCAGGAGTTCTATAGTATGGACGGATTCTTGGAAGTTAGTAGACAGTGAGAAACTTGTATGCGTCATATTCATTTCCTTATTTCTGTAAAGAGTGCCATATGAATAGCAACTTCCTGCTTGTTTGCAAAATCCTGACCATTATTGATGATGGTTTAAAATGTCATATGAAACTTAGTGGTTAGGGTTTGCCATCAGAAAAAGAAATAGCCAGACAGTACTGTTTGTCACTGCCCATGGTGTCACGGTTTTCACCAGCACACAAGTCGTGTTGTGTCGTGCAGTGCCATGACATACCTGCGAACGTGGTTACTCTTCTCTCCTCATGAACCACACTGGAGGTCATGATAAGTATAGATGGATGGATGGATTGATGGATGGATGGATGGATAGATAGATAGATAGATAGATAGATAGATAGATAGATAGATAGATAGATAGATAGATAG
>JBCNYG010000021.1:5675960-5690801 GCA_039654305.1 Porochilus rendahli
ATCTAGTAAATAAACACATACCTACATCAGTATCTATTTTCGTCTGCGCACGAGTAAGGCTGCAGCTCACGCTTTTTTCCATTCGTGAGAATTTGCCCCTTGCAGTGGGCGGCCACGCAGCCGATTTAAAAATAGGGCCAGCTCTGAGGGCTACAGGCTCAACATTGTTTGTTCATGATGGTACGCTTGGAAGTATTGCCTGCAAGCCTTTGAGGGATGTGTAAAAGGGTGTAAAGAGCTATAAATAGGTAAACAGGGGTTGTGGTTAGAGGAACAACAGCAGTGATGCTAACAATGGCTGAAGCGTTGCTCATGTGCTCACGCCAGGCATGAGCTCTTCTGCTTTAGATAATGAAAGGTCATGTTTTAGGATGAATTAGAAGGGTGTAAGCCTCATGCAATAGTATGTGCACTTTCCTAAGGAAGAAATATGATATGTCTGTCAATACAGCTGAGTTTACTGCAGTGTGAAGCATTTCCAGTGTAGTTTAATAACTGCAATTTTAATTTACAAGTAAGGTATCAATATTGCCGATAAATAATTTTTGCTGGCTTATTATTTGTACATTGGAATAAATGATGATTTTGTTTTAGTACATCAATTGTTTGTCTATTTTTCTGTGATTATATATGGAATATCACAGTGTCATTCTCTTTTCTTCTTGTGGAAACTTTGTCATGGATTTTTTTTTTTAGATTTTCCAGCATCTTTTTCTTCTTTTTAGCACAAAATTACTCACAAAAACATTCTTTTTGTTACACTTAAAGAAATTAGTGTATGGCATCTCACATCCATGAACGGGAGTCCATCTGAGCTAATTAGCCAAGCTCTCACGGGAAAAAGTGGTGGCAATATGCTTCCCTGTGTCTCACAGCGATCACCTGCCAATCCATGGGCATCTGTGAGCTCATTCGTACAAAAGGGCATAAGGGGCGGATATCGCTTCCCTTCCAAGTGTGTAAGGGGACATGTACATGCTTATGCCCCTCCCTGATTGGTGGTGGTTGTGTATGATGGGGAGGCAACACTTGACGAGTGGGAAACTCAAATCCGGCCCTCCAACTCATTTTATGTGGCCCATGAGAGCTTTTAAAGTATATGATTATCATACATGCTTTGTATCGACCAATATCGTGAAACGTTATTCGTCATCAATCCACTAGGTGGACCCAACCTATTTCAAGTAAGCAGCTAGCTATTCATGACTCAGGAAAGATTGTAAGTTAGCTTGTTACCATAAAGGTTAGCATGTATCCATTTATTTACTTTTTATAGTATTTTTAACCATATGTACTATAGGTACATTTAATTCTATTAAAACAGTAATAATCACGGGTGCAAGCTGTGTTATAGGATAATGAGCTGCTTGTTTTATTAAACGTCTTGAACGCTGATTTACGTTACTCGATTAGCCTCCTTCTATTTTCATATGTGACTTTGTGCACATAGGACCACCTTTACCATGTCTGGAAGCTGCAATGTGTTAGGCCTACATGAACAGACAGAAATTACATGCGGCAAAAAAAATATATATATATATATATAAAATCTGACCTTAATTATTAAAAAATAAGAAACCTGACATCATCTGGAACGTGAGCTGAATATGTTAATTGACATACCTTTATTTTAGCTTTTTTTGTGTATTATTCATAATTTATAAATTGATGTATTAGTAATATTTATGTTAATGTTTATTCATATTTATATTTATAAAATGTTTTTAATGATATATTTATTTATTTTTCATGATATTGAATTAGGTTTCTTAGTGCCTTAAAAAAATTCAAACAGTTATTGTTTCAGTTGTTCGTGGTGCTTCCATTTTAGGTGTAGGTAGTGTTTTTGGTTTCAGGTGGTGGTGTTTCCATTTTAGCTGTTGGTGGTGTTTTTGGTTTCAGGTGGTGGTGTTTCCATTTTAGGTGTTGATGGGGTTTTTGGTTTCAGGTGGTGGTGTTTCCATTTTAGGTGTTGGTGGTGTTTTTGGTTTCAGGTGGTGGTGTTTCCATTTTAGGTGTTAGTGGTGTTTTCTGTTTCATGTGATGGTGTTTCAGTTTTTCATATTGGTGGTGTTTCCATTTCAGGCATTGGTGGTGTTTCTGTTTTACGTATTGGTGTTTCCATTTCAGGTGGTGGTGTTATTCATTTTGCGTGTTAGTGGTGTTTATCGTTTCATACATAAGTTTGGTGACAAAATGATGAATCCAGTATATAGGTTGGCGATCTTGGAGAATCAGCCTCAGTTTTACTTTTTTGTATTTAAAAGCAGGGTCACCCTTGCTTCTTATTTTTGCAGCAATTTCTTTGCGGGTTTTTTTGTCGTCTGTTCTGGAAAAAATGTGTAAATATATACTTTAATATACCATAATTTTGTGCCGGAAAACCATTTTATCTGCAATCTAAAATGCTTTGGTAGAGAATACATAGTAGAAATCATGAAATAAAAATCTCACAGTTGTGAAAGATAGTCTGGGACTGTGTACCTCATGATCATGTTTATTTGTGCTTCGTCTTGCTTTGGAAGTGGATTAGATTTGATGCCTTCGTTTCAGTTTGAGGGCTGCTGGTCTTTATTAAAAACTGTCCAATCATGAAAATTGTTTCAAATTTGGGAATTTTTTGCTAGGTGTTTTATTTGACTTTTTAATATGAATAAAGGATCAACCTTGCCCTGGAAATGTGTTATAAAAAACATTCTTCAGATATCTTGGCCTATTTATTACTGCACTGTATATAGAAGAAAGTTGTGCACCAATCTATATTGCTAAAAGCGTCCACAAGAGGTGATGAAAACTCCAAAATTATTTAGTGCATCAAAGCAAGAATTTGAACCGTATATCACACAGGGTCTGTGTTTGGATTTGTTTTTGTAACATGGAAACACTCTGACCTTTAATCCATATAGCACTTAAAATAAGCTGTACGAGTTGTGGTGCATGTGTGCAAGTTTAAGTTCATGAAGTTTGTTTTAGAAAGCGATGGGGATGGTGTGGGGGTGGGGGTGTTGGCGATCTAAACAGTCCTTGGAATGCTCTGTGTCTTTAAGACCTCGGAGAAACAAGCCAACACTAAATCCTTAATGCCCATTAAACCGACCCCTTTCCTGTATTAGCACAGTGCGAGAGGAGCTGTATAAACAGATGCTGTCCCTGATATAGGCTGGCCAGCTCTGACATCAGCACTGTCTTCATTCATTAGCTCTAGTAATGGGGATGACATCACTGAGGGGGGATCACAGAGCTAAAAAGGCCATCCAGTAGCTGTCATTCAGGTGGATGATGCATGGTCTGTTTCCTCATAGCACCTTCTGCTCTTTCTCGCTCCCTTCCCTTATCACACTCCACAGCCGGGCTTTTCTGCTTTCCGTCGGCTGAGGCAACCAGCTTTGCAGCGCAATCAGTTATGCTGAAATCCTTCAACGTAGTCATTCTTTCTGGGAACCCATACACCTTTACGGTTGTGAATATATAGAATTTGAATTGGATGACTATGGGAAATGTTCAACTCCCATTTTTCTTGTTAGATTAATAAATCAGTCAGCGTAGTTTAGCTTATTTTGAGCAGTGGTCGCCAAAACACAAAGTAAATGGAAAGGAATTTACTTTAATTTTTTTAAACCTGATTCTAACCCAGTACATGACTCATGTGTCCATATATCCATATTAAACTCATAGACGGGTGCTAAAGGTTAGAACTATAGAATCATTGTTGTAGGTCTTATGATAAGATATTCGTGTTTGTTTTTACAATGGAATATTATGGAATCGTCCTCGCAGGTGTGGTCCTGGTGTGTTTTGAAGACGACATGGACGGCTACATTAACCTAGTGGCATACCCATACGTGGAAAGCGAAGGCCTGGACCACGAAGAGCTGCCCGAGAGGGACCAACCGCGGCGCAAACACTCGCGGCGCAGTCTGCACCGCTCTAGCAGTGACCATAAAGAGGAAAGAGCAGCCCATGAAAGTGACAGCAATGACAAGTAAGTATGAATTCAGCCCAGGGAAGCACTAATGGCAATTCAAACATAGCATTGTATTACTAATGTGAGAACATGCACAGGGCTGGGATTAAGAACGGTATTAATTTACATGGCACAGCACACAGAAAAAACACTATTTAAGAGATAAACATAGTATACACTCACTGCTAATAATAAACGATTATCTCACATCGCTCATGCGAGGTGGTTATATTAGAACTGCCCAAGCCTTTTGTTTCCTACAGTTTAATTGCCTAACCCAATTAGTTTTATGGTGTAATATAGATCAAACATTAAACATTTAAAAACATTAAACCAAATCAATATGTTCACTCTGTTCAGATAGGGTTTTAACTCTCTTTACGAAGGTGGGCTGACCATGATGCAATAGTCTCCCCTGCTGTCTGCACACTTCTTCCATCTGTCTTGCAGTGCCATGAACCCTTTTGCACAGAAGCTGTGACCCTGATGGTCAAATACATTACTCCTTATTAGTCAACCTATGAACCTTTCAGCCCACTCTTGTTGTAGGATTGTGTGATTTTTATTTCGTTTTATTTAGGTTTTCCCCTATGAATGAATTATTCAAAGGCTGATTACCGTGTTCAGAGCCCTGACCTCATCCTGAAAGTGTAGCCAGCAGTTTGGGGAGAAGGCTGAAGGCTTATGTATGGGTGCGATGATCCCATGTCCACATTTGGTTATTGTATGTATTTATTCAATTCACTCACTCATTCTTTTGTCGAACCGCTTAACCGTAATAGGGCCGCAGTGCGGCTGCAACCTATTTTAGCCGACACGGAGCGAAGGTGGGGTTCACCCTGAACAGCTCAATAGACCATCACAGGGCAACACACAACCGTTCACACTCTCACCTGGGGCAATCTGGAACAGCCAATGAGGCTAATGTGGATGTATCTGGGCCGTGGGAAGAACCTGGAGTACCTAGAGGAAACCCACACACGCACTGGGAGAACATCCAAACTCTACACAGAAACACCCCGAGACTCAGACCCAGGACCTTCTCTTTGTGAGGCAGACGTGCCAACCACTAGGCTACCGTTCTACCCTTGTTCAAATCATTCATATTATAGATACTCTGTAGTGCATGTACTTCTCTCCTCTCTCCTGTTTAGTTGAAAGAAATCCAACTGAATGCATTGTTTTATTTTATGTGAACATTTTTAAATTAATGACTAAAACCAAGTGATTTTATTCATTCATATAACAGTCTGCTGTAAGAGCATCAGTATCCTTGTTGTGCATGGCCTGCACTACAATAACTTTGGCGATTGTTATATAATTTTCTTTAAGCTTATTCCAGTTGACTGAACATCTTGTTCTGTGCTCCATTAAACGCTTTGTGACTTCAGTGAAATTCAACACGGTCACTAAGGCAACGTGATATTCAGTGACTCAGTTAGCTGGTGTCCTAACCTTGTGCCTACAGCAAGCTTGTTCGATGAGTAACCATGTTTCTCTGTCTCTTTCCTTCCTTCCCTCTCTCTCTGCCTCTCTCTCTGTGGTGTGTGTGTGTGTGTGGTCAGTATGCAAGAGCTGAAGAGTCCACGCCTGGACTTGCAGATCTGTTCCGAAGTGCCGTTCCAAATGCTGGACAGCAACAGTGGCCTGAGCTCAGAAAAGATCAGCCACAACCCCTGGAGCCTGCGCTGCCACAAGCAACAACTAAGCCGCATGCGCTCTGAATCCAAGGAGAGGAAGCTTTACAGTATCCAGCTTCGCTAAGGATGAAAAATCTAACCGAAATGCTATCTCCGACTAAACACTAGTGATGCCCATGGCTTTTTTTTCATCATGACAACAAGTTATTTACATGACTGCTTTTAAAATAAGATGGTGAGGCATATCAGGGTGTTGGTTTAATGCAGCTACGCTTGGCAGTCAGTGCTGGCTTTACACATAAAACTATGACTGGAATCAGAAGGATTTACTTTTTGCTCATGAAATAAATTCTACAAACCTCCTCACTTAAATAATAAAATGTAGCATGGTTGCTTTTCCCCCCACATTTTATGCCATTCAGTAGTCACACGGCTGGTTACGTAACAGTTTGTCTCCAGACACAGCTGGCTACAAAAGTCTGCTTCTTAAAAACGGTTCACGGTCCATGTTTATGGGGGTCGGCGAGGACAAACAGCTGAAGGTGAAAGTTTTGTTTGGATGGGTTTGTTGTTGTGCTGAATCCGGTCACAGTAGTTTCCATAACAAGCTAATGTTCCAGAGTTTGAAATCAGGGTAAAGATTCCATTAGAGATTGTCATTTTCCTCTGAAATATCCTGCCCTCATGTTTCATTGAAGGTAATAACAAGGAAAATGAGACGAAAAGGGGGAAAAAAAAGTTATGCTTGTTGCCAGCAAACCTGGCTACGAGCTCGAAGATCCAAGTCCAGGTGTTCCTGGTGTTCTCATGTCACTTGACTTGAGGTCTGAAGCAAATATTTTCCGGCATAAAGCTGGCGAAACTAGAGAACATCGCGATTAGATTTTCTGCTCAGCTCACTCATTCGTGTCTTGTTTAGGTTTTACTGGTGCTGAAAGGAAGGCATTGACTGAAGTAATCACTCTTCATTTTTGCTAATTTCCTGTACTAAAAGTGCCTTTTGGGATTTAGCATTGAGTGACTTTAATTTATTCCGAGCACCCCATAAATCTGACAAAATAGGCTGGCTGTCTAAAACGGGTGTCGGTTTTGTTCTCTTTTCTAAATGAAGCTCTAGGCTATTGGAGCAGTGGGTTAGCAATGGCTCCTGCTGCAAAGCACTGTGGTGTGTTATGAATCAAGGTCAGATTTCTCAGTATTGAGTCAATATACACACTAAAAGTTCTTTGAACCAGTTTAGTAACTGAGGCTGAGACGAATTTTACACTACACAAGAGCATAAAAAAGGCAAGTACATTTGAAGTTTTTTATAATTTATTTTTACATATTTAAACCATGACAGAGGCAGGTCTACACAGAAACGTACAAACCACCCTTTTTAACTGTGTGTTTTTAAATTCATTCAAATACACTTCACCCTCGATTTCCAGGATTATTGGGGGGATAGGCTGTCTGGGAACCTCAAAAGTCCGGCAATCACTAATGTTTGGGGTCCCCACCTTTTCCCGGACATTTACCGTAATTGGTCCTGCAATCACCGTTATTCAGCAGCAGTCCCAGACTTTTACACACTTTTCTGACACTCAATACACAATATAGTGTTTTCACAAACTTAAACAGCGAATCAGCACATTTTTTTATCACATTCATTTTAAATGTGGGACCGGCTTGTTATCACTTTTCTTACTTTCACTCTTAGCTCTCCTGTCAATGATGTCACTATCTGTTCATAGGACATTATTTCATGCCCCTCTGCTGCTTAATTTTCGTCCATCTCGGAAGGGAATGGCCTGGACAGGAGGGAAGTTTGAAAATCATGACCATCCTGGATTTTCATCATCGATTCCCGGGCTTGTCTGAGCGTTTTTCCAGCAATACCAAATAATGTCCGGCGCCGGATTTTTATGGTTTATTTTTCCCGTTTTAAAGCATACTTCAGGTTACACTGACAAACTCAGTTCACTGTCTTGATTCAAACATTATCCTCTTGGCATAAAAAGTTTATCAATCAAGCCCCAATAAATTCTAAACTAGGTGAAGTGTGATATCGCTAATTATTTTATCGAGGGGGTGTGGCTGAGGCAAGTAACTTCCTCCAAGTCTGAATAATTCATATCGTACCAAAGACGAATGCCTATATTTGTTTTATTTTTAATAAAAAAAAAATAGACAGACATGTTACTATGTTGTGCTTGCCAATCATGCAATAATCGATCAACTTATCCAATGGCAACGATGCAATAATTCGGTAATGTATAGTAGAATTATCCAATAGAAATAATCCTGTTTTTTATATGTTAGATTAGCCATGACGCGAATGCCTCAAAAATTATGAGGAGATATATTTTCATGGAAAAGCACATACTCAACAACAATTTTAATGTTAATATGTAAAAGGTTTTTTGGGGCCCTGTGTAAATTGTTACCATAGAACATTATCAAGAAAAATTGCCATAATCTGACAAATCAGGATCAAGAAGTAGATCACGTTACATTTGAGGCGGTAAAAAGGCAGCAGCCTTAACAACTGGTACTTTTATTTGAGCAAATTATTAATATATTTGTGTTATGGGCTGAAAGAAGTCCCATAAGAGCAGACGATCTATGTTTCAGATGTTGGTTTTTGCTTTTAATAAATGTAAATGTGTCGTACTTCTTGTTATCATGGACTTCTTCTGGAATTCTTCCTTGACTCAAGATTCTGTTCAGAATTTCTGCTCCTCGAGAACGTAGTGCATCACTTCATCTGCCCCTGCATCCTGGACCTAAAGATGGGGACCCGGCAGCACGGCGACGATGCCTCCGAGGAGAAGGCAGCCCGTCAGATGAAGAAGTGTGAGCAGAGCACCTCTGCCACTCTGGGTGTGCGTGTGTGCGGGATGCAGGTAAAGACAACTGCATGTGCCTGGTTTTGTGTTCGCTTGTCAGTTTGGAGTAAATCCCTTTTAAAGTGTTTATCAATACAAAAAAACGACGATAAGCTCAGGTCTAAGGAACGATGATTCCAGAAGCATTCTTCGTTTGCATGGATAAGTTTTTCCTACAGCTTGTTTTTACTCCTTCTGTGCATGTCTTCATTCTAATTTGAAAGATGGAAGATTCGCCCTGATTACGAGGCTCACAGTTGAATTAATTGTTAAAGGTACAAGATGTTGGAGTATATAGTATTTTGAGGTACGTCTCGTAAGAGGTTACTTGCCAGGGTTTTTCTTTGTTTACTATGATTACTAATCTGTACATTTTGTTCTCCAGCTGGGAACAAGCCATATAATGTTAACTTCACCTGAGGTTAAAAAGGTCCAGATCATGTCACTGGGGAGTTGCTGAGAGGGTGGAAGGGAGGGGCTGGAAGAGGTGGGTTACCCATCTTTGGTTAGAGGGCGTTAACTTTTAAAAAAATATAAATTTCATGACGTAGAGAAGTATCAAGCAGTCAACTCTACAGTACAGTAGCATCAGCATTGATAGTAGGTGGTGTTTTTAAGTCAGTGTGTACCTATCAAAATGTTTAAGAAGTATTATTATGCTCACTTCCCTGTCACTTACAGCATTCTCCAGCCAATCAGGGGCCTGTGTGAGCACATTTGTACGAGGCTTTCCTTCCAGGTGTGTTAGGTGCACGTGAGGCTGGTGGCAGCATTGCGTGCCACGAAGATTGCATGTGCATGATTGGGTGTGGCACCAGGCTGTCACAAAGGGACTTACTTCATTCTAATATTGGGGTGTAATGACTTTTTGGTATATCTGAGTTGGTGTAGGATGTACATGACCTAACACAACACTGACTGTATGATTACATGATCATTAGGAACATCTCATGTAGTTTTTTAAACAAATAAAATAAACTCTGTGTTTCAGTTTATGACTTTCTAATAGTGGTCTCTAGCACAGAGAACGGGCATCCTGTTTAATGTGCACACACAGCGTTTAACTTTCTATCTACTGCTTCCACAGAGAGTACTCCCTGGTGCTGTGGTCAGCTTGAAGCAGGAAGTGGCTTTCATTAATGGCTTTCCTGCTTTCTAATTCTAGAGCCATGACAAGGGGTTGTGAAGTGAGGAATGAGCCTGCCGGCTTGAGTGAAGTGCCTCCCATTATAGCTGTCCGGCTGGGAATAACGGTTTTACTCAGACTGATACAGCATGTAATTCTGATAGCGCTACCTGCAGGCGAAGACCTGGAACAAAAGCAGCAGGAGTAAATGAAAGCCCTGCTTTGTACAGCCATGTTGATTGATGAACTCGTACTTAGCCATGATGTCGGAACACCGAAATCGACCTCCAAACAAAGACGTTGTGATTAGGGCTGGCTTAAAAAAACCTCATTGTTTTGAATTTAGGAAAATATAAGAGCAATTGTTCTATTTCTTAGATGCTTTCAGGGCAATTTATGTAGGAATGGAATTAAAAAAAACAACAACTCCCGCACTCTAATATTTTGTTGGATTGGCTTTCATCTTGATTGCAGCCCATAATCTACATGGCATTGTTTCATCAAACTTAAGCATTACTATGGCATTTATTTCCATCCAGTGTTGGGTTTATTTTTTATTTTTCTTGAGTTGAGGAGGACTCCAGAAAGTTGTCTCCAGCACATCCCAAAGATTTTCAACAGGGTTAAGGTCAGGACTCTGGGGTGCCAGTTAATGTGAAAATGATGCCTCATGCTCACTCTTTCACTGCTTAGGCCCCAATTTTATGCAGGGAAGTCAAAGTCCATTGATGTAATAACCTATTCAGTGCATTCACTTATCAATAGCTGACTTCATTTATGGCATTTGAAAGACACCCTTATCCAGAGTGACCATTTTCTACAACTGAAAAACTTGCTCAAGGACTAAACATGAATCTCAACAGTGGCTGCTGGGTGGTACTGGGCCTTGAACCCCTGACCTTCGGATCACTAATCCCCAGAGCCTTATCCACCGAGCCACACTACTTGCCCTTCATTTACTGCCATATAATGTTGCTTAGCCTCGACATGTCCAATTGAAGCAACAATGCCATGGTGATTATGTGCTGTAATCAAGGCTCAAGGCGGTCCATCAAAATATTATTTATATATTGTTATATATAGTGACCTTTTTAAAGGGGGCAGCTGTGGCGTAATGGGTTAGCCATGGCCTAATGATTTAGGGAAGCAGGATTAGGACCAAAAGGTCGCCAATTAATGTGTGTGCGTGCGTGCGCGCGTGTGTGTGCGCGTGTGTGCGCTCACTTTGGGTGGGTTAAATGCTGAGCCAAATTTTCCCTTGTGAGGTTAGTACAGTATATCCAAATGAAGCCGGGGAGTGTCCGTAAACATGGAGTGCGAGCAGTGATTTGCATGCCAGCAGCAGGCGTGTATAAGTGTCTTTCGTTTTCACTGGACAAATAAAGCAGCGTATAGAATTCACGCTTGCGTTCATTATGCGCTATCCTACATCACGGATTGGGTTAGTAGCTTAATTCTGTCCTAACAGAGGCATCTACAAGACAGCAGAAGTGAGTGAGTGAATGATTGCTTGACGTCTAGCCAACAATGTTTTGGCTATATTCAGGACGAGAACAATTTTGGATCCAACACGTCTTAAGGCAGAAACATGCTGACGGCAACCCAGTGGCCTATTCCTTTCAAAAATCAGCAATGGTTCCTTTACACGCCTCTCACTACAGACAGTGAGAGACATGGCTGGCCTTTGATAACCCAGTTAGCTGCGCTGGGGGGGCAGCAGTGACAGATCGGGGATTGTGGGGCTTGAACCCTACCATCGGCCCACCACTGCCCCCACAAAGAGCACAACTTGATGTAACCTTGTGATGTAATCTCATTGTTGTTTGCTTAAGAATGTAGTGCACCTTTCACTTTATTTTTATGCAAATACAGTATAAATTTACCACACTATAAATGCTTTGATGTTAAACCTGTACATCCTGTTAGCGGCAACACAAAACAACAAGGGTATAAACATGTAGTGAATTAAACAGAATGTGTTTGAAAACTGGAGCTCTTATTCCTTTTGCTTTCCTTTTTCATCCCAGGTGTACCAGATGGACACCGGCCACTACCTGTGCCGCAACAAGTACTATGGCCGAGGTCTGTCGATTGAGGGTTTTCGCCACGCGCTCTACCAGTTCATGCACAACGGTGCCGAGCTTCGCCAGGACCTTTTTGACCCCATGTTGAGCAAACTGCGCAGCCTCAAAGCCGTACTCGAGCGCCAGGCATCATATCGCTTCTACTCCAGCTCCCTGCTCATCATTTACGAAGGCAGGGAACCCGAGCGGGCCGAGGCACCCTCTGAGAAGGAGCTCACCGCAGGGTGCCAGTCTACCATCCCAAATGTAGACGTACGCATGATAGACTTTGCCCACAGCACCTTCAAAGGCTTTCGTGACGACCAGACTGTGCACGATGGACCCGACCGGGGCTACGTGTTCGGACTCGAGAGCCTCGTCGATATCCTCGAAGGAATCCGCAAAGAGAACCAGTAGCCAAACCTCTGCGGGGGTTTTTCCCCCCTTTACAAACCCAACTTCCTCCCTGATCCTTCTCACTTTATTTCTGTACTGTCTCCATGGTGGCAGTGGCAAAGACATCTTGTGTGAACGGTGACACTTTAAGACAAACCACAATCAAGAAGGCACAGCCTTCACATCTTTCAGCCATCAGCACTCAGAGCACGAAGCTTTTTCATATGTAGTGCAGGGGTGACCTCTGGCTGGGTCTCGGACAGGAATGGCTCTACTAAACAGGGATCATTTTGCGCGTCTTTTGGATTTGTCGCCACCGTGTGGCCAATTAAGGTTTTGCAGTCGTTCAGGAATAAGCAGCCACAGCTCAGGGCAAGTCCAGGGTCAGGTTCTCCTTACATTGTTTGGACGGTGAAGTGTGTGTGTGTGTGTGTGTGTCTGTGTGTGTGTGTGTCTGTGTGTCTGTGTGTCTGTGTGTGGAGGATAATAATGTTTGGGGGATGAATCCCCACTGCAGTATTCCTACAGGGGCTCAGAAAAGGGAGCAGTTATGAAAGCTTTACTGTAAAATAAGGGTGGAGGCCTAACCTTCTCCCCCTTAAAAATAGATAAATAAAAATTAAAGAAAGAAACAGGTGATATCCACCTTATTACCATCCACAGCCTCGCTGTGCAAATAAAATGGGGGTTGAGGTCACATGCTACGGTAACGTGCTTTTAGGTAT
The DNA here is from genome assembly GCA_039654305.1 of Porochilus rendahli. Lineage (NCBI taxonomy): Eukaryota > Metazoa > Chordata > Actinopteri > Siluriformes > Plotosidae > Porochilus > Porochilus rendahli. The sequence goes on from JBCNYG010000021.1 coordinate 5,688,742, forward strand.
ATATATTTTTATTTTTAAAAAGAGAAAAGAAAAGTTATAATTTCTGTAGTTATCCACTTCAGTTAGAGCCAACACTGCATTTTAGCAATGTATTCCTTTATTTTATATTACAGTCACTTCTTTATGGTTTATGGTAGCTCTGCCAGTCTAGGCTCTGTGCATCAGTGTATAATCTGTATACACCCTCTGTTTCTCTCTCTCTCTCACTCATTTCTGTCTGTTATGGTTATGCTGAACAAGATCCTTTGCACTGTAGATCTGGATTGTGCTGGAAAACCATCCAGTATGGTTCTTTAAGTCACCCCACCAAAACCACCACCGCCGCCACGCTTCCACCTGCCATTTTATTCCTGGTTTTATGACTGTTTTTAAATTATTTACACATTCAGAGCAAACTGTCCATCAGCACATGTAGCAACACGATTAGAGACTCTGACGTCTCTTCCATTTTTGCTTGTTGTGTCCCCTCGCCTGTCACCACTTGGTTTGTGTGTGTGTATGTAGATGGAACAATAGCCATTGTGTTTTCTGGTAATCAGCGGTTTCTTTTCCCACTCTGGCACACCGCAGGCTCGTCTTTTATCCAGCTGGTCATCTCAGTGTAATCACATGCAATGCGTTGTCCTGTACATGCACAGTGTGCTGTAGTTTCGCTGTTATCGTGACCTCTGACCTTTCTTGAGGCAGCGCTTCTTAGTATTGTGAATCGAGAATTTCAGAGTGGTGGTCATCACGTACCAAGTCTAGACTAGAGTCGAGACTAGATCTGTCTTGCTCTGGACACCACAGAAACATCCGCCATCTTCATCCTGTCCTCTGGTCTTCGTGTTGGAAGTGTATTCAGCACTTGTTCTTTCTGTTTTCATGCACATCACCATGTTAAAGGGAAAATGCACACCGAAGAAGGTTTATATCATTCATCCAAGTGCTCAGCATTAGTACACACACTATATCATGAAATAAATAACCGACCGTTTTGCTGTGAAGACACTTAATAGATTAAACAGAAAAACAAACAAGGATGTATAGGCAGGTCTACATTTCTGTTCCATTTGTGCTTCATGGTTGTGGCCACAAAATTTTAGATCAGCTTTCTTACACATACATGTGTGTAAATACCAATCCAGGGTTCTTGTTTGTTTAGCCGTTTGTTGTTCTAGAGCTGACCAGGATATGAAGGTTTTCACGAATCCTGACCGTGCTGCTTTGGCGGGTTGGCTTCTTCAGTGTAACAGGAAGTCTGTTCTGTGCCAGGGCAGGAGAAAGAAACACTCACACGACTAGAGAAAAATAAAGTTGCTGTCTTATCATGTCGGGATGAAATCCCAAATCGGTCTCCTCTGTGGTGGATGTTCTTCTCTCCATAGATGTGAGATTGTACACGTAGAGGAAAAAAAATTATTATTACCCCCCTTTCCATCCTCAAAAAATGTATGTATTTCTCCCTTTGTTGTTGATGTTGCATGGATGGATATTTTTTTAAGAAGAAATATATGACATCTTTGAATGTGAGTTATAAATCATTTATTTAACAAAAAAAATGTTGTTTTGTCTCGTTTGTGTCCTGCCAGTCATGAGCACATTCACACTGATCATTCAGTCATTCATTTTCTATGCAGCTTAATTCTAATTATGCCTCAGCCAACCCCGGGCGAAGGCGGAGTGCACCCTCAAGAGCTCACCAGACCACGGCAGGGCCAACACTCACACAACCATTCACACTCACTCTCACACAAGGGGCAACTTTGAACCATCAGTCAGCCTACTGTGCATGTTTTTGAACTGTGGAAGGAAACCCACACAAGCATGGGGAGAACATACTGCAACCTGATTATACTGCAACCCTGCATCATTTAAAAAACTCCCGGGAACTTCTATGAGTCTCAATCAGCTTGAAAATAATGTTTAAATGTTTGAAAATAAGAATGGTTCACACACATTCTGACTTTCATAATACAGCAAGCTACTAGTTGACTACATTGGCACCAGCATGATTTTAACCATGTTGTGGTGTTATGAGCCATTTTCATCCTGTTAAATTTTATATATATATATAAGAT
>JBCNYG010000021.1:5766276-5780318 GCA_039654305.1 Porochilus rendahli
TATCTATCTATCTATCTATCTATCTATCTATCTATCTATCTATCTATCTATCTATCTATCTATCTATCCATCCATCCGTCCATCCATCTATGTCTGTCTGTCTATCTGACTTTCTACCTGTCTCACTATCTCTCTGTATATTTAATGTAAAATCTTTTAATTCAATAAAACATACAATAGTAAATAAATAATAAATCACTTTTTTCCTCTGATTGTCATGCGAACTTTTATACTCCTTTCGTAGGAAGGAGTTGGAGACACTCCGGATTCGTATGCATACGATGGTAATCGAGTCAGAAAATGGAATGTGACAACCACCAACTATGGCAAAGTGAGAACATACATACACTGTTTCTGCACGACTTTCAACATCCGTACGGGCTTAAAATTGTTGTTGTTATTATTATCATTATTATTATTATTATTATTGCTACTACTGCTAATCTGTTTATCTGTCAATTGATCTATTTACTAATTATTATTGTTTATTGCTAACGTTTCTTCTAAAATGATTTCTTTTTCTCCAGTCATGGGCTGCCGGAGACATCGTTGGCTGCATGATAGACCTTGATGAAGGAACAATTACTTTTTGTTTGTAGGTGAACTAATTCTGTACATTTCACCATAATCACAATTTTTACCTCCAAAATACATTTTTACAAATTATGCAAATTAGTATGCAGTAGAGTGGGCAGTGCTAGATAGTCGCAAATATTAATATTTATTTTTTAATCAGAAAATTTGCCTTAAACATTGTAAATTTATTGTAAAGGGATATTAAATAATTATGAGAAAAATAGCACACAAAATATTAAAAAAATGTTTTAATAAAAAATTTATAAAACAATTAATTAATAATGATACTAGTATCAGTTTCTCTATATTTGTTGTACAATGTTGGACTAAATATTTATAATTATTTTGGTTTATTTTTATATACATTTTTGAAATATAAGAATGAAGAAATTAGGAAATATATCTATATTTATATCTCTATAAAAAATCTTGTATTAATTATTTGTAGTTTCAAATATTAAGCTGCTTCTAGACGATTTGTAATTATTCTACAATAAATAAGAACATAAATGAATAATTAAGCATAATAGTTAAGTATAATATCTTCAATATTTTAAAGAGGCATATATATGATAATAATTATAATAACTGTGCTTATTCCACAAGTCTGTAGTCATGTTTGTCGTATTTTGTCTTTCAGAAATGGCCAGTCCCTTGGTACGGCTTTCAGTAATATCAAAATGGGTCCAGGGATCGCCTACTTCCCTGCTATAAGTCTTTCATTCAAAGAGTCTGTGGCCTTTAACTTCGGCAGCCGTCCACTCAGATATCCTTTTTGTTTTTCCTGTTTGTTATCTGGTATTGTTATTATTAATTATATTATTGTTATGTCATATATGAGAGTCATTAGCCAAAAGATTGAATGTTTAAATCGTGTAGTTTTTATTTTATGGTATTCACTAGAGTGGATAATTTAAAATGTGTGTAGCTTTATGAGGAGGTTCCTTAACCACCTGCTTGTATTCACGTATCCCGTGGAAGGCTATCATCCCCTTCAGGACCCTCCAACTGCTGACCTCATCAAAGCCAAGAGGCTGCTGGGATACATGAAGAATGTCATGTCTACTGGCATCGACACACAGGTGAAATTACTGATGCTAATGCTTACATCCTGCGAGTTTAATGCAATTGTGATCATAAAGTCTTTTCCATAGAAGAAAGGTAAAGAGGAAAAAATCTTACAGTTCACACTTTCATCTGTTGAAAAGAAAAAAATTTCATTATGTTTTCCAAAATGAATTTAATATCTTTGGCAGATTTATAAAAGTGTTGTCAAGGAAAATGGAAAAATGTTGTGTTAGATTGGAAGATATCCAAGAACAAACTTAAATTAAAAGGGCGCTTATAGAGTGCTGGGTACGTCCAGTATACAGCATGGATTATGTAGTAATTAGGCCCTATTTTGGTACTGGTTTTAAAACACTTAAAACACTTTCTGCCATACCTGTCTGTGACCAAATTAGGGAACAACCCACAAACAAACAAACAAACAAACAAACAAAAAAAACCCCAAACAACCCCCCCTCTCTCTTGTTTGAAGGATTTATACGGTATCTGGGGTTTGACCTTTTAAGGTCAAAGGTAATTTTCACAGCTAAAAGTCAGTATACGGTGTCTTATTAGTGTTACATAGTATGTGCAGGGCTATCGGCACTCGTTTCAAAGTTATTAGTGCTCATATCCCTGTGACTTTGATTTTAACCTTTAAAGGTCAAAGGTAATTGTGTCATTTGAAAGTGTGTGTATATGTTTTCCTGTCTGTTACTCATTACTTGTATGGGCCTATGTGTTTTGTTTCTGAGATGAAAGCAATTAAAGATTTTCCATTAAGATTTACGAGATGTCTGGGGTCTGACCTTTCAGGGTCACTCAAGGTCAGAGGTAACTTTCTCATTTGAAAGTCTGGGTATGTTATAGTTTTAAAGTCTCAAAAAAGCTTAGTGATCTTCCTCCAAGCTTCACCTTTGACCTTGACATTCCAAAATCATCTCTGGAACACTGGTAGGGTGGTGTCCCCAACAAATTCGGTGAAAATTCTCATGTGGGTATGGTCAGAATTTTCTTCACAGTCAAACTGACAAACAACCGAACTGACAAATGAACAGACAAACAAACTCTATTGAAATCTTTTATGTGGCAGAGGTAAAAAAACAAAGATAACATGGGAGCACAGGGACGAATAGCAAAAGACTGAAATGAGAGAGCAGTATAGTTCAGAGTAATGTAATGAGTTGCTTGGAAGGGTTTCAGAGGAAAGGGTTTGGAGGCTCTGTAGGGTCTTCAGGGGATGCGAATGAGATTGTAAGCAGTTGCAAAGGTGTGAAAGAATATAGTGCGTTTTATGGGCTTTTCAAAAGGATTAGGGTGTCTTGTGTCTGCGAAAACCTCATTTTAAATTGTGAGGTTAAATATAGTGGCATACTCTGTAAAGGCTTCATAATCTTTATATTTATTTATTTATTCATTTATGTATTTATTTATTTTTAAGGAGGAGAAGCTCATCGAGAGGGACATTGCATCCTGGCAGCTTCAAGGAGAACCCACCGTCCTGGTCACACTCGCACATATCTTTAATTACTTTGCTCCTCTTATGGTTAGCATGTCTCTCATGACATCACACCTTTTTTACGCTGAAATACGTAGTACTTTTGCCTTATTGGCATGGACTTAGTGCGTGTGTGTGTGTGTGTTTGTGTGTGTGTATGCTGCAGTGTAAAGTGTACCTGGTTGAAGATGTCCTGATGAGCTTCCTGCTGGGTATTCTGGAGGGCGGTGGCTCTGTGGACGAACATCCACTAATCCAGCAGCTGCTCGAGCTCTTCTGGCTGCTCATGGAGGTGACGAGTGTGTGTTGTGTCTGATCCCGAAGGCTAGGTTTCTGATGCTGTTTTATTATGATAAAATAATTGGAAACGTATTAACCCGATTCCAGAACTGCAATCTGCACCAAAGCAAACTAAAATAAACTCTGAGAGAAAAAAGCAATAATAGTGAGTTCTCATCTTCATTCATGTTTACATGCTTTTTTTTGGTCTTCATTCCGCTGGCAGGATTTTGAGGTGAACGAATGCCTGAAGCAGTTGATGATGTCCTTGCTCAGGGCGTACCGCTTCTCACCCATCATCCCTGACCTCGGCTTCCAGGTAGGACACGGCAGTCGTTGAGTTAAAACATTCTGCACCAGGTGAACTCTTAATGGATGTACAGGAAGTGGATTAATTCTCTAGAGGTTTTGGATTATGGTTTTATTGCTAAAACAAAATATATTTTCTGTTGTTCTGTAGACACATTGTAGGCTAAGTCTATTTTTTTGGTATGGATTTTGTATTGTTAGCAAGGAAAAAATAGTAAATGTTACATATATTAATGTATCTACTAGGTTGTTATTTTACTTGGCAGTGGTGGCTTGGTAGTTAAGGCACTGGGTTAGTGATTCAAAGGTTGGAGGTTCAACCACCATGCTGCCACTGTTGGGATATTGAGCAAGGCCCTTAACCTTTAGTTGCTCAGCTGTATAAATGTAAGTCGCTCTGGATAAGAGCATCTGACAAAAGCCATAAATCTAAATATATAAATTTTTTCCTTTATTTTTTTCTTTGTCTTGCTTTTTTTTGTCTTGCTTTGCTGTGTAATGCTCATGCATGGTTTTGTTTAGCGTTTTGTTTTGTTAGGTTAAACTTCTTGGTTGTTTTTGCTTTGATTGGTTTTGCTTTTTTGTTTTGTTTTGCTTTCCTTTGCTTCCTTCCCACTTTTCATTTGTTTTGGTATAATACATTTACATACAATACACTATATTACAGTTATGGCCTTTGGCAGATACCCTTATCCAGAGTGACTTACATTTATTTCTGCGGGTTAAGGGCCTTGCTCAAGGGCCCAACAGAAGCACCTTATAGGTAGTGCAGCAACCTCTGACCTTCAGATCAGTATTCCAGAGCCTTAACCCCTGAGCCAGCACTGCCGCACAAAGCAGCGTGACATTGAATCCAAACATGACAAAGGTATTCTTTTGTGTAAACTAAAAATGCATCTCATGTACATCTTATATTTGGAGAATGTGGGTGTCAATCCCGCTACCTCTCGCATGCTAAGTTTGTGTTGCATTTTGCTTTTTTTTTGCTCCTCAATGCTTTTCTTCATTTGCCTTATCTTAATGCATTTATTCACAGTGCGATTAAGGTGAGATCATAAACATAAACACATGATCGGTGCAACACGGTATATTGTGTTTATTTAGAACGTAGTTCTAAGTTGCTACCATCTTACCAGAGACTGATTACACTTGACAACTAGGCTTTATACATATAAACAAGCTGCAGGATTTTAAGAAATATTTTTATACCTGCTGGTAGAATACCATGATACAGTAAAATTATACAAATATTTGGACTTTGTATTTTTTTTTCTGGAAAAGAGAATAAATAATAAACAATGCAATTATTCAGTAGCTGCAATACTTACAGGTGAAATGTTATTCCTTGGTCTTTAGAAAGACTTTTTCGCCTGTTGGAGCAAGTTGAGACACAACATTCAACACCCATCTTATTGGAATGGTGGATTTTATTCTTTGTTAACATGGCGTTCACGTAAAGGCACTTCATGGGAGGGTCTGGTCCAGTCTTGTGTTTATGTCTCTGGGTGAAACATTTTCAAATACTCGTAATCCTGTTTATTTAAATCAGTGAATGTCTGGTCTGTTGAACTCTTTATTTACCTACAAACCAGAAAACGAGTTAGATTAATCAGTTAATAAGAGTAGTTCATTTAGTGATCCAGTAATCCATTAAAAATGTAATATACAGTGTGATAATGTGTATGAATTGCTTGGAATTAATAAGTAAAAGTATCTAAGGTGTACATTTGTTTTTTGTTTGGATTTTTTTACGTTTTATTTTACACATATAAAGGAAAAATAAACCTGTAGCAGTGCTATGATAAACAGTGCTATAATAAACTTTAATTCAATCTGATTTAAGGTAGTATGAAGTCAGTTGCATTGAGATCAGATGGACATAATTCTGAAATTGTTTCATGTTTTTTCTTTTAGATTCACTATCTGCGCTTGACCACTGCAATTTTACGCCATGAAAAGTCTAGAAAGTATCTCCTAAGCAATGTGTTATATCCTTCCTGGATCAAAACCTGCTGAAAATGCAAGGAGAATTCAATGTAATATTTATGGATGAAAGATTCAGTTAGACTTGGACTTTCTGAAACAATAGATGTTGAAACCAAATTTCAGTGAAGATTAAAAATGTATCTGATAGACCTAAGGGTTAAATGCATTTCCTGTAAGGCAATGTTTTGTTGTATTTGTTCATTAATGTTAGATTTAATGCTCAAATGTAATCTGGGAATGAATTGCTACTGTATACACTCTCACTCACTCATTCAGTCATTTGCCAAATTACCTACTTAATCCTACAGTGGGTGCAGACCCCGAACAATGCAGGCTCAAAACACACACAACCATTGACATTCACACCTAGGGATCATTTGGAACTGTGGGATGAAACTGGATTACCCAGAGGAAACCCACGCAAGCATAGAAAAAGCATACCACCCGAGCCGGGGACTTGAACCTAGCACCCTGTTGCTGTGAGGTGGACGTGCTAATCACTTCATCACCTTGCCGCCGTACTATATATACTATATGTATATTATATAGAGAGTATATGTAGAGTATAGTTAATATTTTATTTTATATATTTATATTTTACATTAATATTTACATGATGCACTAGTAAAAAATGAAGCAACACTTTCTGCCCAATCAAAATTGATAATCCAGCAAAACCATAACACAAATATTATGAGGTAATGATCTGTTCAAAGTCATTCTATTGTTTTAGGTAATAAAATGTAAATATAGCATAATTTGTAAGTTGATTTATTACAGAAAGTGTACATACTTAAATCCACGCACATTTATGAACAGGAAGTGCTTCCTCAGATCTAGTTTTTATTCACCGAAATTGTTGTAAGCTCCTTGACGTGAATACATTTGATGTGCTGCGCTCCGTAGTATTTTTCTACATTAAGACTCCTCTGAGGGTGAAAGAGGCCGGTCTGGAGGAACTCATCCCCACAACATGGTGGCCAACACACTTTGACAAAGAGGTGAGAACTCACAAATGGAGCTCTTCACATTTTTAGGTGTTTCTGTCTTATTTAGTTTAGTTTACACTGAATATTGAGGAAAGTGAAAGACAATGGCATAGCCACAAAGAACTCACTGCCGTCATATTTAGACACGCCTCCCCCACTGTGTCCTCTCAGAGATAACATTTACATCATCAGGATCCTGGGAGACTGTAACTGATGCAGACTCGGGGTCGTTCGGTTCGGTTCTTCACTTTTTTCGAAACTTTCAGGGTTTTTATTCACGGATAATCATTGTGTGGTAAAGCAACACAGGGTTGGTCAGTTTAGTGAAAAGTACGGTGTCCAAGTACGGTACAGCCAATCAGATAAAGGTTAAGGGAACGAGACTGAAACTTACAGCCTTCCAGTGAATAGCTTCAGGCAGTACAATTTTGCTTCTTAAGGGCATGCCCACATGGATATTTATTTTTTTATGTAGGGTCAAGAAAATCTATTAAGTTGCCATCATGGGGAGGCTGCAACCTATCTCAGCAGACTCTGGGTAAAGGCAGGATACACGCTGAACAGCTAATCTTGCTCTCCTGCCACACATTTTTTCTGCAAATTTGGGAATCAAACCAGTGACTTTTCAGTCCCAAACCCTCTCTAACCTCTACACCATGGTTAACCAGTTCTAACCACTATATCACTGTGACCCTCAGGGACTAGAAACAGAAAATGTTTCATTTTCATGCACCCAGGACTTGGGCAATATATATACAGTAGCGCTTATAATGTTGTATATGACAACATTGAAAATGTGTAAATGAAACTTTTTTTCGCAAACCATTAGGCAGTTCTGAAAGGCGAAGAGCTTTATGACTTTCATGTTGCGATGAAGTGCTTATATATCGTACGTCCTTTTCTCGAAACCTGTTGTGAAACAAACTTACTCATCATTAGAAATGTACTTTTCTGTTTTTTATTTATCTTTGTATATATTGGTCGGAACTGATAACTGGAAGACATGTAAAATATGAGTATCCTGAAATATTCTGTCTGTATGCAGGGTAAGGACGAGAAGGACCCGAAGCATGAGAGCGCAGAGGAGAGGCTCCGGCGGCGAGCGTATGAAAGAGGATGTCAGAGACTCAAAAAGAGAATCGAGGGTATTAAACACACTTAGAACAAACACAAGATGTAACTTTGCTGATACGTTTGATCTGTTATGTTTTTACCTCTACCAAGGGGGGTAGGTTATGAGATTGGTCACTGAGCTTTAAAAATTTTTAGATTGAGCATGATGGCTTGAAAACTACTTACTGCAAAATTTTAACCAGAGTTGGGCCTTGGGCCCATGAAGAACTGATAAAATTTTGGCCATGATTCCGATCCAGATTTCGAATCAAGGAGGTTTTTGACATATTATTTTTTATTTTTTATTATTATGAAATTGTAAAGTTTTGTATTTTAGATTATAACTTTACAAATACTTAAATTATGATGATGTTGATGATGATTATTGCCAGTTTAAAATCACTATTCTTATACCTTACTGATGTGACCCTCTCTCTCTTTCTTTGTGTGTGCATGTGCAGTGGTGGAAGAGCTGCAGGTTCAGATCCTGAGGCTAATGCTAAATAACAAGGACAAAGGGACGGTATGTGAATATTGCAGTCATTTTTATGACACTTTAGCAGTCACAGATGCAATTTATTTTTATTATTATTTCTATTTTTTATAGAGCATCATCTGAGACCTTGTTTAATCATCTCAGACCTCCTTTAATCACTTATATCCTTGTTTAATCATCTCACTCCCTGCTGACATTATGAAATGAATATATTTTAAACACGTTGACATATGACAGGTTTACACCCATTTTTGTTGTCGTTGTTGTGTTTAATGATCTTTATCCTGTCTCCACCGCAGGGCGAAGCCTCTCGATACATTTTCCTCAACAAGTTCCGAAAGTTTCTGCAGGAGAACGCAAGCAACCGAGGGGTAAGAAAATCCAAAGGACAAACTCTGGAACAGTAACTACCCAATGAGTACCCAATAGCACTGTTTTCACGTTGTATCATATGGGATTTTATAATTATACTGATAAACATATTCTGGGTGGCGTAGTGGTAAGCACATACACCAAACAGCAGGAAGGTCCTGGGTTTGAATCCTCGGTTCGTTCGTTTCTGTGTGGAATTTGCATGTTCTCCTCGTGCTTGCATGGGTTTTCTTTAGGTACTCTGGTTTCCTCCCATAGTCCAAAGACATGTACAATAGACCAATTGGCTGTTCCAAACTGACCCTAGGTGTGAGTGTGAAAGGTTGTGTGTGTGTGTTGCACTGCTGTGTGACGAACTGTTCGGGGTGTACCCCACCTTCGCCCAGCCTCCTCGTAACCCTAATAGGATTGAGTGGTTCAACAAAAGAGTAAGTGATAAACGTATTGGGAAAACTTCCAGCACAGTTTAATTAATATTTTCTAGTTTATAGATTTATAATAATTTATAATAATTGTTTTTATATTTAATTTGGCTCATTAGGCCAAGCAATATTTATGATAAATAATTTGATTCAATATTTCATTCATTAATTTTCTGAACCGCTTATTCGCTGGCACCCATCACAGCCGACTCTGTGCGTGGGCAGAGTACACCCTGGACAGCTCGCCAGGCCATCGCAGGGCAGAAACACCCCAACGGCTATGCAGCCTACTCTTGACGAAAATCAGCAATGGTTCTTTTACATGCCTCCCACCACATACAGTGACAGACATGGCCTGCATTTGGTAACCCTTAAATTTGATAAGTTAGCTGCACTGGGGGACAGCAGTGACAACCCGCTGATAGTGGGGCTTGAACCCCCAACCTTGGCATCAGTAATCCAGCACCCTACCACCAGGCCACCACTGCCCCAGGAATTAAATTCAACATGTTTATTTTTCTTAGCAAAAAATTAAACCATAAAATTTTATCAAACTGTTTTAAGGCAATAAAGTTATGTACCGTTTACACTGGAGTGAGTATAAACCTTCGAATAATAGGTTATGTGGCGGTATGGTTGTGTAGAGATTTAAGCCCTACACCAAGTAGGTGCGTTCAGGCCCCAAGTTAGGCGAGAGCATTTCTGTGTGGTGTTCTCCCCGTGCTTGCATGGGCTTACTCGGGGTACTTAGGTTTCATCCCACAGTGCGAAGATGTATATTAGGATAACTGAATATACATGATTGCCCCTAGGTGTGAGTGTGAATGGTTGTCTGTGTATTCCCTGTGATGGACTGGGGAGCTGTTCAGGGTGTACCCCGCCTACAGTCCAGAGTTGGCTGAGATAAGTGTCAGCCTCCCTGTGACCCTAATAGTATTACATGATTCGCCAAATGAATAAATAATAGTGTATGTGTTTTATTCCTCGGATTTTCCCCATTGTGTAGGATTTCAGCCATTTTCATTCCTAGTTCCTTTGGGTGGAAAAATAAAAAGCCACTCATCAATCTTTTCACAGCTTTTTGGGGAGTTTTATCCACTGCTATAATTGCAAAACTACAATCCCTTCAGTTTTCTACAGTTTTCTGGATCAAATAAGTATATGTACAAAGTGTGCAGTTGCATGCTGAGCAGATCGCTAAAGTTAGCCACCGTGTTTTCCAAAATGAGCAGTGGCAGACAGGCCCAGGAGAGCCGACTGGTGAAAGCACATTAAACACACACTTGAAGGAGGAAGAGGTCCAGGGACGAGGCGTTTGGAGTGAGCTGCAGAAACAAATGGTTTTATTCTGACAGCGAATTCAGCCGAGGCCCCGTTTGATCTAGGGTTGATGATAGCTGAAATTTCTTATTCTCTCTGAGAAACAGAGGACAGGAAAAATAGCCTGAGGATGAATAGAAAAAGAAGAGAGAAAAGAAATCTTAACAAGTTCTCATCTCAAAGATTAGACTGGAAGCAGTGTTGATAGGAAATGTCCAGCATTTTGATCAGAGGGATGCTGACCACATTCACCTTTACCTTCACCTTTTATTTGTCATTAGCTCATGAAAGGTTTGTAAGGGTTGAGGGTATCCACTATGTACTATGTGCCGTAAACAGTATTTAAATTTAGTTAGTGTTTACTTCTTGTAAGGATTGGATCACACTTTGCTCCATGCTGAATTATATCATTATTGCAACAATAAATACATAATATTAAGAATTTACAGAAAAAAACAATAAATTGAAGTTAAGTGTCCCGCTGCAGAGATCAAAACCTAAATCCAACTTTTTTAGGCTCTGCCTTCAAATGCCACGGAACTGTAAGATTCAAAGGGATCTTGGTTGATCTTGACCTTGGGAATAACATTAAAAACATTATGAGCACTGACAGATGAAGTTAATAACATTGATTCTCTTGTTACAGTGGCACCTGCCAAGGAAATGTATTAATGTACAAGAAAGTAAACAGTCAGTTCTCAAAGTTGATGTGTTGAGAGCAAGAAAAATGAGCATGTGTAAGGATCTAATTGACTTTGACAAGGGCCACATTGTGATGGCTAAATGATTCGGTCTATTTCTCTCCAAAACTGCAGATCTTTTATGCAGTGCTAAGTACCTACTTTTTTCCATCTAAGGTGGAAAAGGACCAAAGGAAGGACTACACCAGTGAAGTGACAAGAGTGCCACGGGTGCCCAATGTTCATTGAAGTTTAGTACATCTGGTCTGAACCCTGAGAGATACAAACAGTAGCACAAACTGGTGAAACTGTAAAAGATGGCTGTGATAGAAAGGTGTCTGAGCAAAGAGTGCATTGCAGCTTGCTGTGTATGGGGCGAGCGAGCTGCAGACCAGGTAGATGGTAAGTTTTAGCTGATCGGTTTATAGTTTCTCTTGTAGAACTCTACTGACTTCATGTCTTCACTGTATGAATCTTAATTTGAGTTGCAAATATGATTTAAACAGTACTTAGTTTTAAAGCCAGTGCAATTGTTTTAAATTACAGTATTAATGCCCAGTAATATATAGATGTTATTAACACCCACTTAATTACTTTTGTTTGGCTTAGATGTTGCATATATAATCAAGGCACATGTAAAATCCCAGATTGGGTTTAGCTCTGTATTTTCCACCGAAAAATATATAGAAATGAAAGCTTTGCGATACATTTCGAAGGTTTACAACATTGAAGTCACACAGTCGCCATATTGGTAGTTCCTACTAGCTGTCAAACTAGTATATCATGAAGACTATAATATCACTGAGCTCTATATAGGACTTAGAACTCATATTTTTTTGTCCTTCCTACTCATCTACTTAGCAAGTAAATACAAGCTGTCAAGATACAAAAATAAGGATAATGTTCTTGATATTTTCAATCTGCATTCGGTCATTTTCACACAGAAATCATTTCAAACATCAGGTCGTATCTTGTATACGCATGTTTTCAAGACGCACAGATCCTTATATTTTAACTGACATAAATAGTGTTTGTTTGTTTGTTTGTTTGTTTGTTTGTTTTATTTTAGCTGTTAATTTAATTTTCATTTTGACATAGCGCACATGTTAAGCTTGTCAACTTGTGAAATTAAATAATATATAATTATATATAATATTATTAAATAATAATAAATAAATTCATCACTTAAGAGCAATGGGCAGCTAATCAATTTGCACTGTGATAGACAAGATTCTTAGCTTATTCAGTCACCTATTGAAACAATAGTTTTGCCAGTCTTTAAATCTTGACAAAGGCACATTAGACAGTAGATCATCTGAAGCCATCACAGGTTTACCAATTCTGCTGTATGGTTGCAGTACAATTTTTAGGGCTTTTGATTACATTTGCCAATTTATTCTACCTTTTATAGCTTCACCACATAATTCCCCACCATATAGCTACTTATTTAAACGAATCTGGACACATATATTGAAACAGATGGTTAGCTGTCGCTATTTAAAATAGGAGAATCATGCTAACTACCTCACCTCTTAGGATAGAAACCTTTGTTTCAGTATTTCACACCAACTGAACCCCATAACATACTAACACTGTCTCCAGAGGTACTGTGGCACTATACATAATGAGTGCATGCTCTTCTCCTCTTACCTTGACATGCCAGTCACAATGGAATAGGGTTCTGGTTTTGTTTATTTTCAGGATTCCATTTCACTAAATATCTAGTGTCTCTCAACACATTCAGTAAAAAAATTAATAAAAATTCCAGCCACATTGCATCCACAAACTAAATGGTTCAGTACTATCCAGTTCTTAACCCAGTTCCAGTCATTTCAGCAATCTCCTTAGTTTTTAAGACATTGATTTTTTTGATATATAAATGTATCAAAGTTGAATATAAACATGGCTATTGTGGACATTTTGATACCAAAAGCATGCCTGTAGTTATTATAGTTCTTGAGATACAATATGTGCATTCTTCTGAATATCTACATGTGATGACATAAAATGACTTTATCAGTCTTGAGTTGGAAAATACAGATAAAGATACTTTTTGAAGCTGGATATAAATGTGGGTATTGTTGGTGCATTGGTCTGTATCTGTTATATTTCTGGAGATATAACATGCCAAATGCTTTGTTTGAATTTCATCTACCCATTCCTGTAACCAAAAAGGCTACCCAACACCTGTATTAAAGATGGCATTGGAGATGTCTGCAAGAAAACATATATAAATATACAAAAAAAAACACCTTGCAAGTGTGATCCAGTCTCATACTGTAAATACTCAATGTGAAAGAAGATCCTACGTATTGATGACACTTAAGAAACAGTTTTAGAACAGTTCAATCCCTCTAAAAATAAGACCACAAGAGTGTATAGTTACACCGCACATTTGCAACTGCACAGTGCTGTACAAGTGAGACCCAGTCTGTAGCACTTGCAGCTGCCACAACAGCCAGATTTACAGCCACATTTGGTGAGCTGTTGGCAACTCTTGGCTACTGGAGAGTCCAGAAGACTTGCAATTTCTCATTAACCTTCTGCTATCCCCAGTCTGCAGGCAGCCTGGTGTGTAGAAGCAAAGCTGCTCTGGTTAGTAGGACTGACTCATAAGGCCTCATGTTCTGGTGAACATGTCAATCATGGCCTCATCCACCATAGCAGCAGTGCTGTTTCATGGCCTCATCCACCATAGTAGCAGTGCTGGATCTTTCGTATTTTAGGAGGACAACCTTCTCCAGAATCTCTAGGTCACAATCCTCCACTGTGGGAGGGTAAATATTCAGTTTGGAGAATAAAGCCAAGGCCTCTGGATATGTCCCATGTCTGCCAAAGCAGTTTTCTTTTTTTGTTGTTGTGGAAGGCTGACACGGTGATTTTCATATCACAAAATTCGTTTAACAACAATGAATGGTACAAATTGTTTTGCTTTCCTATGTCTGTAGAAGTACT
>JBCNYG010000021.1:5807469-5825969 GCA_039654305.1 Porochilus rendahli
TCTCCAAATATATATATATATATATATATATATATATATATATAATATGTAATCTGTAAGATGATTGCAGACAAAGAAATTACCCTGTTAGAATAAAGACTTTTCTTCCCCTCTATCTCCACTCCTAGTTGACCTTTCTTCTTTTAGGCCTTTAGAGAAAAACAAACAGCCTGGACAGTCAGCAGTGGTTCTCATTTATTGTCCATCTGTCATTATTATTTATTATTCTCATTTAGCGAAGCTTGGGCGACACACAGGGATCATTGTCTGTAATCTTGTGTCATCGTTGTGTCGTCGCTTTCAGTCGTCGTCGTCTGTCATCACACTTACTTGTAATTCTTAACTGTTCCTCAACCAGTCGACTTATTTCAACCCGACTTCACAGGATCTTATTTCCATTATACTATTATGCTCCTCCAATTTTATTTCTATTAAGTTAATTTTTTGGGGGGTTTCCTATAGCAAAAAAAAGCAGTGTCCCATTGAAGGGAAAAGCATCTGTTTAAACCATCAAGAAGTACCCGCATCCGTCCCTTTGGTGTACGTGTACATGAGGGAACCTTGTGATATTTCGCTTGCTGGTATATAATCGCTATAATGGAAATGAATGTCTGCGTGATGGTAGCTTTATCTGCTTCATCTTCCCTTCCAAACCGTTACTTGTTTCTAGGCACTAAATAAAATACACTATTTGAATGACGTAAACAGAATTCTATGTGCTATATGCTGAAGGTATCTTCTTTTTTATTTAGCTGGCAGAATAAATTATTACTGCTGTGTAATGTGTCACTCATTTGAATAGCAAGGCTTTTATCCCAATTACATTGAGGAAGCCCATGACGTTTCGTAAGACTTACGGAAGTGAACCTATTCAGCCGACTGGCATCTAGATACCCGGGGTAATATCGGAACTCACATTGAGGTTTTTTCATCCTATGCATACTTGCTTGCACTCTTACTAGGATAAATGATTTTCTTTGGATATTTTTTAGCAAATTGTCATTGATTCTGTCAGCAAATCATACATTACACAGAGTAAACAATTCACAAATAAACAACTGACGATATTCTTTTTTGATGGCCTGTCCTGGTTGTATTCTGACATCACCCAAAGTTGGCTGAGATGAGCACCAGGCTCCCCGCGACCTAAATTAGAAATAAGCAGTTCAGAATATGAATTAAGGAATGAATATATGAATTGTAAGAATGCCTCATAGCGAGAAGATCCCGGGTTCGAATCCTTGGCTCTGCTGTTTCTGTGCGGAGTTTGCATGTTTTCCTCATGCTTACGTTGGTTTCTTCCGGGTAGGCCTGTTTTCTCCCATAGCCCAAAGACACTAACATGTTAGTCTAATTGGCTGTTTCAAGTTGCCACTAGGCGTGAGTGTGAGTGGTTGTTTGTGTGTCTGGCCCTGCAATGGTCTGGTGAGCTGTTAAGGGTGTATAGTCGGCTGAGATAGGCTCCAGCCTTGAAGTGATCCCAGTAGGATTAAGCGGTTTGGCAAATGAGGTGATCGAGTGAGCGCTTACTATTAAGTAACTTAATATACATGGCTACTTGTTTAATCTGTAAGAATATCTGTAATACATGAGTGGAGCTGTTTTCTCATTTTCTCATGTAATAAACAAACATCAGTCAACTCATCTATCAGTGAGGAGGAGAAAATTGATCTCTAAAGCTATTGGGCATGATGCTGTCGTGCATGATCAGATATGAATGTTAATAGATGTGGTACTAGATACCATGCGCTGCTCTCTGGGTGTCATCTATCTTATGACATGCCCATTTTTGATGTTATTCGGCTCATTTCCTGTTCCTTCCTACACTGTTATGTTCTCAGTGAAGTCCATTTATACACCAGACATGCATGCTTGTCTTTAATCAGCCTAGTTTTAAGCCAGGATTAAAGGTACGTATTTAGCATTGAGTTTATAGTTGATGTCAGCAGGCAATTAGTTTGTAGTTCTGGGTCATGATTAAATTTTTCTTAGTTTTAATTGCAATATGTTGCAGTAGCCTATGATGACTGTCCTTATTTGAAACTTATTTTAAAGCCCCTGTGCATGGAAGAAAATATTTAATTGCAATAATAAACTTTAAAGGAAATAAAAGGAAAACCTTCAAATTCTCCTCTTAAATAAAAATATTAATATTTTTATCATTAGGTGGTTTTTACCTACATTTTTGAAGTAGCAGTCTGCTAAAATACGTTAGTTTGTGTCAGCCTGTTTGAAAAGGCGCCCATTTGGAGTCTGTTTCACTCTTGCATGAAGAGTGCATGAAATCGAGGGAGTAGGACATGGCTTAGTGAAGTGGCGTATTACTTCTACATGGAGTAGGAGGCGTCAGTCCATATAAGGCAAGATAATGCCAAAAAATAGTATATCGATATTTAACTAACAAATGTTAGCACACAAGCATCTTCTCGTATACATGAAAGTATGATGTATATCACAGTGCATTCTAATGCAAAAACTTCCATGTTTACTTTTGCTTCCACGTTTGGAATGTCCCACTTTTCACAGTACAAAGGCGCCCCTCTGTGTAAGGATTTATTACTCGTTTTTTTCCCCACACAAAAAATGGGCTCATGAAGCACATTGTGTTTTGATAGGAACAGACATAAACAAGCTTTTATTAGGTTTAGATTTAATTCCATTTCAAATCAAATCACTGCAGGTGGAAATGCATGTCTTTTTCTTTTTTTCCAGATATTAAAGATTCACTGATGCAGGCGCTGGCCAGCTACGTGTGCTACCCACATTCTCTTCGAGCTGTAGAGAAGATCCCTGAGGAGCAGTGAGTACATTACCCATCATCCCCTCAGGGGCACACGTACACAATGATGCACCAGCTCACCTGCAGTACCTATTAAAGCAGAGTTTCACCAACGTGGTGCGAGCTGTAATGTTTGAATTAATGGGGTGTGAGAAGGGAATCTGGCATTTAAGGAAATGTTTGGATAGATTGAGACATCCAGAGATGTTCTTCGTGCCTGAAACAGAAGACCATAATTCCCCAAGGTCTTGTACAGGGTAGTTGGTGAAAATATTGTCTGTAAAGGATGTATAAATAATTAGTTTTCCATAAAATGCTGCTTCTCTTGTCCACTATTTTGAGAAGAATTCTGGTTAAGGTAAAAAAAAATAAATTGCCGGTTTCTCATCAGAACTTTTTGAAAACTGTAATAAGGCATAAGATTTTTTTAAATTGAGAAATGAGGTGACTGTCGGAGCCCAAACCCTTTTAAAGCTACATATAGGTAAAGACTGAAGCTAGGAGCTTGAGGTAAATTCCAGCAGTTTGTTGAGGAGATTTTAATTAAATTAACCAAAACCTTTTAGAAGTACTTGTTTTAGAGTTCTGCTGCACAAAAAAACCCTTTATGACCAGCCTTTAATGTGTACATTTACCATGTATTAATCTCTGAACAACAGCAGCCTTGCAGTTCCAAAAATCTTTTCAAAGTTGAACTATTTCAATCAGAGCTAAACCAATCTCACAATCACAGCATCTGTGTCATTTTAAATGTTGTCTGAGGCATTTTCCATGGTTTTTTGAGAAAACATAAATTAGATGCACCACCAATTTTTGGGTTCAGGCGCTGATGAGAAACTGTGATCTTTTTATTTTTCATTTTTTATCCAGCCTCATATGCAGAACAGCAATGGATGTGAGTATGCTTCCTTCCACTAAATGAAGGCAGTATTAAGTGGTAACTCTTGATTTGGACATGATTCGATAGCAAAGAAGGCAGTGTTTTTTTTTTTTTTTTTTTGGTAGATGATGAAACAAAGCATGGTCATATCTAAAAATTGGATTCCTCTGGAAAATAACAGCTACTTTTTTCATTCCTTTAAAATGTATCCTTCCCAGCAAAGGATAATGAGTCCTATATGAGAAATAGTTTCTATTTGTATTCACTAGAGTTTGATTTTTATTTAGGCGGGTGGCGATGATGAGGAACCTGTTGGCGCCGTATGAACAGCGACCATGGGCTCAGACTAACTGGATCCTCGTGCGCTTGTGGAGGGTAAGATCCCTTCCTTCCCTTTCTGTCTCTTCCTCCTCGCCATGCTCCCTTAGTCATCGACATGCCTTTTAACCATCCCTCCTTCCGTTCTCTTCACTCACTTCCTCTGTCCTCTACTTCCTCATCCTTTCTCCTCTCTTTTCTCTCAACTCCTCACTCATCCCTCTGCTACAATTGACATTAATGCAACAAATGCGAGGGGCAAGTTACAGAATATAAATTTTGTGCGAGAACCAGAAAAAACACATCCGAAAACTGATCCGAGATTCATTTTCTAAGTTGCTTAATCCTAATTAGGGTTGCAGGGAGGCTTGCGCCCATCTCAGCTGACTCTGGGTGAGGGCATGGTACATCCTGGTCAGCTCTCCTTCGCAGGGCCAACACACAAGAACACACTCGCGCTCACACCTAGGGGCGATTACAAATAGCCAGTTAGACTACTCTGCATGCTTTTGGTCTGTGGGAGGAAACCGGAGTACCCAGAAGAAACCCACGTTAGCACAGGAAAAGCATGCAAACTCCGCACAGAAACGCCCAATATATATCATGATGCGCTCCCAGCATAGACAGGTGGAGAGCAGTGAGCCTTAAAGCTGTGAAACAGCTGCCCTTTAAAGCCTTAACAGAGATGTGGTGTTATGGAGCAGAAAGAAACATAATAAAAAGCAAATTAAAATGAGATTTTTATAGGCTACATTTGCATATTTTACTCACAACACTGAGGCAGGTCAGGTACTACTCTCTGAATCAGCTAATAGCTCTGAGACTCTGTGTAGCTAACAGCGTCTGTTCTGGTCTGGTCTGTTCAGTGTACTCATTTAAACACAGAAGTAAAGAGGTGTATATGAAAAACAGAATAAAACTACCTTAAATTAGATCTTAATAGTTCATATATACATCTTTTAATATCACCCACATATCATCACGTGGGGCCGGTGGTGTAGTGGATAGGGTGCTGGCCTCATGGGTTCGAATCCCTGTTCGACCCCCACCGTGCCAAGACTCCTGGGCAAGGTCTTAACCACAAGTGTCCACCCAGCAGTATAAATGGGTACCTGTACAAAATACTGGGAAGGTAATGTGTGATGAAATAGCATCCCATCCAGGAGGAGTTGAACACTTTGTCGCTTCACGCTACGGGAAGGCGGGGATAAGCTCCGGCCTGATGAGCCAGTAGGCTCGGTTATAAAAAGCACATCAGACTTACCTTTACGTATCATCATGCTGATACAGGCAGGTGAGGTGAACTTTGTAAGGTGAACCCTACCTTAAAGCTCCATGTCCTCTTATGATCCGCATTAGCTTTCCCTTTATAGCCTTTTTGGAAAAGGTGGAGCCGGGGTATATGATGAACTGCTCGGCTAACGGCTATGTTTTGGTAACAGCATTTATTCTGAAACAAGAAGAGGAACGAAATGAACGTAAACTGCATTCTGTAAAAGTGTTTTAGTACAGACTTTCGGAAACACAAGAAAACAAACAAACAACAAAAAGCTAGATTTTTATAATTGATCTTTACGAATGCTAACCAGCTCGGTTTAGCTTTTAACCGCCGTAAAGCTCTGACGGCATTATTTTCTGTAAACCCGACTCCTTCAGTACCAAAGGGAAACAAGATTTTTCTTCGTTTAAAAGAGTGTTGATGATGATGATGAGGATTATGATGATGATGATAATGATGATGTTACCTGCTTAAATGCCTGTGACAAACTGTGGGTCTATTATTTTGATTCAAACATTATCTACTCAGAATAATGATTTAGGATTCAGAGATGGTGGACCAATCAGACGTGCGATTCCCTTGTATATGCATTTTTACTTCTTTACTTCTTCCTTTCTTATCCCCATTTCACCTTCCTCTTCATCACTTCTTCCTACTTTCCCTTTTCTTCACATTTCATCCCTCCCTTCTCTCATCTCTCTCTTTGCACCTTCTTCCTTCTTGTTTTCCCATCATCTCATCTTTCCTATCTATAAGTCCCTCGCTCTATTCTTTTATTCACTTCCTTTCACCTGCATCTGTCTCTACTCATCTCTCCCATCACTCTCTTCCACATCTATTTTTTTAATACTGTCTACACGTTCTTCCCACTTATCCATCCTCACATCTTTGTTCTTGTCTCCTTTTACATCCCCCTTTCTTTCATTCTTTTCCCCTCCTCTTTGCGGCTCCTCTCTAATTCGAAACCCATTATGTCATTATGTTACGTATAAGAAGGTGATGCAGTCGGATGCAATTATTCTGTTGAATCCCTGTAGCCCTCAACCCTCCAAACCCTCCACACTTACAGTAATGGCAGAAAACCCCCCACAGCAACACAAATGCAATTATTTAAAGATTAAGTATGAAAAAAGTTTTCTAAATTAAAAACCCTTGATTATAGCGGCGTTACATTAATATTATAGTGCATGAATCCTGTTGAGGATTTTGTATATATAGAATTATATAAATGGAATTAAAGCTATACTTTAGAACATGGTACATTCCATACAGTGAACAAAAGAACTGCCAATTTCTATTTAAATAATTATAATATTAATGTAATATTATAATTATCATGTACTTATGTAATATAAATGTAATAGATCATGTTTCAGAATCGTACATGTACAGAAAATTAAAACCAACTGAAAATAAATCACAATATTTAAATGCGTGTGAGTATTAAACAGTCAAAAGTACCTACGGTTTCTTAATGGTGTACTTTATGTATCGAGACTAAGATTGTGTGTTTGGTTCCCTTATTTTTATTCCCTTTCATAAACAAGTCATTAAAATGAACTAATCGTGGTATACGTGGGATACGTGAATGGGGTTTGAGAGTCCCCACCAAAAACTTGTTTAGTAAAGGAAATCATATGGGAGCTCCACTTTTAGGCAGTGCCTAAAAAGCCTGTCTGCTGTACCACACTTCCAAAAAAGGACCTATCTCACAATGCTAACAAATCCTTGTAAAAAATCATCTCCAAATGATGGATCAGCTCCAAAATGGAGTCTTTGTTTGTCCAAAGCCCCGCCTCTATTAGAAATGTCATAAAAATCCAAGCATTTTTCTGTAATCCTGCCAGCAAACACACAAACAAACACAATGAATGTAAAATAGAGCCTCCTTGCCGAAGGTGATGACCCAGTGACATGTATATAGAGCTTGACCACTCATGCTTCACT
Source organism: Porochilus rendahli (assembly GCA_039654305.1). Lineage (NCBI taxonomy): Eukaryota > Metazoa > Chordata > Actinopteri > Siluriformes > Plotosidae > Porochilus > Porochilus rendahli. Next base: position 5,814,673 of record JBCNYG010000021.1, read on the forward strand.
TTTGGACCTCTCATGAATGTTGATTTCCAGTTGGGTCCGAAGGTGAAAAGCCTGTAATTAATGACAATCTTCAATAAAGATCTTTAAAAAAAGAAAGAAAGCATGTCAGTGAAATTAGTGAAGTCATTCTTCTCTGTGAGCTGCTTGAGTTGTTTTATGAAGCAAGGAGCCTCCACATTCTATTCATAAGTACTAAAGCTAACAGCTAGCAATTTTTTATATTTCCAGTTATTTTGTAGGAATTTGAAACTTATTTCAATCCCTAAATAACCCAAAACTTGACTCTATATCAGATCATGTTAACATGGAAATGATGCATATAGTCATTTAAAAAATCTCGTGAAAATAAGCAATATATGACCTCCCTGATACCAAACATGTATATGTAACGCAACATGGGTTTATTTTTCATCGAACAAATGATCTTAAGGCTTGTCAATTTAACTCATGTTGTTATTTTTTATTTATTTGTATGATCTGTTTTTATCTATTTATTTGTGTATTCTTATATACATAAAAGCCTAACAGTAAAAGTATTTGTGTTTGAGCCATAATTAATGCTTTGGTTCATATAAATCCTAATTGATTAATTTGCCGAATTGCCTAATCCTACGAGGGTTGCATGGTGGCTGGAGCCGTTCTGAACTGACACTTGGCAAAGCCGGGGTACATCCTGAACATCTTGAAACAACATTGCAGGACAACACAAACATTCACACTCACATCCAATTGAAACTGCCAGTTAGCCTATGTCTTTGCACTGTGGGAGGAAACCAGAGTACTTAGGTGAAACCCGTGCACGCACGCAGAGAGCATGCAAACCCTGGGCCAGGCATTTATTTATTTATTTATTTTACTGTAATAGTGTTTCTTGTTAGACCAGTGGTTGATGAGGAAACATTGCTTTATACCTACAGGGATGTAAGTAAAAAATTTTTTCATTGATGTTGGTTTCCATAACTACACGTCACATCAGACTGTATCACACCACCCATCCTATAGCAGCCTGCGACTCAGTGTCTGGTTCCTTACATGGTCTAATCCATCTAATCGTCTGTTCATGGATTTCAATTTTCCGTCTCTTTTAAAGTTTCCGCCAGTTCCATCTAAAGGTATGTCTGGTTTTTCATACTCAAGTTTTATTCTTTGTTCTTTTGCAGGGTTGTGGGTTTGGGTACAGATACACACGGCTTCCTCATCTGCTCAAAACCAAACCTGAGGATGCCAACCTGCCCAGCCTGCAGAGTGAGTCCTTGTTGTCTCTTACATCATCTGTCTGTCTCTTTGATACTGTTCACATTGTTGTTCTGTTTTCCCCCACTCATCCTGGATATTTTTATTCTATTCACTTGTTTAGCCATGATGTAACGACCGTATTTCTGTGGCCAAGCCTCATCTTTACAATCTGCCATCACTGTTTGCATAGATTTGAGTTTTGAAAGCAAAGAAGGAAAACATTTACTTCTAAAACATTTCTAAAATCTTCACAAAGGAACTTCACAATGAAGTACAAATACATGGGAGGATAAGAAACAGCGATGATCGGTGATTGGTCATTGGTGGGACTTTGATGATACGTAGTTAATTGTGGGTGGGACCAACGCTATCAGCAACTGCTCATGGGCAGGACCATTGTTATTAGTGATTGGTAATTGGTGGGACCACGTTTATCAATGAATTGTCCTGGGTTTGACCATGTTTATCAGTGATTGGTATTGGGCAAGACCATGGCTATCAATGATGAGTTATAGGCGGGACCATGATTATCAGTGATGGGTCATGGACGTTACTATGGTTATCAGTAATGGGTCATATCATAATTTTTCCCCCACTTAATTGAATTTAAGTTTATAAATTTTATGTGATAATTTTTTTTGTGCTATATGTTTTATTCTTTTTTTATACAGTTTTATTTAGGCATTTTTATTCCCAATATGCTTATTAAATAATTTAGTTTCATGAAGCCAGAATATTTAGGTAATAGAGAAAATAAAATAAAAAAATTCCCTTAAATAAAATTATTATTATTTTTTGCTGCAAAACAAAAACGCTGGGTGAACATCCTCTAAATGTGGTAATTGCCAGGATTTGAATGTGAACGTATGCAAAATACTATTTTTTTTATCTAGAAACATTCTTTTTTTTATTTACAGTTCTCTGCTCCTTGCCTGATTACAGGCATGTTTTTTTTAAAATATCTGACATCCTGTGACATTTCACAAAACTACTGCTTGGTTTTGACCTCAGCTGGCATTTTCGTTAAGGATGCTCTGAGTCAATGGCACAAAAAATGGTCTTGCTGTTGTGTGTACGTGTGTGTAGGAAACGAAAAGCAAGCACAGTTGGTTATGTGACTGACTGACAGAGTATCACCCACTAGTGTGATCATTTTATTTATGCTTTCAAGTGAACAGTTTGTACTCCCTTTATGCATGATTTTCCCTTATTTATAAAGAGTAATGAAATAAGCTGTTCAGGGTTTACCCCTCTTCATTCAGTGTTAGCTGAGTTAGTCTTCAGCCTCCCGGCAACTCTAGTGTTCCGGCAAACGAGTGAGTGAGTGAGTGTGTGAGTGAGTTTTTACCACTGACAGACTGATAATGTTATTAAGAGTCAGACAATCTGAACGTGTCCCTATAGAGACATTTATCTTTCTTTTCTTATGGTCTCTGATGCAGTATTCCAATCAGGGCCTGTAGTTGATCATCGCATATGGGGATGTTTTGTGACAAAAGGAGCAGTCACACTTTATTCATGAAGAGGTCTATATCAAAGTAACGAGTGGTTTATGTGGTTGGTGGCCTCATAGGATTACAGTGTACATCTGTTTTATGATTGCTAGTTGTATTGTGCTAATGCAATACTGGAGTCATTTCAGTTATTCTTGTCTGTAGCTGAAAATTGTAATGAAAGAGATAAGAAAATAAAGCTCAGGTTAAAAATCTCAGAGTGTTCCTCTATATTCTATGGATAGAAACTCTGGAATTCAGAAAACTCATTATTGGATACTGTAAAGTGGCCTAAGTTTGTTCAGTGCTGATTGGTGTCCCATCCAGGACATAATCCTGTTATCTTAGAATAATTTCCAAATGTAAATCCCTATTATTATGCTTATAGTCTACAGAAGTGAATCACTGCCACTCGGGTAAAAGAAAAGATTAGTATGACATTATAACATGAAAAGTTTGGTGTTAAGGTGTTTCCTGTTTTTTTACCATACAAACTTATCACACTGTAACAATAAATGTTTGATGCTATAACAGTGTAATATTTTAGAATGTTATTTTTTTTCATGTTACGACAATACGTTTAATGTTGGTTTGACAATCTACTTATCATGCTATAACTAAAGAGCTTTTATTGTTGTAAAAATGTAAGTAAGTCTAAATAACAGGAAAACATATTGTTGTAACCTAAACAAATTTCACAGTTTACTGTAATAAATAAGATTTTCAAAAACATGATAATAAGTTAAGATAATTGTCAACTGCTACATGAATAATGAAAACAGTTCTCTGTTTAGCAGCAATTATAAAAGTGCACAAAAGACAGTTAAGGTAACTACACTAAGCTATACATGTCCAGATACCTACATATTTGGACACATACCCACATCTACACATCTACTTTCTTTTCTTTTAAGTGCCAGCAGTACACTGCTGTGATAACCTACATAGCAAACTGTCAATCTAATCATTCTCAGTATGTTGCTTTTCACTGATACTATGAGACGACGAGACCTTAGAACTTCTCAGCTTTTTATTTGGGTCTGTTCTTGACTTTAATCTTTACTTGGGATTTAATTCTGCATGCTTCCTCCCATTGTTCTGCTTGCCTTGTCTCTGTGCTAATAACATCCAATTTTCTCACTCTCATTTGCATGACTTTCAGGAGATTTGTCAGTTGCTAGTTTCCGAAGTAAGTTCCACTCACATTTATTTTCCCCATTTCCACTTTTCTTTTTTTTTTTTTTGCTTCCCTGTGAATCTATTAACACTCTACAGTAAGAACCATGAACCCACTTTTAGATGTTGTCCAGCTCACTTTGCAGAGGAAACGACTGCCATGTTGTATTTGGTTACTGTTTTCAATCTCAGGCACTGTGCAAACCAGACAGGTTAATCAATCAAACCAGTATTCATTTTAATATATTAATATATTTTTTCATATTTTAAATGTAGTTATCAAGCATTCATATCATAACATTCATCTTTGACAGTTTTGCTTTGTTTATCTCATACTCATATGTGACCCGCTCCAGCGTAATACGGATGAAGATGCAGGGTAGTGTTTTTCGTAAGGGCCAAAGTAAGTTGAAAATGGCGTACCTGGACGAAAACCTTGACGATATCACCAAAAATGCTTTCTTCATAGCATCTTCAACATGACCAAGTTCAAATATCCATAACCACAATCTATCCATGCTAAAATGCATGTTTAAGAAAGGGGTCCATGTTGTTGTAAAACAATGGGGAAAAATGTATTTACTCACATAATACATTTCGAGTTTCACTTAAAATTTTTCTTGTGAATTTTATTTTTACTATTTTTTTTCTCCATTTCGTATATTTATCTTATTTATTACATAAATGCTATCTCTTTTTTAAGTTAGGCAGAATTTCTCCTTGTTCATTGTGTTTGGTAACTTTTTCTGCCTACATAGTGCACCTAGCACATGATAAAACACCATTTGGGATTGAATCACAGAAAGTAGTAATGTGGTCTGACTAATTTGGCACCACAATTTCTCTCAATTCTAAAGTTATATTAAAGTATTGGTGCCCTCACCTGAGTTTCGGTGGCCTGGCACTGACGGACTGATGATTAATGGTCCATTCTTTGAGGAAGGCAGTCTAATAATATCACCACACATATCTCTCTCACTAGTCGTCACCATTAAACATCTCCTACTTATATACCGACAAACACAGGGATGTGTGCAATTTTTTTTTGTTTTATATTTTTTACCGAGCTGTGTTGTCCTGTTCTATGAGAAATGACTACTGTGACTGCAACAATGTCTGTGTGTAGATTGTATAGATAAACGTATAGTGTAGTGTAGTGTCATGTTAAATGTCCCTGTTCATGCTTTCAAGCTTTCCAATATCTATGCTCCCCTTTCTACATACCCTTTTTGTCTAGTCCACTATTTTTTTAGCCTATTAACATTTATTTATTGATATATGTATCTTCTTGTAAGTTCTTCACATGCCAAGATATCCTTGTTGCTGTTTGTTAAAACAAGCCAATCCTTAATTCATTTGTTACTAATCTTTGTATTATGGATTTGCATTCAAACGTATCCCTGGCCCTTGGAGCTTCAGTCCACTGAGATCTCTATAGTAATGTGAACAAAGCCAGTCTACTCAGGCCTGTATTGTCTGATCTAATGAAGAACATTGGGGGAATCGACTTTGGAACAGCAGGTTCTACTAAACCGCAAACAAATGCATTTACAGAAAAAACGGCTCTCCCGGAGCTCATGTCTGAACGCTCGTCTTCATTTCCATGCACTTAATGCTTTGCAATTAGGAATTACCCATGCTTTTCATGTCATCAGCCCTGAAGCCCAGGAGGGGAAAAGAAGAACGCGTTTATCTGATTACATCCACTGAGCTGTGAATACACTGCGGCGTGTGTGCGTACGTGTGCGTGCGTGTTTGAATCTATTTAGAACTGCAGATATGCCTTTGTGTTGTTAATGAAATCTCTGCACTAGATGTTCATACAGGGGAAAGCGTCGGACACTGTGATGTTCAAAATGTTTGACGATACAGTTTTACTTGATTTTTAAATCCAGCAATAACTGTCCCAGTTTCTGTGTTTGCTTCCTGTCTGCATGTTCAGAATTTAACATATGTATGTACAAATATACAACACGATGCATATTAGGTAAATTAACTTTTTAACTTTTTACTTGTATATAAAATGATAAAACTGTACTTAGATGAGGTTTTGCTTACAGTTCAAGGAGGAGTCAGCAGGAAAGAAGTCTCTCCTTTTTGTGTGGTCAGGGAAAAGCTAAGCTAAATAATAGCTTCAATTAAGAAAAGCTAAAATAATAATCGAGGCTAATTTTAGCTGAAAAAATATGTGGCGGCGGGTTGATTAAGCTGCACCTTCTCTTCCTCCACGTTCATAGATGAAGTGCCCTTGAGCAAAGCACCGAGCCACCGACTGCTCTCCGGGCGTCCCCAATGTGTGGCAGCCCACTCGGAGTGTGTGTGCTTAGTTTGGATGGGTTAAATGCAGAGGTGATCATTTCCCTTGCGGGATTATTACTGTATAGCAAACATAAACTAAATTAATAAAATCACAGAAGCTTTAGCCAAGTGTAAAGGCTATATTTTAGTGATTTAATGTTAAGTTTTCAAAACAAAAATCTGACAATAAATTTTGAGTAAAATTTTCGATTGACCATCTCAACTCCAGTGTTTTTAGATACACTTCGGTAATTTCTAGGCAGCGTTCATTTCTGTTGATTGTAACCTTTTCCACTGCATCTTTGTCCCCGTGTTAATGGTCAGTAATACTCTTCTTAAAGCATCTTTTTGGGGCAGAAATGGCACAAAAATTGCCCGTGCCTGCCATATGGAGCATAAAACTAGATCTGGTCTTTTATTTCCCAATGTACCCTTCATCCCCATTTTGGAGATATGTTCCATCCTCATCTCTCTTTTAATCTTTTGGTTGTTGTGTTGTTGTTTTTTTTAAGGTGTATTGGCCCAGTAGGCATTGAACAGCATGGAGGGACTCATTCAGTCTAATTAAACATAAAGGTTATTTCTGTGTTAATGGACCACGCCGGCCTATCAGCTGATTAGCTTTATTCAAAGCTTCATTTTGAGCGTCCGCTGAAATCATCACTTTGCTCTCTCTGGCTTTTAATATATCCGGTCAAGCTCTTTACTATGGGTAGATTTGAATTACCCAAAATGCTTCATGGTGCTCTTTTTTGTCTGCACTCTATAAAGCCCATGAGATGGTAAAAACAAGAGCACTCGGAGAGCGCAAACCCCAGTCAAGTCCAGCAATTCTCGGTATGAACCAGAATGATTAAAATCGTCCTATCACAAAATAGTAAAGATTCCTTAAAAAACGTTTGGATCCACAATCTGATCTAAATGATCTCATATATAAAATAATAGAACCTTCATTACCCAAAGCTCCATGTCTGGTAGAAATTTCATGAAATTTGGCTTATAATTCTTTGCAAATATCAGAAAACACAGAGCATCCCTGCTGGACCTAATGTCATATGACACTTCCCAACAAATTAGCCTGTCTCACAATGTTAGTTAAAGAATATTTAAAAAAAGGACTGCATCCAAAATTCAATCCAGATCATTATCAGAAATCTACTGAAGTCTTCCATGTCTACAACCCGACCTCTGGTAGAACTTTCATGGATATCGGCATATAGCCCTGCTCACAAATCAACATACAACCTGCGGGAAATATATAACCTTCTTGTCTGAGGTAATAACACCGGCGAATATGCCCTGATTTACTTTAATTTTGGCGTATATGCATAATAGGATGTTTTGTGAGCATGCCTTGTTCAGTATACTGTATTAACACACACACACACACACTCAAACACACCGTGGCACTCGAAGAGCAATTATGGATTAGGATTCAGCCGTAAAGGTGAAGGAAAGGAAAGGTGATACTCACTTCCCTACTGCAACATGTTTTTCCTGACGGTTTGGAAACCGAACCTGCAACCTCTCTGCCCCAAACCCGGTTCTCTAACCATTAGGCCACGGCTGCGCTCAAACCTGGGTGTTTCAAGGGTCTTAAATTGTTTTCCATTGAACACTGATCCAACTTAATGAGCAATATTGACTAATCTATCATTAATTGATGTTGCCCCATAAGTACATAAAATATATGTATGTAGTTTATGCATAACATTTGTATGTATGTAATTTATGAAGAGCCAAATAGTACTGAACAGAGCTGTAATATTATTGTGTATTGTTGGAATCAATGTTTAGGAACTTTACATATCTTCTATTGTATTTTTTATTGTATATTATGATTGATGTGGTTTTTTTTTTGTTTTTTTTTTTTGCTTTTTCTTTCTGCATACTAAATAAAGAGGGACGTGCTCTTATGAAGAGGTCATCATTGATTTCAGAATTGTGGTCATTTTGGTTAAATCTGTTGTCATATTGCAGAATAGATTTGCAGTGAATTTGAATCAGCTTATGAGAAGAACATCAATGTTTGATAATGTTAATGCAAACCTGAAAACTGTGGTACACACAAAGGCAGTGGTCAAGGCTGTGAAACCCGTTCCAAGCCCCTTATTACAACAACATCTAGGGAGTATATGGACTCTGGATTGGCCTACGACTGTGTTGAAAATGCTCTTCTCTGATTGGTTGCAGAGCCTTGTCCCTCACTCCTGCTCCAAAGGCATATGGCGGAGCTCCTGAATCAGGACAAAGACATGGCTGCTAGCTTCCTCAACAGCGTCCTCAACCAGCTCAACTGGGCCTTCTCAGAGTTCATTGGCATGATACAAGAGGTAAGAGAGTGTCCCTGTACACCTTTGTCGCAGCCTGGCCTTGGCTGTAATACTCTATAGCTCATTACTTGATATACCTCGATGACGCAGTTTGAAGTTGGTAGTTGCTAATGTGCATGCAAGCAAATCTATGCATTGAACAAAAAACCTTGTCAGGGTAGACTTTAATAAAATATTACATCTGTCTGCAGACCTGAACAGCTTTAAATTATTCATAGCTGGAATATTCAATAGTGTTGTCATTACTGTCACCAGTTGGCATAGTGGATTAGTCGTTTCCATTTTAAGCAATGTGATTTACATACAAATGACTAAGTACATTTTTGCACTTGGGTGCTACTTGTGTGATTGAGCAGTGAGTTGTGACTAAGCGAGAACAGCATTGTATAGAATTCCCTTAGCATACTTTATTTTATGTAGATGTTTTATCTGATTGGCACCCAACACTATATTCACATCTTCATCTTTTTCTGGAGGATCTGGAGGATAGTTTAAGTGAGATTATTCGTACCCCGATCAATTAGAAGCATTATCAGTGAATAACATTGATTATCTCTTTACAGTGGTGCCTGCCAAGGATATATTGGCTAACAGTGAACAGTCAATTTTGGAAGTTGATGTGTTGTAAACAGGAAAAATAAGCGATCAAAAGCACCTGAGTTTTTTTGATAATAGTCACGTTGTGTTGTCCAAATGACTGGATATATTTATCCAGCAGGTCACACAACAGGTCTTGTGGGGTGTTCCAGGTATGCAGTGGTAAGTACCTACTGAAGGTGGTCCAGGAAAGGACAACAAGTGAACTGGCAAGAGTGTAATGGGTACCCAGGGCTTATTGATGCTTGTAAGAAGAGAAGGCCAGTATGTCTGTTCTGATCCGACAAAACGTTTACTGTAGCACGAATTGTATAAAGTGTTAATGCTGGTTATGATAGAAATATACAGTCAGAATATACAGTGCATCGAGGCTTGCTTTGTATGGGGCTGCCTAGCCGCAGACTATTCAGGTGGTATTAATGTTATGGCTGATTGGTTTGTGTGTGTGTGTGTGTGTGTGTGTTTCTGCCTTTTACAGTCTGTTTGCTTCTCTGTGTGTGTTTCTGCCTCTGCCTGTCTATCTCTCTCTGTTCTATCCTCTGTCCGTCTCTGTCTCTTCTCTCTCTCTTCTCTCTCTCTCTTCTCTCTCTCTTTCTCTCTCTCTCTCTCTCTCTCCCTCTCTCTGTAATGAGATCTCACGGTGCGTTGTGTTGTAGCTTGAGCGAGTGTGAGAGGTCTCTGTTTTGGTCAGACCACAATACACAAGTGAATCTAATGCTGCTAATTGTGAGACGCATGAAATCACACAATAACGTGTGAGCTGGCTTTCAATTAAGAATACAGAACTCTCACAGAAATACTCTTGACATGGTCATGATTGTTTATGAGCTGCACAGCAGTGCAACATTTCATACAGCCTGAATAATGACCTGTTACACACTGAGGAAAAACACGGAGTGGTTAAGAAGCCAGATCTGAATAACAGTGTAGTGCTTGTTATCAAAGTACTAATGTTCTGATAAATACCCACAGCGCTCTGGGAAATGTTCTGATATACCGCGATAGCACGATCTTTACTGCATTGTTTAGCCCTGATCTGGATTCAACAAAAATCATCGGACGCTAATTTATTACATACATGTGTGTTTGCGTGTGCTTGTGTAAGTGCATTCGTGTTTCCGTTTGCATGTGTGTCTGCGTGCGGGTTTGTGTGTTTCCGTGCACGTGTTTGTGTTAGCATGTGTGTCTGCGTGCGCGTTTGTGTGTTTGCGTGCACGTGTTTGTGTTAGCATGTGTGTTAGCGTGCATGTGTTTTTGTGTTAGCATGTGTGTTTGTGTAAGCGTTTGTATGTTTGTGTGTTTGTGTACGTGTGTTAGCGTGCAAGTTTCTGTGTGTGTGCAGGGAAGTTGAGGGTCTTGTATTGGCTCAGTAACAAAGAGAAGTCTGTAAATGAGGAAACGTAGCACCGGGGGGTGGGGGTGGGGATTAATCTTATTCAAATCCGAATGGCAAAAAAATAAACAACAAATGTTTGACATTCCTTACAGCAAAGGAATTGTGAGTGGCCTGTGATCTGGTCTAAAAGCATATTTATTTATTTATCTTTAAACCTAAAAGTTACTCTTTATGGAATGTTGTGCCATTAAAGTGGCCTGAAGAAAGTTGCTTCTCTTGATTGTTTTTACTTTTCAGCCCAAAACAGTAATATCGCACATTAAAAGACGCTCTGTAAGAAAGGAAGATTCATTTCTTCATAACCTGAAGCAGAGAAAACTGGAGTGGGATTTGCGTGTCTCAGACTGTGTTAGCCAAAAGCTGTTAGATATGAAAGATTTGTTTTTGGACAGATCACTGCAGAGAAATAACACTAATGATGTTTCATAGCCACTAAATCAACCCAACCACAGATACCAAAATAACCATGTGAGACATTTGTTTGGTTGGTCCTGGGCAAGGTCACTTAACAGGACACTTAAACTCAAGAACATTTGAATCTACTCCATTCTGGAGTTTGCCGAGCCGAGCTGTTACCCACTGACAGAGAGAAGTTTGCTAATTATTTACCATACAGGTAACATCCAGGGATTGTTTTTACAAGATGAACTTCTCACCTTGAGAATGGATTTCATCATCCATAAGCAACCTTGGGTGGCACGGTGGCGTAGTGGTTAGCACGTCCGCCTCACAGCAAGAAGGTCCTGGGTTCGATTCCCAGCTCGGGCG
>JBCNYG010000021.1:5826069-5847932 GCA_039654305.1 Porochilus rendahli
GTGTGTGTGTGTGTGTGTGTGTGTGTGTGTGTGTGTGTGTGTGTGTGTGTGTGTGTGTGTGTGTGTATATATATATAAATCAGTTATATTTTGCTCTGTTTCATGTGAGTCACCAGTGCTTTACTACCCTGTAAATGGGGCAGATGCTGTTGTTAAAAAACCATGACATTTATTACATGACACTATTTTAATTATGTATGCAAGCAATAATTTTCTAACAATGTCTTTTTATACATGACCTTCACTTGAGTGTCTTCTCCCAGCTTGTGTGTTTTTTTTCTTTTCCATGTTCAGTCCTGTCTTCCTCTATAATTTGATTTAGTGATAGAGAGATGCCCATAAACATGGATTTCGGAAGTGAAAACCGGTTTCCTGCCCTTCAGACACTGTCCTTATGTTTGATAGGAGACTTTAGACTCTCTTAGGAATAGCTGGACTCCCTGGTCTGTCCGGCAGTGAATTAAGCTCCAGCATGGGAGCTGGAAAAGCACTCTGCTCAGCCAGAAGCATCTCTTAGCACAGCAGTGTTTGTGGCAGACAGACTCACTGGGTCTACACTTACTGATTGGCCTTTGATGGGCTTTGATAGCTCCTACAGGGTGACTTTTATCTTTGATGATCCCTAATTTAAAAGGCAGCAATCTACAGAGGAACACAGTTGTTATGTAGTAGCTACCTGCTTCCTAGAGTGGAGAAAATAGAGAGCTGGTGTAGCCATGTGGTGCAGTGGACTGATGAGAAATGCAGCTTTATTTGCAATAAAAGAATTGTTCTTTTGAGTCTTAGCAGATTCTTAGAATTTAGTCTTACAGATGTGTGTCATGCTGAACTCTTTAGTAGTTAGATGCTCAGTTAAACAAATAGCTCAGAGAAGCAATGAGGCAGGTTTGTTGTTATTATTGTTATTTTTTATTTGTAATGCATGCCATTTTTGGAATTCTTTGAGTACTGACAAAAGTGTGAGTTACTACATCAAAGCTGAGCATACGGCGCTCAAAAGAATGTAGGCTATGTTTGTCACAGTCCCCCGATCCACCCTTAAAACTCCACATCAACACAGGGTCTTGATTGAGTGAAGGTCACAGTAGCTTATAGAAAACAACACTAAACAATAAATTAATGAAATCTTAATGTAATGTTCTGGAATTAGGCTTCTGGACAAAGCCCAAATTAGTAAGTATGCCCAGTTTAATGAGGATTGGGAAATTCTTGAGATATTGCCTATAAACAGTCAAGTGTGGAAGAACCACAGAATCAAGTAAGACCTCCCAACATATCTGAATTGTGTAAACAGAAGAAGAAATTAAAAAGTTAGTTGTTTATTTTGAAACACCTCATTAACAAAAAACTGCCTAAATATTTAATCTGTAAAACCTTTAGATATAATGAGGGACTGAGTTACTAAATAACACAAATGTACTTGGGAGAAACTATAGGCTATAGTGTTTGTCCATTTTCTCCAAGATATTGCTATGAATAAATGGCACCCATCATTTGTACAAGCTATAGATGACCTTAAACTGGAGGTGATATTACATTATTATTGATATTAGTGGTTGTTTTCCTAGTGCTCCAAGTTCAGAGGTGGTAAAGATTCCACGGTTGGTTGATCTACCTGTATTTGTTGAATACCCCAGCTGAACAGAGATTCTAGGATTGATTGGACACCCTGTGTTAAGGGAGCTTCGAAAAAGAAGAGGTTTTTCCAATATTTGTAGGGAATCAGGGTTTGTAGAACTCTAAGGCTTTTTAGTTCTCTCATAGTTTGTAGAGTTTTCACTTCATTTAAAGCTGTTTCAGAGCTTATAAAACTCAAAGGGTTTTTGTGCATGGGTTTGTAGAACTCCCAGTTTTAGTAAAGGTCACATGGTTGTAGGTGCTCTCAGGTTTGGTAGAACTCCCAGTGTGGTAGAGGCTTCATGGTTGGAGGTGCTGTCAGGTTTGGTAGCTCCCAGTGTTAGTAGAGGTCACATGGTTGTAGGTGCTGTCAGGTTTGGTAGCTCCCAGTTGTAGTAGAGGTCCCATGGTTGGAGGAGCTCTCAAATTTGGCGTTAGTAGATGTCTCATGGTTGGAGGTGCCTTCAGGTTTGGTACAGCTCCCAGCGTTAGTAGAGGCCCCATGGCTGAAAGTGCTTTCAGGTTTGGTAGAGCTCCCAGAGAAACTAAAGTTGGCTGAGTTTCCAAGAATTACAGAGGCAGATTCCAGATAAAGCCCCCTCCCCCCCAAAAATAGCTTTCCACTCTTTTCAGCACTGTGAAAGCCCTGCTAGCATTCCAGTGTTTAAAGATCCTCAATTAAAAAAAAAGCTGGCAAGTCTTCATAAGCAGGATAACAGATATGCATTGTGTTAACAAATAAAGTAGTAAGGAATCGTTTTTTTTTTGACAGATCCAGCAGGCAGCAGAGCGTCCAGAACGCAACTTTGTGGACACAAGGCAGCTGAAAGTGTGTGCCACATGCTTCGACCTGTCTGTCAGTCTGCTGCGTGTGCTGGAGATGACTGTCACTCTGGTACCTGAGATCTTTTTGGACTGGAGCCGACCTTCAGCCGAGCTTCTGCTCCGTCGTTTGGCTCAGGTGGGTAAGGGCAATTGATTGTTCTAAAGTAGCCAGAGTAAGAGTCATTGGGATAGATTTAATGTGTATTATTCAAGTGGGCTGTGCCATGTACTTACATTATTATTATTATTATATTACCTTTTAATAGAGAAACATGTACTTAGTTGTCAATTTGAAAACTGCCCAGACTCACAGGATATTGAGCATGTTGAGGGGCAAGAAGCTGAGGCTAGCAGCTAGCATCGATCCCTACTAAATTGTTTATTCTATTAATTAAAGTTGTAATTGCATTGGAAGGTAGAAAAGTTTACTTACATCTTTATCACAGCTTCAGCAAAATTCTGAATGTGTAATGTTTGTAATTTGGATGATTTTGCTTCTGCAAAGTCATGAAAATATGTTTACCACCTTCTTCTTCATCTTCAATTATACACTGTGTCTATTTAGGGAGGTGTAGTAAATATAAATATTTAGGCACTGTCTGAAAGTGGAACTCTGAAAATGTTTGCATGTATAATTTTACAGAAACTTGAATATGTTAAGAAGCTGCGAGAATATATGTTGCGGTGACGAGCGCTTGGTATTTTCCTTATTTATCGTGTTGCTGGTGTGGGTGCGTGGGGATGGACGTGACAACAAAATCAAGCTCATTGGTTTTTATGACATTTGCACAAGTATGGAGCTCCAGAGCGCTGCTGATAATATTTTAATTGTTTTTAAATAGATACAGATATTCAGTGGATACAGATGCAGTCTGTTTAACATTAATCTTTGTTGCGAATATGCTCATGAGATTCTTCTTGTACACTTGTTTGTTGTGCACATTTTTAAAACACTTATTTTGTGAGAATTGTGTGTGTGTGTGTGTGTGTTCCTGTTCCTGTGATTATCTGTTTGTGTTAATGTATGCGCAGTTTAAAGCTTACCTTCACATCCTATCTGTTAGTGTGTGTTCATGTGTATGCATGAAGTGTGATCTCCCCCATTCCTTTCCGAGGCTTTCAAAGACCACTTTTCTCTCCCCCCTGTTCTGTTTTTCCCCATTTTCTTGCTTCTGTTTCTCGTTTAGCTTTTTTCTTTCTTTCTTTTTTCATAACATTTTTTTAAATTCAGTAGACATCTTTTTCATGGTTGAAATAAATTCATGGCTGTCTCCATTCACTATTCTAAAAGTCTTTCCTGAAAGCTTTTCACAACTACACCTCAGCAAGTGTGAGAAGCATAAATAGCTCACAGTACTTCAGCACATGTGCTGTTTGGCTAATGACAGGTTTTTGTATATCTGTCCTCCAGCTCCTCAACCAGGTGCTGAATCGAGTGACAGCAGAAAGAAACCTCTTCGACCGTGTAGTCAACCTTCGTCTCCCAGGTAACATTTGCACATTTCCACAAAGATGTTCTAGAAGACAATCATAATCAAGACTGTCACTCATAACTATGACTAAGTTTTAGCGGTTCAATTTGGATGTAATCTTTCATTTATATGAACAGCAAGCAATCTAAATCGTAATTTTGCAGTGATGCTGTATCACAGTAAAAACGTAGTAGTTTAAACTTTCGGTGTCATGTAGCTTTGGCAGGATTTCCATTTTTTTTGTAAATATTTTGTGGTTTTGACCACATCAGACAGGAAAAAATTCAATTACACAATTATTTAAACCAGTATTTTCTAGTCAGTGATTTTTGCTTTAGTAAACCAGATTAAGGTGGTTATTTAAGCAGATTTTTTCCAGGACTAATTAAATAATTAAATTTAGGTTAATTTTTTTTTTTTGCAATTTCTAATCATAATTGTTTGTTTAGACATGTATAATAATATTAATAATAATAATAATAACAATAATAATCATTATAATAATAAATCCTGAAGATGAAAGTGCTTGTAGAGTGCATACCTCTGCCAAGCAGAAAAAAAATACAAAAGTACACAGGACCTCCTACTGGACTTGCTCTCAAATCCAGAATTTGTTCCACATCACTAAAATCTAATGGAGTCTTTCTTGGGCCATACTCCATCCCTCCAGAAAAAAACAAAAACAAAACTTTTCATAACTTTTTGGCATAAATTAGCAAGCAAATGCAGAAAAAAACATTACCTCCTTGGCAGAGAAAACAAAGGTAACAAGAGGTGGTTTGAAATGAGAGATACATAGGTTTATACACAAATTGATTCTGAAAGGAACACAAACCCCTAGTGGTAAAAAAGCTTGGCTCTCTATTCCTATTTATTGTCCATCAGTTCAGTATTATTGACCGTAATTGCTGACTTTGGTGGTCAAGGCGCAGACAGGTAACTCAGATTAAATGTAATAGAGGATCATGTAATAAGCACATCTAAAGATTGATTTGGATGTTGCATTGCTTGAAGTGTATAGACAGCAGCTTTGAGCTGAATAATGACCCACCTTACATGATTTTTCTTGTTGTTTGTCCACCATTGTGTTAGATTTAAAATATGGAAAAGATGACAATATTGATGGTGTCACACCATTTATCAGAACTTTTTTAAATATAATTGAGGCACCACATGTAGGTATGAAATCACTGTTTAAAAAGAATTTGTTTACCATAAGTGGTGATTTGGAGTGGTGTCTTTATGTAAAAGTCTGTCTAATGGGTATGTCTAAATTGTAATAAGTATGAATTTTCTAGTGCACACTTGCACCTCTTATTAAATCTTCTACATTTAGATAAATGAGATCCCTAGGTTTTATGCAGAGCCACCAGTTACTGTTAACTAACTTTAATGTAGAGTCGGTCAATTGCAAATCAATATGCATGTTAATTGGGTCGGAGTAGTATTATTTATTTGTATTAAGTGTGTAACCATTCACTCCGGTCACAGTTTGATTCGACTCATTGCAGTGTCACACAGTTAGATGCAATTTGATTCTTGGAACATAATAAGGAAAATTTTAATTAACAAGACTTTTTAATCATATTAATCATAAATAGTGTAAAAACAGTGTGTTTTTGCCTGTATAAAGTTAAACGATTCAAAAATTGCTATGAACAGAGATTTTTGTAAGATTATTTTGAAAAAAATGTACTACAGGCTCACCTTATCTTCAGATCAAACACATTCATTTATAAATCTTTGAAATATATTGAGCTGAGTAGCAGCTTCCCTTCTAGAAATAAAGCTTCAAAGTAGGCTAAAACGACCGTATTCTGCAACCTCTTTCTTGGACATTGTAGATCATAGTACCATCAGACTGTGCAATGTATAATGCATATTGGTAATTGTTTTAGGGTGCCGTTGGGATCTGAAAATGATCATGTGATCATCGTATTATAACTTTGTGGGTTGCACTTATTGGGACCTCTGGGGTTCAGATAATATAATAGCATTAGTTGCATTATTGATAGAAAGCTAATTCCCCTGATGTAAATCGCACATTCCCACAATGAACACGGTTGCACTTTTTGCACTGCTATGCATCAGCTCACTCCTGATTTATGTATGTATATAGGGGTCGTTGCTAAAGTCATCACTTGACCCTACTGACTTTCATCAGTATTATTGATACTATTATATATTACTATATATTATATATTACCTTAATCTAAATCCTACTCATTTAAAAGTCATCACAAAAGGAGACAGTCTTGGCGGTAAACATAACTCAATTTTGCCAGAGGATATTGAACTTCTCTTCAGCTCTTCAGAGTGGCAATTTATCAGACATGACACAGTAGAATGACAGTGTTCATATTGCATGAAGTTGGGGTCGCCCTTTTAGTGCTAAGCACCATGAGTGGCAGAGCCTGAGGACATCTTGGACAAGGAGAGCTGTATATAGCAGCATTTTAGAAACTTACATGAGTTTGAATGGGCCTTTTTCAGTTCTGTTCTGAAGGATGTTTTGTAAAAGGGAAATACTAATGGGCCTGAGGGATAGACTATAAGGAATGTTAGTGAGATTGAATTCCAGCGGCGTAGGTAGTATCTCATTTCTGTCATGTTGACTTTCTTTCAATCGACCCTAAATGACATTTCTGGCTGATTTAGTCCTTAAATCCAGGCAATATGGCATGGCGAGTCGAAATACGCAGGTTAAATTAACACTGCACGAGAAAGATCTCAGGGTGAACAGGTGTAGATTTAAAGATGATAATTGTTTCATAGTCCACAGTATTGGACTTGACAAGTTCTGTCAGTTTCTTCTAATCCTGTTTACACATAATTATCTAGAAATGCTTCTTGTTCCATTAAGCAGATGATCCATGCTCGGTGAAATGTCGTCCGGTTTCACCTCGTTGTCTTGAATGGCTTGAACCCAGTTTGCGTCAAGGGCATTTCAGAAACATTATCAGCAATGGCACACAAGATTCTGACGCATTTACGAGATTGCTGCTCTGTGTTCAGTAGTCTGCATTTCTGTAAACAGGCTTTGTAGCACGGCTGCGGATATCTTTAGTGATTTCTTTTTTGTGAGTGAATGCCGAGATGAATTGCACCACAGATTGTGTTTATCCTAACTAAAAAGTTTCAGCATAAACATCGTTTTCTTTACTTTCTGCCTTTTAAAGAGGTACAGGTTTTTAAACTGTCTTTAAGTTTCCTAAACAATTAATATGTCTCTTAATTAGTTAAATAACATGTCTATTAATGAGTACAGTAATTAATATGTTAATGTTATTTTTTTTACCTGTTACTGAAAAAATTAATACCCTTTTACTTTTGCACTGGAGCTACAGGCCTCATGTAGCTAACAAGTAATGGAACCAAACAGCTTTCACTTTAGCATTAGTGCTAACCACATGCAGATATCGTCAAGTACACAAGTTGTTTAGGATCTCAAACAGACTGTAATGCACCGTTATGTCTAAAAAAAGACAAATGGACATCAGTAAGCCGAAAATAGTAATGGAGATGGATTATCTTTCTTCCAAAGAACATCTTTTGGAAACACTCACATTTTCAGCCAGGGATAAATGCATGAGATAGCGTATAACCTCAAAATATTCATTTGGTACGTAGTTTTTTTAAACCTATAATTCTCTCATAAATTTCACAGAATATTACACGTATTATACTTCTTGCTTTATCACTGCCTTAGAGAAGGAGGGTATGTTTTAGCTTTTGATTTGTCTGTCTGTTAGTGAGATTATGAAGAGTTATTTGTATATTCTCATGACATTTATGCCAGAGGTGGGGCTTTATTCATGCAAACAGTTTTATTTTTGCGGACAATCAGGATCAAATTCGGGATCCAGGATTTTTTTTTTTAAGTCTCCTAATTAACATTGTGATTTGGGAATTTGGACTAGGAAAGCTGTATTAGATTTTTCAGGTTATCTAGATGAAATTCTGGATTCAGGAATTTTTAAAAAGGTTCTTTAACATTGTCAAATAGGGCAATTGACATTTTGGTTGGCACTCTCTGAGTGCTGTTGTTTATTTTATAAAATGAGCCTTTTATAATCAACTAATTAGCCAGAGCGAATTGAGACATATTCTGTAACCTGCCCTTACCCAGGGTGCCAATATTTTGTGTCTGTGTTTGTGTATACAGGACTGGAGAGTGTGGATCATTACCCCATTCTGGTTGCAGTCACAGGAATTCTGGTGCGAGTCCTGGTTGACTCGGAAAAACAGGGGTGAGTCCTTGACCTGCTCACTTCATTCCAGCTACAGATCATCTTAAATAAAGCTGCCATTTTCGGAGCTGTAGAATAAAGGTCATCGTTAATGTAGAAAAGAGAACACACCCTTCCGAAAGGTCTTGAACACTCAGTAAACATAAGGCAAAATGTCTTGTTTACTGGATGGCCGACTTTTTTTTGCCAGAGCGACTTTCCCGTAAGCCTTCAGAGGTCAATTTTCTTTTTAAAGACTTGGGTAGCTCAGGGGAAGCCAAGCAAATGACACAGTTGTGCTTGTGTGAATGTGTGTTAGTGTGCGCGTGTGTATGACCGTGCCCTCGTTGTTCTCCTGAAGCGTCTAACACCAATTGTCTGCTCTGTTTCCTGCAGTGATGTCTAACACCTTCCCAGCGAAGTACATGTGCATGTATCTCTATATGTGTTAGTAATCTCAGTAGGTTTTAATGGCAGTACGCAGCACGACCCGCAGACACACTCATTAATTTTTTCAAGAGCCGGACATCTCAATCTGTTTTACTTCCTACCTATTTCGATGCGCTGACCTACAAACGAGACTCAAGCGGTGATAAATTCTTTGCGCTGTGTAAATATTCCATGGAAAAGCTCAGCGGTAGGTGGTGATACGGTCATCTGTCAGGCTGTCCATTGTATGGAACTTGTCAAAACCCAGTGTTTGTTTCAGCACTTGTTTATCAGACCATGCATGATGGAATCTGACTGCCATGAGGGATGAAAAGAAAAAAAACATGTAGGTTGCTGGAGGATCTTTGCTTGCTTTCTTTGGTAAACAGGCTGTTTGTGAAATGTTGCCACCTCACAGGGGCATTCTGCCAATTTTACACCGGTGTGGAAGGTGTAGTTGGCATTTCACGCCTCCTGGGTTTTTCAGATGTTCTTTTAGAAGGTGTTGATTAATTTTTTAGAACAGCAGCTTGAAAACAGTGCCGGGCCAATCACAGGATCGTAGTAACGTTCTGTTTCTGATACGGTCTGTGATTACTCTAGTAACAGCAAGCCCATCATTATACCTAATAAGGAACGTTATAACATAATAATGTTAATTCTGTTTTATTTAATATTTATAGAAGGAGTCTCCAGTATCAATCTGTTTTGTAACAGTGGCATGCAAAGGTCGTAAAATGCAGAATATCTCTCTGTAACAAGCTGCTTCAGGTGGAAGTATGGCAAGGTTTAGATTTACAAATTCATAATTACCTTCGCCAAGGAGGTTATGTTTTTGGTTGGGTTTGTGAGTTTTAGTTGGGTTTGTTAGTTTTGTGCAGATTTTCATATACTTTCTACTAGAGGTAGGGCCTTGGACAAGGAAGACTCCATTACATTTTAGAGATGAAATTCTGTATCCGGGGCGGAATGATGGCACAGTAGTTAGCACATTCGCCTCACGGCAAGAAGGCCTGAGTTTGATTCCCAGGCCTGGGGTGTTTCTGTGTGAAGTTTGCAATATGCTCCTTGTGCTTGCATTGGTTTCCTCTGGGTTGTCTGGTTTCCTTCCACAGTCCAAAAACACGCGCAGTGGGCTAATTGGCTATTCCAAATTGCCCCTAGGAGTGAGTGTAAATGGTTTCATGTGTGTTGGCCCTACGATGACCTGAAGAACTGTCGAGGGTATTCCCCGCCCTTGTCAGAGCCCGCGGAGATGGGCACCAGCCCACCTGTGACCCTGATTAGGATTAAGTGGCTTAGAAAATGATTGATGGATGAAAGAATTAATTAAATTCTTACATTTTTTCTTAAACATTGTGAGGTAGGATGATTCTTTTTTTTTGTAAGTGGGGTTACAGTAGGCTCAGCTGAGGTGCTGAATACTTCCTGTTATTAGTTAGCTTGGTGGAGGTTTGTGTTCTCCAGGTGCTCTTGCTAGTTTTATTTTTACCTTTATATTGAGTAATTAACTAGTTTTAGCGGAGTTTTTATCACTGTATTGTAAGTTTGAGTTTTTGCTTTACAGCACATTCCCTACCATCTTCTGTTCTCATCTGGTCTCTTCTTGGTCTTTAAAGTGGTATAGCAACCACAGTGCAATTTGATGGTGGAAAAAAGCTGATTTTCCACCTTCAATTCTATTTATTTTACTTCCTATTGCATTGTTCATTGTAGATTTAATTTACTTTATTTGGAAACATTTAGTTTTTGTTTTATTTAAGATAACTTCAGTTAACTTAAATTTAAGTTTTAGTCTGAGATTTAAAAAAATCTATAAAAATCATACACACTACCTGGAACTTTACATATTAAAAAGGACATGCAGTTTTTTTAATAATAAAATCTTTGAAAATCCTTGTGGTATAAAGGGAATAAAAAATACTGCTTTTTTGCTGTTTGTTCTGTGAAATACAGGTTCAGCTTTAAAACTTTTTTAAATCTGGGTTTTATGTAAGTATTTAACTGTTTGAATGTGAGACTACTTTGCTTTGTGTTTTAATATTAATGTCGGAAGTAAGAAACATACATATTCTAATGTACAACATGGCAGCTTAAACATTAAATATAAATTATATTGACTTTGGACTCAATTTGAAAAATCTTTGGGAAGATTCACATTTTATTAGAATAGTGGAATACATTAATGTATATCTTTAAAAAATCTAAGAACCCATTTATAATAGGACTTCAAACTATTTATCATTGTTGGCCAATGCTGCCTGTATTTTCCTTTTTATCTCTTTGAATTACAGCATCATTTTATAGCATTTGCTAATGATAACGTATTTTTCCAGCTCTGCGTTTTGGTCTGTTAAGCTGAACTGCATTTGACATAATGGTTATGATTTTTATAAGCACTTTGGCATCCATTGGGCTCTGCTGATTGTGGATAAAAACTTTGCCAAGGCTCATTCTTCTAAAACTTGCTAATTTCTGCATTTGTAGATAGGTGTTTGCCATTTGCTTTTCACTGGGGTCAATTATCGGAGCAACTCTGCTCTGTGTCCATTACACAACTAAAAACGGTGCATGTTTTTGTGTGTGTCTGGTAGAGTGGGGCCAATAATGCATAGGGATGTCGGGGTTGCTCTGCTCGGTCATCAAGTCCTCTATTTCTGCACTTCACTTCCTTTACCACTCACTGGAACATGAAAATATCTGGCCATTTTGTTCTCAGCAACAATTTTATTTATTTTTATCTTGAGTTGTGATTGCTTGTGAGTGGATATGCTAGCATGAAAAATCATGTTAAGTATTATTAATTTCCTTCTTAGCATAAGCTCTTAGCATTAGAGTTTTATTACTGTCTGGTTGTTTTCCCCCACCAGTATTAACTAAGGTTTTTCTTAGTATTGAGTATTATTACAAATATTTTCAACTACTGACGAAGTATTATGCATATTTTAGTACTATTAATTCAATTCAGTTATAGGTAACAGTATCCATTTATTACTTAGTACTTGCCAAGCTTTTTTATTACTGAACGAGTATTTTTTTTAGTACTAAGTGAGTTTTATTAGTATTATTATTTTAATTAGAGCTTTTTTACCTGCTGGTTTTCTTTATGAGTTTCTTTGTAGAACTGAATAAGAGCATATTATGATTTTTGAACTGAGTTCTAGTTGATTAGTGTTATTTTTCTGTTTAATATTGGCGTAGTATGATTGTGTTCAGGAATAATATGATTAGGCAGTATGAAGGTTACTTCAAAACACCAAGTGTTACACACAGTGTCAGGAAGCTGGTGATTACAACATTTCAGAATGAAATAACAGACAAACCAGCTCTGCATGCGGCTATTATCAAACACATATTGGATGACCTTGTTTGTCAGTTTTATGGTGTAAAACCTGGGGCACAACAAGCTGCCAGTAGGTCATGTGCCAACGCCGGGCTGTCAGTTAGCATCCATTGCCCAGGTTTTTTTTGTTATGTTTAGCATGTCAGCACTGGTTGTACCAATGAAAGGTCATTTTTTTGCTGATTCAACATGCTGGATGGTCAGTAAAAGACGTCACTCTAATTGGCTGTTCATATTAGTGAATGAGCTCAAGAGAAGACAAATGGGCAGATAAAAAATACCCTTTTTGTGGTTTCTCCTTATATTCAAGCAACAAACCAAGGGCTGACTACACCAGTTCTAACCATATACTCTATTAAATCTAGCTATATGAAAACTGTCTACGTGCTAGTGTGGAGACATGTTTCCTCTCACAAAGGTGCTGGTTGTACTTTTTTAAAAAACTTTTTTGCCAAGGCTTTAGGCAACATGCGGCAACGCAGCAGGGGGGTTTCTATTACTGCTAGTCCCTGTATCTTGGTGTGGTGTGTTCCAGGTTTAATGTACCGAGACAGCGTTTTGTGAGGATTGATCCGGAACCTGGATCTGAGCACGATGAAAGCAAACACGTTTACTTAGAGCTTTGTTGTTTTCAGACTTCTTACCTATTACTGTGAAAGGAATCAGTGAGATGGGCTCTGTCTATTTGCTAGACATTATTGTGAAAACCTTGTTCAGGGTTGGTATTTAGAGCCTTTATATGCTTTGTTAGCTCTAAAGTCTGTTTTTTCCAAAGAAAATCCTTTTGCACATAAACTGGGAAACTGGCTAAAGATAGAATTACCTGGAAGAACAAAATCCGAAAAATTACAGTCGCCTAGGGCCAGTTGTTCCAGTCCACACAGTATCTTTCTGTCCTGTTGTCTGGTATATTGTGACATCCCAAACTACCCAAGTTGTTTTATTCACAAAAAATGTGGGCCGGACTTGGTGCCTGGCAAAATAAAATCTATTTGGTATTCTGGACCTGAATTGTGTCTGCAGTCTAAAGAATTTGATAAAAAAAAATTTAAATGCATTTTTTATATAAATAACATTTTGTACAGGCTGTACATTCAGGCTTGACCATTCAGAATGCCGAACATTTGTTCATGCTCCTTCCTGCTCGTCCTTTTTCAACCCAGACGTGTTTATCCCTCCAGCGTTCTCAGATAAGACACGGCCTTTTCCTGTTAATGCCAACCTTCTTGCACGTCTCTCTTTCATGGCCTTTCCTCTTGCCTACTATTTTCACACAGAGCTAACAGACGGTAACTTGGTCAGTGTTGTTTTTCTAGCTGTCTTCCAAAAATGACCAAAAAATTACAAAATTCAGATTAGACCAAAAAAGAGCAAAGAATTATCTCGGCAATTTTGTTGTGTGTTCTTGTAGGTTGTAATTCAACTCATCCTCAGATTTTAGTGATTCAGCCCCATCCCCTTTCCCATCCAGGTCCATCCGCAGTGGTTCAAGATAAGTTACCATAGAATTAGCATTTAACTGCTCGAAAGTAAAGCTCTAACCTAGTTTAGCTACTGAAACCAAATACATTTTAATACCTTCTGTACACAGGACTGACCCACAGCATGAATTTCTCTGCCACTTAAATGCACAATGCTAAAATTGGTTTTAGTCTAACCTTAAGGATTCTCTCTTAACAAGAAACAAATAAACAAAAAGGACAAGATGCATAGTTTCATTCTCTGAAGTACAATAAAAAGAACCAAGTACAATAAAATATATATATTTTTTAAGCTCTTGCACTTAACACTATTCAGTCGGGATAGTAACAGTAGTAAGGGTCTTAAAAGTGCATGACCTCAGATACAATGTATGTCTAACAAATCTCAGAATATTTACCATTTAGCTGTGTTTACTTCGTCTTAGTGACTAGAGCAAAATGATTTTGAAATGGGTTTTTTTTAGTGCAATTTATTTCTGCATACAAATTATTGTGAAAAACAACACATGAAAAATTTGTTTTTACAATATTTTACAAAATATCACAATCCCACCTGTTAGGTAAGACTGCCTTATCACACATTAACTACCAACCAGGTAGGGTGAAGGCAGGTTTTCCCCAAGGCATGTGATGTCAGCCAACCACATTTTTTCAAACTGTATCATGAGAAGGGGCATAACACACTTATTCGGAAAATGCACGAGTTTACAGACACCCATGATTGATTAGCTTTGCTTATTAACGAGAGGAAAGTGAATAAATGCCAGCCTTCTCATAATTAAGGCACGGTTTTGCCCTGGTATAAAACAAACAATCACCTCAAACACCAGGGAGTTTCTATGAAATGAGTGACAGCACGCGTATGTAAAAACAAACGAGCCACAACACAGCTTTCCCAATAAGTTTCTTTTAAACACATTGCGTCTAGTAGCTTCTCCAAAGGCCAAGGCGTAAACAATTATTTTTATTCTATATCATATTTTTAAAAGTACACCCACTTTTGCACTTTTAAATAACTTTTAATTTAATATTTAATGCATGGTGTCTGTTGCTATTCAGGTTAATTGGCTGGAAGTCTTGGTTAATTGGGCATTTGTGCATGATTCAGAATCAGGTTGTAAATGAAAGCAAGGATTAACAAAAACAACAACAAATTGCATTAAACAGCATGATCCCATTATTATTTTTCACTGTAGAAATGCATGGCAGAAAATAGCCCCAGAAACACCTATTCTATTTTAAGGGAAAGTGAAAAGAAATTAAGTGCTGGCACGTCGCTCCCAGAGCAAAATCCTTAATGAGGAAAGCACTGGTGTGACATGAGGCACCTTCTGTCATGCCGAATCCCTGCCGAGGGCTCTGCTTGTACACTGTGTGCTGTTTTTCTTTCCCCATGTTCATTCTTCAAATGTCAAACATTGTCATTGGTTTTTCCACCTTGGAATTATTGAAAACAATGGTTTGAATGTTTTTTATTTGTTGTTCTGCTAAATATGCGTCTTATACGTATCAATCAAGCAGTAACTTACAAACGCAGTAAACAATGATCTTTAACTTCACAGCAAATTTATCAAGAATTAAATCTATATTGTACATTATGTATGCTAATTTTACACTTATGTTATAAAGTCATTCATCTGAAAGGTTAAGAGGCATGCTAGTTTATAATAATGCACTAGTTCTGAGTTCTGTGTGTTATCGTGTGAATGACTTACACCAGGAGTTGCAATGCGAATCACTCATAATATAAAACAAATAATACATGGATTAAAAGCATGCTGTGATTTAAACATATGGGATGTTTCTCAGTATGAAGTATGTCAAGCAAAGATTCTGCTTCTTGAGAGATTGACGTTGGCAAATTTGGGAGTTCAGTCTTGTGAGGATTGGAGGATGCAGTACCTCTCACCCTGCATTTGAGAAAACAGTGTTTTTAATGACATTACAGTTCAGTTCAGCTCAGCTCGATACTTTCTGACTCTACATTTTCACCGTTCTCTTCATTGTAGTTGATACTTTCAACAACAAAAAACCCACAGTTGCTTGTGCTCCTTCTCATGTTAAAAAATCATGAAAAAATGTTTACATTTTAATAAAATTTTTAATTATGATTAAAAGCTATAAAACCTTTTTTGCCATGTTGCAACCACAAACCCTAAATCTCTGTATAAATACAACTTTGTTCCTGTAACTGTGTAAGATGTTTGTAAGAGAACATTAGAAAACAAACAGCATCATAAACCGCAAGGAACACAACAGACAGGTCAGGCATAAAATTTTGGACGACAGCAGGGGTAGATTTTGAATTTATCCGAAGCTTTGATCCTTTCACAGAGCTAAACTAAACTAAATAGTGAACTAAACTGAGAGGCCTGGCAAGGAAACCAGTGATCAGAAAAGCAGCCGGGTGGCCCATGGTAGCTCTGGAGTAGCTGCAGAGATCTATTGCTCAGGGGAATAATCTGTCCACAGAACAACTATTAGTTGTGCACTCCACAAATCTGGCCTTTATGGAAAGGTGGCAAGAAGAAAGCCATTGTGAACGAAAGCCATTAGAAGTCCTGTTTGCTGGTTGCCACCAGCCATGTGAGGGACACAGCAAACATGTATAAGGTGCTCTGGTCAAATGAGACCAAAGTTGAACTTTTTGGTCTAAATGCCAAATGTTATGTGTGGCAGAAAACTAACACTGCACATCACCCTGAACACACCATCCCCACTGTGAAACATGATGGTGGCAGCATCATGCAGTGGGTGTGCTTTTGTTTTTAGCAGGGACAGAGAAGCTAGTCAGAGTTAATGGGAAGAGAAAGAGAATTTCGGTCTCTGGATTTGCAAAGCTGATGGGTAGATATATACCCCAGACTTGCAGCTATAATTGCAGCGAAAGGTGGTGGTTGGGCTGAATACAAATGCAAGCCACACTTTGGGTTTAATTTTTCTTTAATGTGAAGTGATGAGAACTCTATCCAGAAGTAGGTCAGCAGGTTGGACCATCTACATGGGACCTTAAAAGCTCCTTCAACAAAATTAGTGCTAATCTCCTCTCATTTGATGTCTAATGAAATGAAAACCTGATCTGCAAAAAGTTACATTGGGAGTTTATGCGAGTTGATGATAAAACCCTCCTGCAGCACAGTCTATCCAATGATTTGCAGTCTCGTAATTCTGATCACTCATTTGTTTGCGGCACCATGCATCCACGGCTGGTTTTCCGTGGGTAGGATCTTTCTGGTTGGTTTGACAGAGCAGCATGTCCAGACAGGAGGACTGTCTAATTTTAGTGGATGCTTGTCCACCTGGGGGAAGCTAGATCCACTCACACTTCTTTAACAGATGTATCAGTAACTCTTTATAAAATAATTCGGCATCATGAGATTGAGATGCCTGGTTAGGGCACTAAATCTCACTGGCTTATTTGATGGAGCAGACTGTAAAATGAGCACTTGAAAAAAGCACTTCATAAGTCCTATATTATGAAACAAAGCTTTATTTAAATAGGAAGCAAAGGTCTAAATCGACGCGACCATCATCAGTGCATAAATAAATGATGTCTAAATACATAGGCATGTTCACATTGACATTACCTTAACTGGTAACAGATGTGACCAATAACCTAAAAAACAATAAATAAATAAAAAGGTCATTTAATATACGGCATAATCTGTTATATTGTATTTATTATTCATTGTGAAGAAATCCAATTTCCCTAGGTAGACTGATTGGTTTCAGGCTACTCAGGAGAATAATGAACATTTTACTACATACAGCCTTTATTTTCTGGAAAGTAAAAATGTCATTATGCAACAAAGTAAAATGTCATATGACCTGAATTTTAAGGCTTGATTTTTTCCCCCCACAAATACTAAAAAAGTATTCACACATCAAAACTAAAGCAAAAGTCACACATGACCGCTTAACACCTGAGAACCGGGGTCCTTCTGGCAGATATTAAATTTGTTTTTAAAGTCTCTCTCGAATATGGGTGGAAGAAAAAAACACTATGGTTTAAATGAATCTTGCACTTGACCCATTGCGGATTTTAACACGATCATACTATCTGGTACTGGATACTATCTTTTCTTAAGGTAGCTCCCTGGTGAACAAGAATTCCAATGGAAGGGCCCGGAACACTTAAGGGTTTAAATTTATAATTACATATCGCCCTTATCCAAAATGACTTTATACAACTGAACTGTTGAAGGTTAAGCGTCTTGCTTAAGGGTCCAACAGTGGCAGTTTAGTGCTACTGGCAATTGGACCTCCAACCTCCTGATTAGTAACCCAGAGTTTTAAACACTGAGTCACTGTGCCCTTTTGATAATGCTGGTTGACTTTCACAAGGCAGAAAATCATCTATTGTTGTCTACCACTAAGTAACAATGGATTTGTTGGCCCAAGGTTTTAGTTTGTTTGGATCACTTTTTTGGTCTTTAAAAATGAATACATTCTCTTTTAAACTTTATTCTATTTCAGCAAAACTTGAGCTGATGTTGTATCCAGAGCCAAGATCCTGAATACATGAAGTGGAATTGAGTTAGACTCGACTGAAAAAATAGGGAAATGTGTTTCCCAGTGTAAAACATTGTTGTTCATTTTGAGTGATGACTTGCCCGATCACAGACATGCAGGTACTGGAGATGTGACGCAGAGTCCAAGAACAGCTCCGAACAGCTGAGGGTGAACTTACAGGTCAGTCAACTACTTGTGGTGCCAGACTTGTCTCTGTCTTAAGATGAAACTAAAGTGGGCAATTCCTTTTGTTTCATGTGCATCTGCAACAGTAAATAATCTTCTCACAACACGTCGTAGCTTCAGACTTCCTCTTGCTGCTTTTTGAGCGAGTTGGTCATTGGTCTCTTCAGACACTGTTGCTTTCTTTTGATAGTTTTTTGGAAGGTGTGAGGAAGGTGGGAGTCAGGGTGGCTAAGGGGTTGCCATGGTGATGACTGGTGTTGAACAGAAAGCAGGCGAAGATGAAATTGTGTGGAGTTTGCAGCTCTGAACTGGTGGAGGCACAAAGAGTCGTGCATCCCGCAGTCGGAAAGAAAATTCAATAATTCCAGGTGCATGAATTCTGAAAGTGTCCACCTTTCATAGAAATATGGGCTCATCACTGTTACAGTTTATCGAGTTTGCATGAAAGGTACATGGGGTTTAAATGAGATCATAGTTTGCCATTATTTATAAGTGTTTTTTTTGTATGTTTGTTTCTTTTTTTTTTTACTTCTTAATTTATTGAAATTCACACTCGAGTCATTACATTCCTATTTTACATTTATTCCTTTGGCTGATGATTTTGTCTAAAGTGAATTATGAGTGAGACAGAATTCGTTCCAGAGGGGTCATAAGGCTGAAATTTTTGCAGACTGACCTAAAACAAGTTCTAGTAATTGGTACCTTGCTCTCTAATGTCTAATAAATAAATAAAAAAACCTTTGTGCCTTTTACTTCTAACTAAAAGAGGCATTTTACTTTTTTTTGTCTAAAGCTACTTTTCTTTATGGGACTTTCTACAATGTCAGTGGTCGTTGCCCAGTATTCATATCCTTAATGGGATATTTGGTCATCACAAATGGCTAAAGACTTCCCTAGAAACAGCAGTGAATGTTAAAATAGTAATGATACTGATAATCATCATTGATTCTTGTTATCGTTCTGATTCAGTTTTCTGGGATAGGGTGGGGGGACTGAATGGGCAAGTCGAGCAGCTTGATACATCTGCAGAGAAATAAAAGTTTTGCTGTTATAGCTTGTGGTCTTGGAGGGCTGTGGCGGGGTCAAGATTCTCATGTGATCTCCTGAAGCCCGGGCGTGCCCTTTTCTGAGTGCTGCCCAGGATCTTCAAGGAGTATAATTGACTTTTTATTTCCTGCATTAAAACATTTTGGCGTGGATTAAGCAGAGCTTTCATTTCACATTTTTCTTTCATTTATAATTTATGATTTTTATATAAGTTCCAGAAATTTCTCAAGCCGTCTACATTCGGATGTTAAACTGCCATCATCTAATTTTCTAAATTGCACATTTATATTTAAACCTTTGCAATAATAAGCCAAGTGCAGAATCAGAATAAACTTAATAGATTGTATGTATACATGTACTGTAAAATCTTAACTTTGGTTACGTTTAGCATCTGTACAGGTTTAATCACGATGCTTATTAATGCACTGTAGGTACTGAAACTATCAACAGGACATGAAATGCATGTCTGATGTTGTAGCTAATGGCTGCTGCATTTCTGGATGTAAAAGATATTTTTATTTATTTATTTATTTAGTAATTTTCTGTAGTGCTCTAATGGCATTTAATGGCACGATATCGATTTCTTGCAGCCGTGCTCTTTTATTTTGTTTTGATATCGTAATAAGAAAGCACAGAGAGAAGACTGCATCCACTTGATCAAACAAAGTGAGGATTATTTTAACTTTTTGCCTCACATTCATCTTAGCATTTCATCTGAACTCACAAACACAAACACACACACACACACACACCGACGCACACAATTGAATTACATTATGTTAGTTAGAACTAGTGCCTATATTCATCAGCACCTTAAATTAAAATGTAAGCTGTATAATCAGATAAAATCAGCTATGTTTTATGCATTAGGGCACCGAGTGGTCAATTTTTATTCTGTCTGTTTTTTGCTTCTCTGTTTAAGTTAATGTCGGCTAAGTTAATATACTGCTGTAACGTGAACTGCAGTAAGGATTTGATTAGCCCCCAGACTCAGGTTTAAGCCTTCCACTATATAATAGGTTCTGTATTAAGTAAAATCAGTTGTGTTTGTATAGAGGGGTATTTTTTGGTAGCCTTATGATTTTAAATATTTCTTTATAAATCCAATACATCCCTAATGAAAACCCATGGAAATATTGCTACTATTGAAATACTATTATAACTAAAAAAATACATATATTTTAACTGTAGTCTAACAGAATATTTGTATTTTTTTTAGCTCATCCAACCATAGTTTGTCTATGTGGCATTTCGATTTTGTTTGTTTTATCGCATAGGGCTAGGTGTGACCTTTTACAATTCTGGAAATTCAATAATTATGCAAATATTTGCAAAAGGTCCTTCTTGTTTGTTTCTTAGCCAATTTGAATTTTGTTTGCTTCATCTGACAGAGCTAGGCGGGTCAGGATAGTGGTCAGATCTGGGTATCCTTCTGTTCACTTTTTTTCACAGGTCTCAACACTTCAATTTTTTCTTTTCCCTGCAGAAATAAAAATGTTTATAGAAGTTTTCCCATCATGTTTGCTCTCATAAATGCATTAAGCACAAATCAGTATGACACAAATAATTTTTGTCTTCTATTCAGTTCTACATACTGTGATGCTTGTCCCTGTAAACTTTAGTCAAAGACCTGCACTTGCTGAAAGTTGCATAATTTTATTTTGTATGGGCGTCAGATGAGCACATCACTGACCTTCTGGTCCAGTTTAATTAAAAATTTTTAAATGCAGTAGATAATACCCAAATAAGCTCCATAATCTATCTAAATACAGTGGATTAAAGTTAAATCGATATTATTAATACTTTTTTAAGGTTTAAAGTGGATCCAGTGAATGTCTGAAGCTGAACTGGCTTTACTGCAGAAATTTGACGTATATGTATTATGACAATTCAATGCTACATGGCTGCTCAAACTCATGTCTGGCCTTAGCCTGCTTGTTCTTATTATGTGCACCTTTTGTACCAGGTCAGCCTTCTGTGCTCTGAGAGCCTGGGGAGCTGAACTCATTTTCAATTACCCCTTCACACACACACACACACACACGCACTTCCCCCCTCCTCCCATAGTGTCTATTGGGAAGAGCCAAAAAGCTTTGCGGGAATCATGCCAACCCGGCCCAGTTTGATTACTCTGATCTCGTTTCTCTCTGTCTTTCTTTTATTCTTTTCTTCTCTTTGAGACTGAGATAAAGCTGGCCCGAGCCGCGGTAGCTATATGATGCTCCCGCAAATTCAGTGGCTCTGCTGATTAACTGTTCTCCGTCTTGTGTGCTTAGCACTCATGACGTATTGCCTCAGTTCACAGCGCTCATTATTCACCTTCAGGTTTCTGCTGAGTTGTGGAGGCAGGTCTAATGATCTATGACTTGTAGCTTCTCCATGTAAAATGTGGGGGAAAACGTTTGCAGGTTATTAAAATCTTTAAAATATGGTGTTAACCCTTTTTTGAAAATCTTTTTAAAAATAATTTCAAAACATCAGTTTCTTTTATAACCTATTTTACAAGCCATTTACAAAATCTGACTCGCATTAAGAGATTCAGTGGTTGCAAATGAAGAAGGTGCCACAAGGTGAAAACAATGCGGTAATTAGTGTTTGCAAATTCAAAATGTAATGACAATGCCTCCACCACTTACACCATCTGTTACTTGCGCGCGCACACACACACACACACACACACACACACACACACACACACACACACACACACACACACACACAC
>JBCNYG010000021.1:5849107-5861086 GCA_039654305.1 Porochilus rendahli
AGCTAACTGGGTTATCAAAGGCCGGCCATGTCTCTTACTGTCTATGGTGGGAGGCATGTAAAAGAACCATTGCTGATGTTCGTCAAGAGTAGGCTACATAGCTGTCAGCGTGTTTCTGCCCTGCGATGACCTGGCGAGCTGTCCAGGGTGTACTCTGCCCTCGCCCAGAGTCGCCAGCCTCCCCGCGACCCTAATTAGGAATAAGTGGTTCAGAAAATGAATGAATGTTAAACAATACGCCACCGTCCCGCCTTCGGTAGAACCAGTACAGTTAATTAAAAAAAACTAAAAAGTAAGTAGTAAATTATATAGTGAACACGATATAATAGTGAATATGTTTTGACAAAATTTCATAGAGAATTGTCAGAGCAATATAAAAATAAAATATAAAAGCTTTGTTTTCCCCCCATTTCATGAGCCCATGCAGTGATTTCCACAACAGAATCCTGTCTGGTTTTTTGAGTGCCCAAAGAACACAGGCATCCGATATTGATTTTCGGCCTTCTTCCTTGTCCACAGAGATTTCTACAGATTCTCAGAATCTTTTGATCATATTATGTAGGCGATAGGAAATGCAAAATCTTTGCAATTATACATCAAGGATTATGCCACTTATTTTAAAATTGTTTCATAATTGTAAGACTAAGATATTTGTTGCTAGTGTACCAAATTAGTTGCAAAATGTCCTTGTGTTTCTTTTTGGTACGACTTACTTTTCTAGCCTTTTGTTGCCCCATCCCAACCTTTTTGAGACATATTGCTACCCCCTAATCCAAAGTAAGCTAATATTTTTGATGAAGTAGCAAATTGTCTTACATTCAACAACTGATCAGTGCATTGTGTATATATTTTATTTTATTTCACAAAGGGTCCATGAAACTAATGAGAATTCATAGTTTGCCATCTTTTGTGTGCCAGGTTTTCCCGCTTCACTCTCACATTACCCACACATTATCTAGAGCCATTCTGTTGGCTTGGCTTGATGAATTTGGGCCAAAAGTGTGTCTGTATACAACATTTTCATTTGCATACTTCCTTCCTACTCACAGTCACAAAAAGGGCAAAAAGGGATGCATTAGTGTCTCAGTCTTCATTATCAAAACTGGCAATTAAAAAAAATCTATACATTTGTTTGTTTGTAAATCCTTCTGTACCTTAGCAAAACAAAATCATAAATCTGTGGTGAAGCCTCAGTGAACGTTCTATTCATTTTTTTCTTGTGGAAATGCGCAGCTCATTCTCCCCCCTGTGAACGTGCTGTAAATAAGAATGAATTCACTTCCAGGGTTGACTATGAAGACTGAATACTAGCTAGACTTAATCAAAGGTACATTGATTGCCATCTTGCAGGAAATTGTGGCTAGTATACTGACACATGAAGAAGAACAGAGTGCATTTTAATTGGAACTTTTATCGAGTGATGGAATACATGGATTTAAGAAAACTGTCTCTTCATCACTTCTTTTGGGCTGAATGTTAAGCCTTGAACTCTATTCGAAGCAGCCTCTCGTAGAAGAACAAATCATGACAAATCTTCTTAGTTACAGTTTGCTAAAAGGCATCCAGTGCACTTTGTGGTGCTACACTAATTGAATTACGATACAGAATAATTGGTTTAGCAGTATAAGTGGAAGGGAATGGTTTGGGCAGGAGACAATGGTGATACAATTCACTCTTGACCCACACCCAACCTTGACTTGGCCATAACCCTGGGTTTCCTTGGAAATTTGAGATGGGTTTTCCATTGTATCGATTGGTTGACTTTATAGGCAACATTATCCAGCCATGCCAGAATTGGCAGTTTGATGATTTAGTGGCTGGATTGGTTTTCACAACTACTTTTATTCTCTTGACTCGGTTCGTGAAAACAATTTGCAAGGTTGTATTTAGTGATGACATCCACCAGAATGAACACTGTCTGGTAAAAGCCTGAAATGTTTCAGTGGTTGCTGCTGATACATGTTCGGGAATAGAGTGTAAACCTACTTGAGACACCAAGTAGAAAGGTTAAGTATGGCAGTGTAACATGAAGCTCATTATTATCCAATTTACCATAATGTACTCACTACTCGTCTAATCATGTGTTGAAAAATATTACAGGATGCGTAGCCACCCTGCGAGGATCTCTTGTTAATTAGTACGCTGTTTTAACCCTCATCTATATGTGGTGCGATGCTCATCAGTGCTTTTAATGATAATTAGAGCGAGGCTTAATTTCAAAAGATTTATTTCTTTGATGTTATGGCCTGGTGCAATTCTTCTCATTGTAATCATTTCAGTATAACGCAAAACTTCTGAACAAGTCTTTCCCTCTGGTGCTATTTGCAGTTTCTCATGTTTGTTCATTATTGTCCAGAACTTGCTTTTTGTCAGAGAAAATAGTTTGTATTCATATTCTTGCACACCATTTTTTTTTGCTATGCTTGGTGAATATTGTTCCATTTAAATGCAGAGAAATGACTGCTGAAATGGGGGAGTGCAGGTTCCTGTGTAAATAATGGCGATTATAGTGATGGAGGTAAGCAAGATTAGCTTGATGATGCATTCTGTTTATTTCTTCAGGTCACAAGCTTCTGTATCTATTAAAGGTATATAGTTAATCTTCGGAAGACAGGTAAGAGGATGGATAGGAACTAAATAATGCTGATACTAGCTCATACAGTGTTGGAAATCTTAACAGTTCTTTGAGTAAGTGTCTAACCTTTTGACTTGTGATGTAAATATGTACTTAACCATCATGAATTCATTGCTTGGCTACCATGCAAACAAATACTCTGTTGCTGTTCAGCTGTGCTGTTTTGGTTGCCTGGAAACCTGATTGGCAAGGTTATAAGGCTGTAGATAATTTAATATAATACCACACTATGGTAATTAGCTAGCTAAGCGCATAAATGCAAACTAAAGCTGAATCTAAATACTTAGTATGCACTAACGTCAGTTAGGAACCTACTGCCTACTGTTTACTCTACTGTAGTATGTTCGTGTTCGAGGGATATGCTAAAGAGTAGTAAGGACACTATTCATTCATTCATTCATTCATTCATTCATTCATTCATTCATTTATTCATTCATTTTCTGAACCGCTTATTCCTAATTAGGGTCGCTTCCTAATTAGAGGCTGGCGCCCATCTCAGCCTACCCTGTTCGAGGGCGGGGTACACCCTGGACAGCTTGCCAGGCCATCGCAGGGCCAGGACACTATTCAGTGGTATTTATTCTTCTGTTTTAAAAAACACCTACTGGTGTGGCATGGTGGCATAGTGGTTAGCACGTCCACCTCACAGCAACAAGGTCCAGGGAATTCCTGGGCTTGGGTATTTTTGTGTTTTCACGTTTTTGCTCGCATGGGTATCTTCCAAGGTACCTCCGGGTGTTCCAAACTCACCATAGGTGTGAGTGTGTGGGTGTGTTGCCCTACGATGGTCTGGCGAGCTGTTCAGTGTGTACCCGGCCTAGCCAGCTTGCAATCTTTCTTGAGATATGAATGACTAGCTGTTTATTTGAAATAGGTTGCTGCCACCTAGTGTAAGGATGATGAATTACGTTTCATGGTAATGGTTGATGCAAAGAATGTGTGATAATCATATTCTATAAAAGCTCTCGCGGGCCACATAAAATTAAACATAAAAAGTTGGCTGGCCTGATTTGGTCCACGGGTCTTGAGTTTGACACCTGTGCCTTAGACCAATAGTCCTTGTTTCTGGAGATCCACCTTATCGCAGGTTTTATCTCCAACCAAAAGTGAACACACCTCTTTTATCTCGTCAAGTTTTTAAGTCAATGATTAGATGGTCAGGTGGATATAATTAGGGTTGCATCCAAAGTCTTCAGGGAGGTAGTTCTCCAGGAACCATGTTGGTGACCACTGCCTTAGGAAAAGGATTCACTTTGGTCTGCCTCTTTTTGGTAGGTTTTCTGTGGAATTTTTGACGGTTATTTGGGTATGTTTGCACACTGCTCGATTATGTAGGTACCATCAACTTTTATTGAATGCGCACTGAGTATTCGTACATGCTACAGATTATAACGTACTGCTTTTTGCTTACTATATAGTAAGGTAGTGTGAGTATTCATATGTAGACTATGGTTAATATTCTCTTTCTAATGTAGCCTATTGTAATCAACAAAAAAATGAGCTTCAGCTATGAGCCCTGGGTTTCTACCCTCACATTGTTTTTTTTGCGATGAATTTTTTGCCAGATGTTTCATATTTTCTTTGTTAGATTGCAAAATATAATCCAGGTGACAGTTTGGGACCTTTACCTATTTCACAATGATTTTTTATTTTTTTTTTACATTTTTTATTTTTTTTTGCTGACACTGTGGTATGTTGTATCTGTTAGCATTTATCTGGCTGCACTGGACACCACACTTCTTGCAGATTGAATCTCTCTGTTGGGAAATCCATCACCTGTGATTTGTGCTCTGTTGAAACCATATCACCGGGTTTGGCATCTGCTGAAGCAAGTCATATGGAGAGTGCTTCCTATTGTGCTTATCTCTGCATATGTTTTCTTTGGACATTGTCTCCTCAACTTGGTCCATCCATCTATTCATCCATTACCCGTATCGTTTATCTGTCAGAGTCTCAGCAGA
Organism: Porochilus rendahli; assembly: GCA_039654305.1. Classification (NCBI taxonomy): domain Eukaryota; kingdom Metazoa; phylum Chordata; class Actinopteri; order Siluriformes; family Plotosidae; genus Porochilus; species Porochilus rendahli. The sequence continues at coordinate 5,853,704 of JBCNYG010000021.1, forward strand.
AGCTGGAGCCAATCCCAGCTGACTTCAGGCGAGAATAGGTCGCGAGACTATTACAGGGCTAACACAGGCACGGCAACATCTATGGGAAATTTAGAGTAGGTAGTTGAACCAAAGAATGTGTGAGGAAACCAAAGTACCCTAAGGAAACCTATGCAAGGTTAGGGAGAACATACAAACTCTACAACAAAAGGCCTTTGGCTAAAACCCCTGAACCTCCTTGCTGTGAGATGACAGTGCTAATCACTTAGCCACAGTGTGCCCCTCCTACCCCCGCAACACTCATATCTTGAATATATTAAGTGGCATTCATGTTTTACTTGAATTTAGCACTTTGATTTGTTTCCTACAAACGGTCTGTATTGTTATGCAGTATGAAAGCGTCATTCTTACTCACACATCAGTAACATTGTCCACAACAAATAAATGACACACACTGTTATTGTTCAGGCTTTATTATTGTCCGAGACTTATTCTCAGCATCATCTGAATTTCTTGCCTCCAATCCACACCTATTAATGGCACACATCTGATGTCCACTGGACTATGTTATTTAATTACTACTCACTATAAACTAGGGCAGGAATACCTTTCGTGAACCGTACCAGCTTCAACCAGTCATGTCCAGTATTTTCGGTTTTGGCGTGGCATTTTCATCATGGCTTCTGCCAGTGAATACAGTGTGGGCAGAATGCATTCCATCTGTTGTGTCTGAAACTGCATCCCGTAAATTCATTGTTTGCTTAGAAAAGAAATATCAGAGTAATGCAGACATTGCTTGAATTTTCTGGCCCCGCAGTTGCTTATGCACTCCTTTCGAACGTTACTGAGGAGTCGATAGAGTGATCCATATGTCGGGAGTACAGGACTGTTTACCAGTTGAGCGAGATAGCTCACACACCTGGAGAGAAGAAAGAGGGAGGAAAACAGCAGAAAAAAGAAAGCATGAAGCAAAATCTTGCAGTTTGTGTTCTTCCTAATTGAATAACTTTTTTAAGGTGCACCTGTCAGTATATGTAAGCATGTCAGTATATATTGTGTTTACTTTAACAAATAATAAGAACAACACAACACACTGAAGTGCAGCTGTCAACATGATGTAATGAAAATGTTTCATGAAGCTGACAGAAATGTGCTTGGATCAAACAACAATGCAGAACAATGTTCAGGTCGTTGGTTGTGTTTACATTCTTCCTTTTAGTCACTTTGCATGAAGTGCTAATTGCTTAAGCATAGTAAGACAGTGTTGTGAGGGAAAATGTGTAATGACACAAAAAAATTAAGATTTGACAGCTAATTTTTTAAATGGAATTGACTGATTCCTAAATTAGCTACATTTCTCAATAATTATAATTTTAAACTGGTAACATGTTTGAAAACTCAGCAAAAATGAATGAATGAATGAATAAATAACTGTTTGGAGGGTTTTTTTAAATTAATAAATATATTTAACATTGTTGTAAGTATAACGAGTTGAATCAAATTAGGTATATGGGCTGGTCCATGTTGATCCGACAGAAAAAAAGGAACTATTTTGTATTTAAAACAGAATAAGCAAGTTAATCTGGTATATAATTGTTTTGTATGCATAGCTATTTTATATTAATTAACAAAAAAAAAGACATGGTGCTAAATTGGTATAAAACTAAGCTAAACTGAAGGGAAAAAAGCAATACAGTTCCATTGGACTCTTTGATTGGGTTTGTGTCCTTCTTTTCAGTCACCTTACATTCACACCATCAGTTTTATTAGATGTTAATGCCAAAATCGACTAATAAAGTTCTAATTGTGTAAGCTTTTGTAAGTGTTGTTGGGAAAATGTGTAACGACATTAACAAAATCTAATGGTAATATAAGAAAAATATAATGAAAATATATAATTAAAAAACAATTAAAATAAAATAATAATAAGAAAATCTGGTTATTTGCTGTATTGTTTTTAAAATGGTTTACACTGATGTAATTAGAATGAGTTGAAGATAATTAGCTGTATTGGTTTACCATGTTGATCCAACAGCCTAAAACCAACTGCTTTGTTTTTTTGTTTTAAACAAAATAAGTAAATTAATCTGGTGTATTTGTGTTTTGTAGGCATATTTCTGTCTTTGCTAGCTTAGTGGCATAATGTGGAGCTAAGCTCAAAAACTTTAACTCTTTGTGATACTTGTAGGTGGAACATTCTGAAGATGGTCTTGCTTGGGAGGTGGGATTAAGGAATGGGAAAAACATAAGTAAACAAGTTTTTTTTAACACAAGATCCTAGTCGCACAATTTATCAAGTTGTCATTTAACAAAATTTCACAGTGAGAATTTCTATTGTTGTTCTATTGCACATTTGCATTGCTAAGCATCCAAGCAGTTCCGAGACTTGCCAAGCTTGACAGCTTTGCTATTTACATGTTACTGTTAGTGAATAGACTGTTCTTTTAGTGGATGTTATGGTCTGAATGACTTGATAAACCACCACACTTAATGTTTCCGCTGTACATGTGTAATTCCAGATAATATTATTAAACACCAGTAGAAGAATTTGCTGTAGAATTGTTTGGATCTTCTGTGGATTAAAGTCACATGTGTCATCTGAACAAACAATTTATTGTTGTGAAATTTTAATTGATGCCTTCTAGACTACACTTGTCAGTTGTGTACTTGTTAAGTACTGTTCATTCCTACGGTACATGTACACAGACAAGGCAAAAAAAGTTGCACACCCTAAAATATTCCTGGAGTGCATTTAGCCTTGATCACAGGATGTAATCTCCATAGCATTGTTGCTCCGGATGGTCAGGTCGAGGCTCAGTAACATTATTGTGGCAATAAAGTCAAAGTCAGGTTATCACATCATTGGACTTTTTTTTCCTGATAGCACAGATGTAAAAAGGGGACTCATTTAAAGAAAGACTGGTTCAGGGTGCATGAGGAATCATTTTCTTATATGTTTTGGCACCCCAGAGTCCTGACCTTAACCCTATTCGGGATGTGCTGGAAAAGACTTCATAGAGTGGTTCAATTGTCCCCTCATCAGTTCAAGACGTCGGTGAAAAATTAACCCGACACTGGATGGAAATGAATGTTATGTTGCTTAAATTTGTTCAAACTTGTCAGGTACTGCTATTAGGCAGTATAGTTGTACCTTTTAATATTTTGGGATTTCAGTATTTCAAAATTTCTGACATGTGAAGGCCGGAGGTATATGTCGTCTCCTGATCACTCTTTTTTAACGTTTTAGCCCCCCCTTAAACTGAGGTTAGTATTAATTTCCACTCTTCTTAGTTTTGGAGTGTGGCTTTGGGGAAGTGGCCATTCAGCCACTAGAATAAAATTAGTGAGAGCAGAGATGCCTTGCATGGAGTTCATCCCAAAGGTGACCATTGGGGTTGAGCTCAAAGCTTTGTGCCAACCACTGTACTTTTTCCACACCAACATCGGGGCTACGGAGATCTGGACATGTTTAGGCTCAACCCTTAAAAGGGAAATTTCCCCAAACATTTTACAGAAGTCAGTTTTCCACATACTTTTGACTGTAGCATGTACATTGGGCTTGGTTTTAGACTCAGAGTTATGTTAAGTAGAGTATTTGTTTTAGGGCATTTGAGCTGGTTCTATTCATCCATCCCTCTACAGTTTTGAATAGATATCAGTGGCAGCCATTATCATCATGGGTTAATGGTAGCAGGTGATATTGTGTTGTGTTGACACTCTCTGCTGAAATGCTAATGCATTATTGACTTAGTGGCCATTGTTTGGTGCAGGCTCTCATTTTCTCTGGCGGTCTTTGTAAATAAAATATTGTCGAGTCTCTGCATGCCACCTCTCCTGTTTAAGAGAGTTTAAGCAAATACACAGTTTGAAGATGAAGTCTGTTTTTTAATACTGTACCATCCTGTCATACGCAAAGACTTGCCCATAGTGTTTTGTTGAATCCGAGTGACTCCATTCATCTTCAGCATGGTACAGATCGCACTGACAGTTGGTTTACTCCATTTATCTTTTTCAGTCCACTGTAGACCAACCGACCAAATGTTTGGAGCTCTGAACATCTAAATATTTTGTCCCAGCAGAGATTTATCTTAATATTCTCCAAAGAGGTGCTTATAAGGCAATAGCCTTGGAACATGAGATGTTTTTTTTTTTAATTGGTTGTCTGTTATGAACAACACTCAGCATCACTGCTGGAACCGTGTCACTGGAAAAGACCCCAGATGGCTTCTCAGTAGCGACATAATTTAGTCCTGTCTCTAAATTCTTATCAGTGATGTCAGATATTTCACTTAAACCAACTCTCTGTCTGTCTCTCACACACATACAAACAAGGATGGAAAATCCTTTGGGGGTCAGGGTACACAGTGCCACAGTGGTGAGGAACAAATACACAAAAGCAACAAATGCTTCAGGTCAGTGATGTATTAGCAAAAAAGTGGGACTCACCGTGTCCGTGTGGCAGGAGGTAGTCCAGGAATAGCAGTCTTTTCTGAGTCGGCATAATGAACTCAGTTTGGAGCACAATATAATTTGCCAGTATGAATGTTGGATATAAGGCGACTGATGAACCGGCTGAAGTGGTGAAGCTTCATCTGTTTTTGTTGGGAACAACTTAATTGTAGTTCATCTGATCAATCATTTCTTTTCATTTCCGTAACACCAACTGGTTTATCTATGCAATTTTTCAGCATAGAACATAGGTTTGCTGCTTGTTCCGCCGAGAAGTATAGTCAAGTTTGGAGGATTTGATGAATTCTTAATGGAGGCAGCCCTCAGGCTTTCACTAGAAAACCATTCATTATAGAGAGTATCCACACTTTTCTCTCCAACACATTAAAGCCCTGGCTAAGACATGCACAGCGCATCGTATCCATGTCCAAAGCATATTTCCTATCACCCTTTTCTTTTAAAGATAACACAGTAAATAAGATTAAATTATTATTGCCTAAAAGACCTTGTAGTTTCTTTTGTGAATTGGGCAGCATGTGCAAGCTTAGTTTGCATCAAGTTTAACAATCAAACCAGATACACTGCGGTTAATTTACAGTATCTTGTTTGAAGTTTGTAGTTCAACTGTAATAACATCCAGGTGTTATTTATAGCTGTCATGCGATATTCTGAACCCCATGTACCTGTACCTTTGAGCACACATTTTTACCAAAGGTAAATATACAGAAACATGGTTAGTCATCTCTTTTATGCAGTTATTCAATGCAGATAAAAGGAATTTAAAAGGAAATTGGCAATGTAATGTAATTTTATTATTCCCTTATAAGGCCAAATCGAAACATGTGTGCCAAAGTTCTTTACCATATATGGAAGGGGGCCTGACCTTGTTATATGAGGCACCATGCATGAGCTTTTCGTATTTTCTTCCAGACTTATCAAAGCCTATGTATATACAGCACTCTGGTAAGTGCGTGCAGCAATCGACTACGGTTTGGTTTAATGTGTTCAGCACTCGAGCAAGATGAAGGAGACTGCTTTCCTTTACTGTCTGTATTTAACATCAGAATGGAAAACAGGCTTGTCGGGATGAAACAGTAGTCTTTCTTTTTCTCACATACCATACATTTTGCTGTACTTCGATGTATTAAGCACTGTTTGTATATATATATAAACTCCATGTGAGTTTACCTTGGCATGGTCCCTGGTACCTGATGAGCTGGTTTGATTGCTTCAAACTTCCGATAATCTGGTAAATTTACATGCGACCGAAGTAATATACAATGACTTTTTTTTTACTATTATGGTCACTGAGATTGATGGGCTACAGTTGCAAAAGACCACATCAGGGTACGCTCCTGTTTTCTATGAACAAGTATCTAAGTGGGCAGTGGTGGCTTGGTGGTTACGGCGATGAGTTACTGACCCAAAGGTTAGCGGTTCAATCCCCACTGTCACCTCTGTTGGGCCCTTAGGCAAGGCCTGTAACCCTCAATTGCTCAGTTGTATAAAAATGATAATTGTAAGTTGCTTTGGATAAGAGCGTCAGCCAAATGCTGTAAATATATATGTATCTAAAGCTAGCTAAAGATAAAATTAAAAGGTCTTATCTTGTTATAATTTTACATTTGTTCATTGTTGGATCATATTTTTGTTCCTGGCTGACAGGAATAGAACAAGTTTTGTTCATCATCAAGTTTCATTTTGTGATGCTTTTCTACTTACCATAGTTGTAACGAGTGGCTATTTAAGTTAGCATGACTGTACTTTTAGCTAGAAGAGGTTCAGTCACACCACTTTTCTGAACATTTTCATCAATAAGGCATTTCTGTCTACAGAACTGACGCTTCTTTGATTATACATGCAGTCCAATGCCTATTTCCGCCCTGAATAAAGGCTAACGATAATATTATATTGCTATAAATATGTGTCTATAAATAATGGGAGATGCAGTAGCTGCTGTAGATCATTATAATGGTCAGTTAGGTCCTGCGTCTAATTCTGTGGATTTGAACACTACACTGCAGTGCTTCCAGCCACTCATCCTGCTAAATACAGATGAGTAAAACCATTTCAAAAATACTGATTAATGAGTAAAAACTCATTCGGTTTATAATTAGTTACGCAAGGTTTTTCCCCATGTACCATGTATCATGTAACTTTGCCAATGTGGGAATGTTTGAAGCCGATATTTAGACCCAAAAAGCAGCCATTCGGCCATAGATTCGTCCTGGATACATGCATGCGTTAATTTTTTTTTATATGATGCTACTGATTTAGATGATACCATGTATATAACATTCATGTATGAAAGCTGAATTGTGAAAATCGACTGTTGATTGCTGTTGCGTTCTTAAAATGTCACTGTTTTAGGTGGCCATTTAAGTTGATGATATTTCTCATCACAAACATATCTTTGTGTTGCTTTTTCCCATCTGTCTAAGTTTTTTAAAGTTAATTAAATTGACATCATTTGCATCTTTTGTCTCCTTTTGCTACTTTTACATCCCATTACACGCTAAGAGCTAGCCAATAAACGCAGGCAAATCAGTTACACATTCACCCGTTTACTTCACGGTCACAGACTGTTAGGCAATTTTAATTGGATTTCTCCAGTGAGTGTCTTGACAGTGGAAAGCTTAGTGAAATGTTAGAAGATGAAAAAACTAACCACTTTTACTTCGTTAGGTGAGACAGATTTTGTGCCGTTACTCAGATTTTACTTATTTATTAAGATAATATTCTCATAAAGAATAAGAGGAAAGCCCCTCTTTCCCTCCCTTATTTGGATTAAGTTGAAGTTATGTAGTGGAAACCAAAGGATGAGTGCTTTGGTACTATGGGTACTATAGGTACTATAAATAAAATTAAGGTTTAGGTTACAATAAAATCTCGATTCTGTGGTTTGCTCTATTAGTTTTGAACAAATGGTCCATCCAAGCACCAGACATATATATA
>JBCNYG010000021.1:5949448-5961275 GCA_039654305.1 Porochilus rendahli
GTATATATATGTGGATATATGGATTTCTGTAAAGCTGCTTTTTTTGACCATATCCATTGTGAATTTAACTAAATGTAGATATTTAAAATTAATAACCGAGCATAGATTCTATAAAAGATGGTCCAGTTTTTCACACTTCTCTCCTTCTAAAATGACAATTTAAAAAAAATCCCTTCAGTAGGATAATGACACTACATTGCATTCTGTCACTGAAGCCCTTATATACGGCTGAATTTTATTATGTGTCCACTTTTCTAAGTCTTTTCTTTATTCTGCGCCACCTTTTAAAAATGTCGGCCATGTGATCATGGCTATGAGAAATGCGCCTCCAAGATATAGCTCATTTCTTCTTCAGTGGTATCAGTCGGAATGCAAATAGCAGCTCTTTGATTACCTGAGAATGAGCTACCAGTGAGGTGAAGGCTGTGCTGCTCACTAATTTACAGTATGTATGTGTCATTGTGAAGAGAGAGAGAGAGCACGATCGGAGAGTGAGACGAAATGATGTACAGAAACCTAAGAATATTGCATGAAAAAAAGAAGAAGAAGCACTGTCAACTAAACAGAATGCTGGCCAAGAGCTTTACTTTTAATATGCATGAAAACAGAAGTGCAGTTGGTTGGAAACTCCACCTAACCAGCTAATACTAGCTGCTGGGTCTAGATAGCTGACGTCTGTAGACTTCGGTCCAAGCATTTAATACTGAATGCTAAATCGATCAGACATGGGAATACTTGCTACACGGTCCAGATTTGTAATGCAAACAAAAGTCCTCCAAACTTTTCAACAATTTAATCAACTTTAACCCAAAGTGAATTCTACTGAGGTTCATTAATCTTTTCTCACTGACATTTTATTAGACTTAGTTCACTGAAGGTTGTCTCTTGAGTTTATATATAATGTATCGACTTACATTACGTTAATGTCTTATAATGGGAGTGGATGAAGTCTAAATATAGACTTTTTTATAGATAGTTTGCAGTGGTTTGCATAAGTATTCACTCCCTTGAACTTTTCCCACATTTTGTAGTGTTACAACTGGGAGCTAAAACTGACTTAATCGAGACTATAGTTCATGAAGCTCCACAAAATAGCTCAGAACTCTGAAGCAGTTGAATGAATTAAAAAAAGAAAAAAAAAAGAAAGGTAAGATTGCATGAAAGCTCCCAAATTAGTTCAGGGCAAGTGCAACAAGTTCCCATTAGACATTACATTGGATAATGGAGTTGACCTGTGTGCTATTAAAGTGTCATGTACTTTCAGAATAAAGGTTCTCTGAGAACATACCTATCAAGCCACAAATCCAAAAAGCCCACCTCTTTTTTTCTCCACTAATTTTTATCATATCCATTTCCCACCCTTCAAGTATTGCCTTCCCGATCACACACCCACCACCAACCAAGGAGAGGCGTACGCATGCACATGCCCCCTTCGTGATATGCGATGCTGCTGCCTGCCTCTTTACAAACTGCTGCTGTATTTGGGGGCGGCCTAACACACACGGAGGTAAAGCGCTATCTGCAACTTCATACAAATGAGCTCACAGACGCCCATGATTGGCTGGTGATCGCTGTGAGTGATGGAGAAGTGAACGTATGCCAGCCCACCCCCCTGTGAGAGTTCGGCCACTTATCTCCCATGGACTCCCAGACTCGGATGGCTGTGGCATCAACCTGGATTCGAACCCGTAATCTCCAGTTTTCCAAAGAGCTATAACATAAATCTCAGGGACAATGTTCTAGAAAAGTTTTTAAGTTTTATTATAATCTGATCCAGTTTAAATTTGGAATGAGTCTTGTGCAGTCATGATATTACCAGTATGCATTAAATAGACTGAGAGAAGTGCACACACTATGTATAATTGTAAAACATATTTCTAAAAGTGTTTATACATATTATAAATGCTTTAAACTAGCATTAGAGGTGGTATCTAATCCTTTGTACTGTTCCACAAATGCTTGGTAACAATAAGAATAGACAGGATAAGCTTAGGAGAAAGCCCCAGGTCAGCACTGGCACTGAGCTCCTCAGGTCTACTTATTTAAACCACTTGAAACGTATAGAGCTTTATGGCAGTGCCCAAGATGTCATTTCAGCTGAAAATATAGCTACAAAGTCAGCTAAAATGCCTGGAATCAACACCATCCTTCTCAGGTACAGTAGGTTGCAAGGGTGAAGGGCTAATGCGGTTTGAAAGTTACTGAAGAGCTGTTCAGAAGAATACATAGCGACCATATAGATAAGTTAGTGAGTGGGTAAAAAAATCGCATAAGTTGAAGGCAAAGCCAAGAGGCCTAGAGTGCCAACTTTAAGCAAACCTAAATACATTTCACTAGGAAATTCAGATTTTTAAAATAAAAGTTACTTTTTAATCAAAATTACTTGATGTAAGAAGCTATTTTAACAAACAAATCAGTAAAAGCAAAACACTTTATTTCCCTCTAACAATTAGGGTGAGAAGCTCGGCCATCCGGGAGGAGCTCGGTGTAGAACCACTGTTCCTCGACATTGAGAGGAGGCCAGTTGAGGTGGCTCGGGCATCTGAGAAGAATGCCTCCTGAAGGCCTCCCTGGTGTGGTGTTTCAGGCATGTCCGATGGGAAGAGACCCCGCGGTCGACCCAGAACACGCTGGAGGGACTAGGTCTCTTGACTGCTCTTGGAACGCCTTGGTGGCCCCCCGGAAGAGCTGGAGGTAGTGGCTAGGGAGAGGGACGTCTGGACCGCACTACTTAGACTGCTGCCCCTGCGGCCCGACACCGGACCAAGTAGAAGATTACGATGATGATGATTGCAGCAGCCACAGCAAATTCTCTTACTTGCTATTCACACCTGGACTCACTTCATATATTACCATGGCACATCATTTAAGTAGAAAACTATAAATGGTAATTATTTGCACACCTGAAAGGGTTTCCGGGGCAGCTCTGCTCCTCAAAAAGCGGTTCATCAGTAGGTTCTTTGTATAGTTAAAGCCCCTTAGCTTCCTAAGGTTCTCTTTCTGACTGGAAACACTGTTTTTGGGTTCTATCTTTAAGGAGCAACTAAAGAATGCTTTGGTAAAGATTTTTTGCTAATTAAAAAAATTACTTATCAAGACAATTATGTGGTTTATCTGTTCATCAACTTTTACTTATGTACACTTTCCCTTGCAAAAAACAAAAACCCCATAACAGTCAAGATTTGTCATCAGAAGGTCTGTCCTGAGCTGGGTTGGAGTGTGTGATGGATGGCCACATGCACTGAGCTGACGTGGGGTGTCAGATGGAGATGGGGCCAGCAAGCAGAAAACATGACAGGACATACTACATATTTGGATTTGTTGTGCATCCTGAGGAAGGGCATTCACCTCAAAATACTCAGGAGAACACACGTGCATCCATGTGTACCAAGTTCCGGCAAGTGAACACCATCATATTTACAAAGGGAGGAACACCGTTACTGTTACTGTTTCTATATTTATTTAATGCTAATGAATATCCATAGTATCTGTATCCAGATTTAAAAGTAAAACTGTTTTAAAATTCATCATATATGAACCCAATACAGCACTTTGGTGAAGTGTTTAACACTGTTATCTCACTGTGATAAGGTTCTGGACTCTGCTCCAGGGTTCTGAGCATGGATTCCTTCTCACCACCTCTCCTGCACTCACCTAATCCTCCTGTTCTTGGTTAAGTAAATGGTTTATTACTCTCTGGGTCTCATTGGCTGTTCTGTCCATTGGTTATATACTTAAGCCAGCTCAATCTGGATTCAATTGTCCATTCACTATTTATGTTCTTCCAATGAGTCTGTCTCTCACTCTTATTAATTTATGCCATGACCACACCAGGCTAGCAAAGTTTAAACTAGAGGTTCTGGGTTTCTCACCAGATTTAACCTTTAGAGACTTGTTGTTGTTTTTTTTGTGGTTTTTTTGTATCTCAAAAACTGCTTGACATTTTACAGTCAAAGTTTCATAGTAGCAGCTTGGAACCAAAGACTAAAAATGAGTTTATGAAATGGTCATTGTAGGTCAAGTTTAAGGTCAGCAAAATGTAGGTTGATTGTTTATTATGGCTGGGTAGTGGCTGGTGCGATTCTCCCATCACGGGCCTTTAGTTTATTTAGTGTGAGCCTGAGCATAGGTTCATGAACTTGTTATTTTATTTAGTGTTTGCTTCACTGTTTATGTTTGCCCTGGCTCTGTTTTGCAGATCTCACTGACTCCTGCACCTGTGTTGACCATTTCCAAAAAGACATTCATTCATTCATTGTTTTTTTGAATAGCTTTATCTTTTATTAGGGTCACGGGGTGGCTGGAGCTCATCCCAGCTGACTCCAGGTAAAGGCTTGGTACTGAATGGCTTGCTAATGCATCACAGGGCCAACACAGGCACACAACTATTCACACTTACATTCACACCTAGGGGTAATTGAGAACATCCTACCAGCTTAATGTGCATGTCTTTTGGACTGTGCTAAGAAACTGGAGCACCCAGGGGAAGCCCGCGTAAGCACAATGAGAGCATGTGAATTCCACGAAGAACTGGAATGCCGGGCATGAGCTTGAACCAAGGACCTTCTTGCTGTGAGGTAAGAGTGCTTTTCATTATGACACCCTGCCCCTAGGGTTTTTTCTTTTTGTTCATTTTTATAAATTATATTTCTAGTTATTGGCCTAAATATTATATCAAGCTGTAATTTTCCAGTTTTCCCAGTCCACCTCATATGAATATATTATAAGTACTTGATTAGAATAGCTTCCCTCCATCCTAAGGTCCTGTAACTCTCTATGTAATGATTCACATACCCTCTCCATATGCATATGAGTTTCAGTTCACCTACTTAACAGGCCGGTAACTGAATTGGCTGATCTATATGTTGACCGTCACCAGGGTAAAGTAGTTACTCAAGATAAATGAATAAATAGATTGAATAAACTGTCCTGTGGGTAAATTAATCATGTCCAAACAAAACTGTTAAAAACCATACTTAGCATACACTGACATAACATTTATACACATTTAGTAGCTGAGCACACACTCTACATTGCCACATTTGCTATATGAACTTACAGCAGGCTGGGATTCCTCCATAATCTAAATGGAGATTATGCATAAACCAAAGGAATTACCCTTTCTAACCAGGAGTTATTGCCACCTTATTTAATAACTGTGTGGAGAAATGAATTTCTGAAATAAAATTGCTAAGCGAAATGCAGTGCATATTTAAAACTTGCATTTATTTTAAAGAATATAAAAAAACAAATCCCCCCCGAAAGTTTTTAATCTTGCTCTCAAGGACATTGTTGGCATTTTGACAAATTATCTCATTAACTTAGATTCCTATCTGGTGATTTTATTGTATTCTTTAGGCTGAATAGAGAGGCATTGCATGTCCACATGAAGTGCTTTCATCCGCTGAGGTGCACATGATTGGTTAGTGATTTTTTTGTGAGTAAAAAGATCATTTGTGTAATTAACTGCATCGCAGAAAAGTAATGGGGAGGAACGATGTACGATTTATATCAGCCTGTTGGCCAGCCATTTATTTTAGACCACATCAAACAAACAAGGCAGGAGTTAAATCTGTAATTATAATTTTAATTGATTCTGTTCTGGCCTGGTAAATAATTCATCTGCTACCTTGTTTTAATATGTAATTATTAAGTGCGTAATGGTAAGCAAAAGGTTAGCAAAGCATCCTCACATTACTTATTCGGTTTATTGCAAAATGTTAAAGAAGTCGTTCATTATTTTGAAGCTTCCTGCTGTGTTTAATGTGAAATACAATTGGACTTCTTTGCATCTAATCCGAAGAGACAGTGTTTGGGGGTGATCACATTGGAGGTGTGATAGAAAAGCGACTGATGCGATCTTTTTTTGTGTTTTTTTTTTTTTTTGCGAATTTTTCAACTTTACATGCACACGACTGGTTTGTGAATAATTTCAGGTTGGTTTGCAGGTGTTTGCCAAAAAATGTCTTTTACAAAAAATGTGATTTACTGTCGTAAATCAGTCGCGATTTGTTTGCTTTTTGTTCTAAAACCATTCTCTATTTATTGGGGCGTTTTTAGCACAGACAAAATTTTATAATGAACAAAACTTATATAATATGGTGGATGCCAGCAAGTCTCAAACTTTCCCTGTGCAAGTCTCCAACTTGTCGCTTTTTCTTGTGAATGAAAAGCCAACAATTTGCGAGCAAAACGTCAACTTTGTGACTTCTCACGACGTGTGGACTGTTTAAGAATTTGACACTTTTCCGCATCAGAGCCGCGTATTGCGACCCTTGCGGAAACTTCAAACTTGTTTAAAATTTGTTGCGATGAGTTCACGAACCAGCCGACCAAAATATGATGCCGCGTGACAAATTTGAGAATGACAGGCGCAAACTATTTGAAATATGGGTAGCATATTTTTATTTACTCAATATATTGAACCATAAAATGACTGTACCTTCTATCAAGCAAGTTATATGATGGCTTTGCACCAAGATACTCAAGAACAAAGCTCTTGCAGAATTGAGGTTAAGAACCTCCGGACAGAAGAAGGTCCCAGATACTAAATATGGCATCATAAGACATGTCCATGTCATGGTTGTTAAGATTAATGAATTAGAAACAACAACCCAATAAAAAGCTTTTAACCTAAACTTGCAGAACTGTTCTCAAAAGCCAGCTTGTCATGGCAAAATTATGATATACCAATCACCCTCTAACATCTCATTAATACGAAAACCTACTTTTATGCTAAAAACCTTCCTGAGAGGAACTCGATAGATTCTCAATTATGTCAAGGGAGCAATTTCAGAGAGCAGAGTTGTGACACTGCGAGACTCTTATTCGGCAAACACTTCATCACTTGCATCTTGGTGTGCTGAAAATGCATAGCTGAACGCTCTGGGCTCCATTTCATTCTCGCGAAGCCTAATGACTGTACATTTCTGTACCAACCATCATGTTCTATCACAGATATCGACTCTTCCCTGAAAGCAGCACAGTGTAATGGTATAAAGATTATTGCATGGTAGTTTAATAACAATAGGTTATGGCTCACTGTTTCCCCAATTCTATCAGCGATGGTGCTTTGCAGAATGGGTAACCTGGATGGCACCCATTTGCAGAGACTCGTTTTTATCCTGTTATGAGTTAAAATAGCAAGCTATACAAAATGGATCATTTTAAAAGGTGAGGTCAGCTGATGAGAAGCATTTGAACTTTTGAGAAAAAAAGAAGTCATTGGTGGTATCATGTCAGACTCATTTTATAGCCCGCGTCTGAGAGTTGTAAATCGTTGTTATAGATGACTAATAAAATTTGACTTTCACATAAGTAATATGTCGAGGTGACTCTGTAATCGGCCTGTGAGCTGTTTAGGTTGTACCCTGCTTTTTGCCCAGAGTCAGCTGGGATTGACTCCAGATCCCCCCATGACCTTAAATAGGACAGTTGGTAAGAATTGGGGGTAGCCGTGGCCTAATGGTTAGAGAAGCAAGTTTGGAACCTAAAGGTCGCTGGATTGATTCCTGAACCAGCAGGGGACCATTGGAGGGCCAAAACCTTAACAGTTTTTCCCATTTATGAAAAAACATACTGACTAACTCACTTTAACTTGGGTCGTGTGTATACTGTCAGTCAGTGGTATGAGTTCCTCTCCATCACCAAAACTTCTAATGATTATGACTTATTGGGTGATTAACACCATAATCAAATTGAACAATTGATACATATGCTGTCCATCCATACTGCATAGCTGTCAGGAACACAGGGGCAAGCTGGAGCCACTCCCAGCTGACTTCATTCAAGAAGCAGATTACACCCAGAACAGGGGTTCACTCTATAGTATTGTCAGTAGGCATCTAATACATGTAGAGATTCTCTGTCATATAGGTCATGGTAGATCCAAGGTTGAAACAAGGTCACCCAGACGTCTTTGTGTTTATTGAACACTTTGTTGGTGGAGTCAAGTCCTTAATGGTGTTCTTTATATAGAAAATGTTCTGTCCTTATATGAAAACAGTGGGGTCTCAAGACGACAGTTTAGCACCACCACCATAAATTCGTTCCATCTGTCACAACATCTCCAAATGTCTCACAAAGTTACTATTCTTTCACTTTAGACCTCAGCAGGTGGTGTCATAATTTGTTAGCTTTCACCTAAGATAATAAAGCTCATTACAGAGATAGTCAAATTGTTATGAAGCCAACTGGTTTCACAGAATATGAGTTTATTCAGGGTACCGAGCCCATAACAGCCTGTAGTTTCATCATGAAGAGCAGATTGCCATTATGAGTTTTCAGCCAAAGATCGGACTTTCCTGCATTTCGGGGTGTAGCAATGCTCTTATGTCACATGCTCTGATTTTGTTATATGATTATCATTTCTCAACATGAAGGAGCTTAACTTATATTTGATCATTCATAGGCACTGGGTTTGGGTTAAGGTCCCAAGGGTTGTATTGGTAGTGGATCTGTTTATTCTTAGTCCTCAAGTATGAGGTGCATCTGTCATACCAGCTTCTGTGAATGGGATTTCGTTAATATAGAGACAACAACATCTTGACAAACAGGTGCGTTAATATGACTGATTATGATTCGAATTACAGCCAGAATTACTTTCAGATCTACAGTTAACTCGGCTGTACTTCAAATTATAATACCTTATGGCAGGAAAAGCTGCAGGTCCAGTGGCTTACAGAAGTGTTCATACCGCTTAAACTATTCTACATTTTGTCACGTTACAACCACAAACTTAAATGTTTTTTTTTTATGTATTTATGAGATAGACCAAACACAAAGTGGCACATAATTGTGAGGAAGAAAAATAATGCATGGCTTTCAATTGTTATTTATTTATTTATTTATTTATTTATTTATTTATTTACAGTAATCCTGTATAGTAGAGCACTGTTTGTTTTACAAATAAAAATCTGAAAACGTGTGGTGTGTGTTTTCAGCCCTATTTACTCCAGTACTCCTAAATAAAAATGCAGTGGAACCAATTGCCTTCCGACGTCACCTGATTAGTAAATAGAGTCCACCTGTGTGTAATCTAATTTCAGTATAAATGCAGCTGTTCTGTGAGGGTCTCAGATATTTGTTAGAGAACATTAGTGAACAAACAGCATCATGAAGCCCAAGGGACACACCAGAAATGGAAAGGGTGTGGCATAACTGCAAACCCACCAAGATATGGCTGTCTACTTAAATTGACAGGCCAGGCAAGGAGAGCATTGTTCAGAGAAGCAGCCAGGAGGCCCATGCCTCTGGAGGAGCTGTAGGGATGCAATCCACAAATCTGGCCTTTATAGAATCACTTCACAAATCTGGCCTTTATAGAAAAGTAGCAATAAGAAAGCCATTGTTGCAAGAAAGCCATAAAACATCCCTTTTGCAGTTTGCCCCCAAGCTATGTGGGGGACACAGCAAACATGTGGAAGAAGGTGCTCTGTTCAGATGAGACCAAGTTGAACTTTTTGGTCTGAATGCCAAATTCTGTGCGACAGAAAACTAATACTCCACATCACCCTGAACACATCATCCCAACCGTTAAACATGGTGGTGGCAGCATCATGCTATTGGGATGCTTTTCTTTAGCAAGGACATGGAAGCTGGTCAGTGTTGATGGAAAGATGGATGGAGTCGAATCTTGGAGGAAAAGTCAGCAAAAGAATTGAGACTGGGGCACAGGTTCACCTTCCAGTAGGAGAATGAACCTAAATATACATGCAAAGATACAGTGGAATGGTTTAAATCAACTGTGTGTTAAATCACTGTAGTGACTGGCAGAGAAATGTAATACTCTTTCATGTCAGAGTCCATGTCAGAGAGTGGCAGTAGGGAGCTTAATTGCCTTAATTATTATTAGCGACAATAGAA
Source organism: Porochilus rendahli (assembly GCA_039654305.1). Taxonomy (NCBI): domain Eukaryota; kingdom Metazoa; phylum Chordata; class Actinopteri; order Siluriformes; family Plotosidae; genus Porochilus; species Porochilus rendahli. The sequence continues at coordinate 5,959,313 of JBCNYG010000021.1, forward strand.
TAAGTGATGTACGGAGCCCCAAAAGGGACAGGGGGAAAAAAAAGATAGGTTTCCAGTCAGCACGAGAAAGTTTCACGAGCGCAACAGTTACCTGAGCTTTCTCGTTTCTAGAAACTTTTAATGTATTTTCCCCTCATGTCCCTTTAGGGGCTCCGTAGTGATGCATGCAGGTTAATTCTGGTCCGTTCTGGCTGAGCTTGAGCTTTTTTGTAAAGAATGGGCAAAAATGTAAAGTCTCTAGATGGGCATAGCTGGTAGAGACATTCCCCAAAAGACTTTCAGATTTTATTTTATTCTTTTAAATTGAACAACTTGTTTCATTTTCCTTCTATTTTACAATTATGTGGCACTTTATGTTGGTATATTACAAAAAATCCCCAAAAAACAGATTTACGTTTGTGGTTGTAATATGAAAAAATGTTTCATGGTAAAATACTTTTTTACATGAGTCACCCATATGACTCATGTAAAAACGTAATTGCCCCCTTAGTCATGCAAACCAAATGTAACTGCTAATTAATGAACTTACATCTGGGTTACTGATAAGAAGGTTGGCAGTTCAAGCCCCAGGACTACCAATCTGCAACTGTTGGGTCCCTTGAGCAAGGCCCTTAAACTAAATAAATATGGAAGCAGCTTTGTAAATTATCACAAATAAATTATTTCATAATTTAATAATATAATAATTCACAATGCCCTCTGCAGGATAGCACTTCTTTGTTTACTTATTTTTTGCTTTTAATGTCTCCCAAAGCAGCAGAGTGTACAGGATGCAAGTTATATTAACAGAATTTTACAACATTCATCATCTGGTGACTGTGGGAGGTATGAAGCTGGATTTTAAAACTGCTTGAAATTGAAGCCTTTTTATGAGTCATACATAATAGACAGTTTATATAAACAGCTTCTAAATTGATTTAAAAAACTAACAAACAAACAAACAAACAAAAAATCACTTTAAATTACTGGCAAGAAATTAAGTACCTGTTAAGTAAAGTATATAAAAAATATACATAAAAAAATTGCTATTCTGCATTAATCCTGCAAGGGAAATTATTTCCTCTGCATTTAACCCATCCAAAGTGAGCACACAAACACACACACACACATGTTAAAAGTGAGTGCCCACACACTCGAAGCAGTTGGCTGCCATACACAGTGGGGCGCCTGGAGAGCAGTTGGGGGTTAGGTGCCTTGCTCAAGGGCATGAAGGTGGAGAAGGGGAATGTGCAGCTCACATCCCCCACCACAATACATTTTTCCTGCCGGTTTGGGAATCAAACCAGTGACCTTTCTGTCCCAAAACTGCTTCTCTAACCATTAGGCTATGGCTACTCCCCAAAAAGTAAGTTAAGGGTCTAACTATACAGGTAAGTGGTATCTGCAGGGCAATTAGCAAAAAAAAAAAAAAAAAGAAAGAAAAAAGAAACCTTTTACAACAATTAAAAAAAAGCTCATTTACAAGTCAATCACTCTGATTTTGTTGGACTGCCTTTAGCCTTGATTACAGTGCATAATTACCTTGATATTATTGCTTCAGTTGGTCAGGGTGAGGCTCAGCAACTTTATGAAGCAATAAAATTAAGTCAACTGATGACCTTAAAACCAGGTTATCCTAATTACAGTGTATAAATATTGGGGTGTAAAACTTTTATTTTGGCCAGGAAGTACATAATTATAGGCTGCTTCAAATTATTTAAGGGTATGATTGTGGAAGTAAGTAGTGGCAATTGGTTGATTTAATATTTGCTTATTTGCTAAATATTTGGAAATCATTATACGAATAAATGATGGAACGGTGGCGTAGTGGTTAGCATGTCCGCCTCACAGCAAGAAGGCCTAGGTTTTATTTAAAAAATATTTGTTTTTAAATAATTTGTCTCAAATTAATAAAAAGCTTGAGTGTTTCTGTGTGGGGTTTGCATGTTCACCCCGTGCTTACGTGGGTTTCTTCCAGGGACTC
>JBCNYG010000021.1:6079147-6091031 GCA_039654305.1 Porochilus rendahli
AGGAAGTTAGTAAGCATCCAGCGTCTAATGTCTTTTACACAATTCTCAACTTTATTAAGCTGGTGTCTCTCATCTGGTTTTGTTATTAAATGTTATTTATGCTTGTATAAGAATGTGTCCCAGTCTGATATTGAAGAGTTTTTCTAAAATTTTGGAGAATTGTGGAAGCAGAGAGACACGTCTGTAATTTGGGAAGATGTGTTTGTTCCCAGCTTTATACAGAGGTATGACTTTAGCTATTTTCAGTTTTTCAGAAAATAAACCGGTATGGAAAGATAATTTACAGATTTATGTTGATGGTTTTAAAATCTCTAAAATTATTTTTTGATGACATCAGTATCATTAAAATTTGTAGACGTTTTGTTCCTATCCAGTTTTTCTTCCTCATCCACAACCCTAAGAAACAGCAGGGATTTCTCTCTATCCTCTATCTAGACTATTCCATGTTTAGTCTGGATTTTCTAGGATCAGGGATTTTTCCTGCAAGAAATGATGAAAGCTATTAGCGATAGCATCTATATTCTAATTTTTAATATCTTTATCCATAAAAGCTAAAATTTATAACATTGCTGTTTAATATACTCTATATTCCTTTATTATTGCCTTTGTTATATTCTAATATTACTTTATAATACTCTTTCGTACATTTCTTTGTGTGTGTGCTGTATAAGGTTAATGTGTGTTTTTGCGTGTGTGTATTGTATGAAGTAAATGTGTGTTTTTTGTGTGTTGTTCAAAGTTAATATGTGTTTATTGTATAAAGTTATTGTGTTTGTCTGAGTGTGCATTGTATGATGTAATTGTGTGTGTATTGTATACATTTGATGTGTGTTTGTTGTATAAAGTTTGTGTGTGTATTGTGTAAACTTAATCTTTGTGTGTGTGTTCTATAACGTTAATGTGTGTGTGTGTGTGTGTGTTGTATAAATTTATTGTGTATTTGTGTCTTGTTTAGAGTTAAGTGTTTATTTATGTGTTTTGTATAATGTTAGTGTGTGTGTTTACAGTTATTGTGTGTGTGTGTTAAAGTTATAGTGTGTGTGTTTTGTTGTTTACAGTTATTGTGTGTTTATGGTTATTTGTGTGTCTACAGTTATTGTGTGTGTTTATAGTTATTGTGTGTATGTTTAGTTATTCTGGGTGTGTACAGTTATTGTGTGTGTTTATAGTTATTGTGTATGTGTTTATATTTGTTTTGTTTGTGTTTACAGTTATTGTTGGTGTGTTTACAGCTATAGTGTGGGTCTGTTTATAGTCATTGTATGTGTTAAAGATATTGTTTGTGTGTATAGTTATTGTTGGTGTGTTTATAGTTATTGTGTGTGTTTTGTTGTTGTCTGTGTTTAAAGGTATTGTGTGTTTGTGTGTGTGTGTGTGTGTGTGTTTAAAATTGTGTGTTTTATCAGTGTTTTGGCTTCAGCCGGGTTCAAGTAATCCAGGATAGGCTGGACGTCACACACACCGCCTATTTTTGATTACTTGTTCTCGGAGGTGGCTGATGGTCAGCGTGGGACACGGCAGCAGTGTTTATACTGTGACATAATCATGAGCCGGCCAATAGGAACCTCTCTGATGGATCACGATTTTCTAGTCACGTGTTCAAACAGTAGTATAAGCATGTGACCTTGACCTTGACTTTTCACCTATTTAACAACAGTGATGGATTGTGTGTGTGTGTGTGTGTGTGAAAGTCTTATGCCAGTTAGATATTTAGGAAATCCAGAAGGTGTTTCCCCCTTAGAGTGTACCCACACCATGCATGGTGGTCTTGTACATTTCCAGAGCACCATTGTACTCCCTTCCCCCTCCGTCTGATAGCCTGTGCTCACATTGTTCAGGACCTGAGTATTCTTACATCATCATGATGCAACTGTTTGAGCTGAAGAAAATGGCTCTTACATCGCAGTGGAGTTCATGACTGTTTTTATATCATGGTTTATTTGGAGTCGTTTTGGGCATGATACCTGCTCACATACAGTACCTTACAGATTTACCACTTACAGATTGTCAATGTATTAAAATATTTTCAGTAAACTGTGCTGCATGCATAAGAAGTTCTCAAAGAGGTGCTCTTTGACTGCAGTAAGTGATCATCAATATAGAGCAAATCAGACAAATTATTAACCCCCCAAAAATGTGAGCTTCATGCTTGACCACAACTCGCGCTGATGAATACACGCCTAACATCGCCCTGTTAAATCTCTTGCAAAGGGGCCAAGTGTTCCACACCAACACAATACTAAAATTAACCAGACATGTGTGTCTTATTGACCCAGACTTCACCCTGACTGTGGTGTTAAGGCTTATGAGCTAATTTCCCTAAGGTGCATGTCTTTGGGTTGTGGTAACCTGTAGCGCCCTGAAGAAACCCATGCAAGAACGAGGAGAACATGCAAACTTAACACAGAAATGTTCGAGGCCTGGATCCATACCCAGAGCCTTGCTGTGAGGCAGCCATGACGAAAACAGTAAACTCCTTAGTGTCCCATATGGACCCAAAAGAATTCTATAGAAATTAAAATACTAAAAAAATACATTTTACTATGTGTACATATATTAAACAACCATTCCATCTTTGGGAATACACTAAGAAGGGTATTTATGTGGAACACACAAGCAGTAACAGAGATGGCTTTTTTAATGTTGGTGTTTACATTTCTAACAGAGTTGTATCCTATTCAACTGGGATTCATTTAGCATGAAATATCTTTTCAATAACAAAACTGCATCCAGACACCGACTAATAATAATGATCTGTAATTATAATCAGCTTGGTGGACTGCACTTTTGCACTGTGTCAACTCTGTTTTCTTTTTAAGGTTTTCCCCAAATATTCATCAGTAATCGTAGGGAAAAATACCATCATTATTATAAGTAACTGTTTTTAGTAACACATGCATGCAAATGTGATATCTGGAAAATGTCCATCACATATCCTTCCAAGTTTCCAGGTGTGAAATTACAAAAAAGGCTTCCCATGAGTCTGTTGGGAAACAGTAGGTAATTGGATTTATGTGTTTTCTGTATGGTAATTTCCCAGGGTAAATCAATAGTTTGTTTTAATGGAAAACCCCCCGATCTTGTCGATCTTAACAGAAATTAAATCAAAGAGCGAATCTTGTACTGACAGTTGATAAATTCTAAAAGTGGGTATGATTGCTGTCTAATTTTTTCTAATGTTCTTACTCCCTGCCAAAGTCAATATAGAAAGTAGCCAGGTCAAGCAGACAGCTCATGTCCTTGAAAACAATCCTAATATTCAAATAAAACTCAAGACATCTTTCTGTTTATGCATCTGCACACCCTCTAGTCCCCTCCTTTCTTGGGCAAGTGTTGTTGAATACAAACACATCCAGGACAAAGGAAACTCATGATCAGCTGTCCATAAAGGAGTGGAAACCTTTGACACCAAGACGATTGACATCGCTGAACAATGCAGACCATCAAGTTCCCATCTGCTGCCACCATGTTCTGCCCAGTCTGCCAGAGAATCTTTCAGGCACAGATTATCCTGACCAGTCATCTACGCACCCACAGAATTTGACCCCTACGCCAGGATGACTAGATGCTCCTCGTCATTCTGATGGATGAGCACACACGATCACACTCGCAAACACAGGACAATAAATTTTGATGATAGCAAACGCTTTTACTTGCCAAACCTTTCCAAAAGCACAGCGTTGATTCCATTTTTTTTAAGGTAAGTCATTCTTTTTGGAAGATAGTCTGAGGTTTCAAGTACCGTTAAGAGGACAACCCAGAATTTATCACCACGTAAAAGAAAGAATTTATTACGAGAAGCAGCTAGGCTCGTAACATAACACAGCAGGCAGTTGATACTTTTATACCATGGAGTGAGAATTTCTTTTAAACACACCTTAGGAGTTAGCTATTTAAGCCAGCGAGGTGATGCGAGATATTAACTCCAACAGTGGGACTTTTAAATTGGTTCAACATGCTTTAGTGGACATGTGGAGAATTTATATGCTGGATTCAAAAAATCAAAAGGAGAGCTTTGTTCAGTGGAAGCCAATCAGTTTATAAATTATTTACATTTTAATCTATGGATGCATATTTTCTCTTGGTTATGCTTAAAGAACAATAAAGGGATTATCATATAGCGATATACCTCAGTACTCGCATGCACTGGACAAGTGCAACTCACTCACTCATTTGCTGAACCACATAACCCTAATCGTTGACTCTGGGTGAAGGTGGGGTAAACCCAGAACATATAGATGGCCTAATGTGCATGTATTTGGACTGTACGAGGAAACCGGAGTACCCAGATGAAACCCACACAAGCACGTGGAGAACATGCAAACTCAAAATGCCTGAACCCAGGACTCAAACCCAGGTCCTTATTGCTGTGAGGTGGACATGCTTACCGCTGTGCTACCATGCCACCCACTATTGCAACTGATTAGCTATACTTATGTAGTACCATTTAAAGATGCAATACCATGAAACCTCTGGCTGTCCGCGCAAAATCACTAAAGATTATGGCAATGCTCACAAGAGTATTTAGCCCAGTGATACACTAGTGTATCATAAATGAACTCCCTTTAGGAAAAACATTATGAAAATGTGTATTGAGGTGAAATGTTGAGAGCAGCTATTTAGGCAAAACAATCTGTAAAAGAGTTTTCTTGCCAGTTCAATGCAAATGCAAAACTGTCCATTTGCAAGGGTCTTTTTAAATTAATTTTATTGTTTATTTGTTTATTTATTTATTAATTTTTAAACTATCAAAGGGGTAAATCCAGGAGCAGTGCAGTATGTATCATGTTCTAGCACCTCTCCACGACAGGGTGATAATGAAAATTTTTTTATGAAATTGCATACAGGTTATCAATAAGAATTTATAGACCATGAAATAACAACCTGGTCAGGAGCCATGATAAACCGAGTTGTAGCACATTCCTAACAGATGCAAAACTGCACTGAGCATGGTTGGTGACATGGTTTAATTTATTCATTCAGGACTTGAACCCAGGACCTTCTTGCTGTGAAGCATTTTGCAGTGATTTTAGTATTAGCATTTTGAAAAACAATGTTACACTGTAGAACAATTAAAAAAAGGTGCATTAATTAATCTATCAAGTAATAAATCAAGTAAATTAATAGGTAATTAAAAAGAGCACTTACAGAGCGCAAGCCTCCGCCAAGCTCAGCAATCTCCCATATGAACCAAAATCATATCTCAAAATTTCAAAAAATACTTAAAAAAAATTATTTGGTCAAGTATTTGACCTGGGTCATATTGAGTGTTTAATAGAATCTTTCTTTTCCAAAGCCACACCTTTTGTAAAAATGTAATGAAAACCTGAGCATTTTGCGTAATCCCGCTAAAAAACACACAAACAAACCAAGGGAAAGCACAACCTCACTTTTCCAATGAACCCACAACCTTCAAAATTCTGAGATCTGAAAAGTTATTAGAGTGTCTAATTTTGAGTCTGATGATAAAGCAACACATTAATATCTCTGCATTATAATGTGACTGTTGCGCTCCTAGAGAGTGAAAAGTCATAGAATTACAATGAACTTATGCTTAAATGAGCCCCAAAGCAAGTTCCCAACTCATTAAAGAGCTCTGGTGGAGACAGAGAAAGAGACAATAATGACACATCTGTGCACAGTGCTTGAATACCATTACTTGGCAGCTAAATTTTTTCCTGGCACCTGCCCCCACAAGTCGTCATCCTTCGTAAGCTAATTTGCAAATACTGCATGTTTGGAGATGAGCACGATCAGTGGACGCAAAAGCAGCTGTTCTGGCAAGAGGCAACCACAAGAGGCCAGAATTAATATTAGAACGGCAATTAACATTAAATCGGCTCAAAGTCAGGATGGCAAGGATGAATGTGTTAATTTTAAAAGTGACAACCACCTGTAGAATAGAACGATACAGCATGCACATGTAAATGAGACATTTAAGGCTGTTCTTATGTTTTATGCTTCTCCAAAGCAAATCTCCAAAGTAGGTTCAATAATACTTTATTCCTGAAATATAAGTGAATCAATTGCAAGTGTTTCTGCACTAAGGCTATTACCCATGTTTAGCATGTTTGCCTCATAGCAACAGGTCCTGTGTTTGAGTCCTGGGCTCGGCGCTTCTGTGTGGAGTTTGCATGTTCTCCCCGCGTGTGTGGGTTTCCGTCGGGTACTCCGGGTTTCCTCCCAACACTGGGTTCACTGGCTTTTCCAAATTGCCCCTAGGTCTGAGTGTAAATGGTTATGTGTGTTGTTTGGGGTGGTCCCTGCCTTTGCTCAGTGATGGCTTCGGCCTCCCCACAACCCTAATAGCAGGAATAAATGGTTTGGCAAATGAGTGAGTGAGTGAATGAGTAAGTGAGTGAATGAGTGAGTGAGTGAGTGAATGAGTGAGTGAATAAGTGAGGGAGTGAGTAAGTAAATGAGTGAGTGAGTAAATGAGTGAGTGAATGAGTGAGTGAGTGAGTGAATGACTGAGTGAGTAAATGAGTGAGTGAGTGAATGAGTGAGTGAGTGAGTGAATGAATGAATGAGTGAGTGAGTGAATGAGTGAGTGAGTGAATGAGTGAGTGAATAAGTGAGGGAGTGAGTGAATGAGTGAGTGAATAAGTGAGTGAATGAGTGAGTGGGTGAGTGAATGAGTGAGTGGGTGAGTGAATGAGTGAGTGGGTGAGTGAATAAAGTGAGGAAGTAAGTGAATGAATGAGTGAGTAAATGAGTGAGTGAGTGAGTGAGTGAATGAGTGAGTGAGTGAATGAGTGAGTGAATAAGTGAGGGAGTGAGTGAATGAGTGAGTGAGTAAGTGAGTGAGTAAGTGAGTGAGTGAGTGAATGAGTGAGTGAGTGAATGAGTGAGTGAATAAGTGAGTGAATGAGTGAGTGAGTGAATGAGTCAGTGAGTGAGTGAATGAGTAAGTGAATAAGTGAGGGAGTGAGTAAATGAGTGAGTAAGTGAGTGAATAAGTGAGGGAGTGAGTGAGTGAATGAGTGAGTGAATGAGTGAGTGAGTGAGTGGGTATTAGCACCATCTAAGCACCATCAAAAATCTTCATGTTTTATAATCATTTGGGCATTAAAATGAAATTTACATTAATAAAATGCCATACATCATCTAACTAGGGCTTTTAAATATGATTTATTTATTTATTTATTTTTAAAAGTAATTATTTTCTCCTAACATTCATGCATGACCTATAAGGAGAGTAGTCACGTCTTGTCGTGACTGGTGGAAAGCACCTGTCTTATGGTAACTTTAACATTCGGGATGACTCATAGGCAACCCAGGTTAATGACTTGCACACAAAAAAACATCATCAGGAACCTTGTATTTTTTAAAGGAAAAAGATAATTCAATCAATAAATCAATCAATATCTGGCGGTTTATTTATTATTATTTAATGAAAGAATGAATGAATGAATGATTATCATTTGATTGGTGCTGTGCTGGATTCAATTCTGTTTACAGGCCCTTGAACTCCATAAACCAACACCCTAAACACTGGCCTACGGCATCTTTAATCTTTTCCATGCATTCCAAGGAATTCACAAGGCAGGCTTCCAGTAATTCACAATTCAGAGTACCTAGAAGACCACCCATGGGGATGAAACACCGTAGGCTGAAACCGCATGCATACAAATTACCAAGTAAGATGTTGTTTCTTTTCTGTCATAAAACCAGAAACTGAATAATAACACATAGGTGCACAGACCTATTGTAGTGATTGGAAAAAAAATAAAAAATAAAAAATGCTTGCAATGAAGTGCTAGCAATCACACAGAGACATTATTTCTGCAATGAACTGTTGGGAATCTTTTTTATGAAAGGCTTGAAATGAAGTTTGTTTCTGAGTGTAGTCAAGTAGCAAAAGCCACAATTCAGGAAACCTCTCAAAGTCATCTTTCATGTTATTCATGGTGTGGACAAAGTCTCTAAGGGTTTAGTTTTGAAAAACTAAGGTTGTCGTGCCAAAAAGTCTAATCTGAATAAAGAAAAGCCGAAGTCAAAAGCTGCATGAGTCAGGTTTAAAAGGTCTTGATATTTAGATCGGTTTAATAATTTAAAATCAAAAGAAGAGAAATTAAATTATTGAAATAATTTATGTGTGCTTTAACAATAATTTCATATTAACTACTAACAACTAATTTCATAATAAATGTTATGGAGAAAGCACAACATTGGTGTAGTGGTTAGCATGTCTGCCTCACAGCAAGAAGGTCCTGGATTTGACTCCGGGGCTTGGCAAGGGCGTTCATCTGTGCAGCATGCATGCTTTCCCCATGTCATGGGTTTCCTTCGGGTACTCCGGATCCCCCCACAGTCCAAAGACATGCACATGAAGTTAACTGGCTTTTCCAAATTCGCCCTGTGTTAGTCTGGGGAATTGTTCAGGGTGTTCCCTGCCTTCGCCCAGGGTCGCTGAGATAGATCCTCATGGCCCTAGTAGGATTAAGCGTTTCAGCAAATGAATCAGTAAGTGAGTAGTACTAGTCTGACACATGGAAAAGTAATATAATGCAGTTATGTAATTTGAATCCAATGTTTTTTTTTCTTCTTAATGAAAGAGCCACCCCAATGTGTTTCAAAAAGTCTAAAACTGCACCAAGTTTATAGCAAAGTTTCACTTCAGTGGTTTTCAAGCCATCAATCAACTCCAGTATTCCATCTGTGGAACAAAACCCCAACAACTCATATTTGTTTAAACTGCTTTCACTTGTGAGAATTAATGATCATCATGTTTTGTTTTGTCTAGAACGAAAACATTGTTTACTTCCCTTTCTTTTGAATGTCAATTGGAAACCTGTTTGTTTTCCAGCCTGCATGAGAGATGCATGCAGTGGTCCAAAGCAGCTGGAGTGCTATGAGAGTCATATAATTAAATTCACTGCCAAGAGCAAACTCATTTTCGATTTACTCTGGTTACAGATAAATTTTTTTGAAAAGGCTGAAAACCGAAGCCCCTGTCTGACGGGCCTGCAATTTGATCCCACTTTACAAGGGCCAAAAATACAGCTCACTGCCACCATGTTAAACAGAAAGCATAAAACAACATCTGTTGTAGATGTCTAGGCTGCACCAAATGCAGCCAAAAACAAAGATCAGATGAAAGAAGCAAGTATTCTTGCCATCAGTGTAAACACAAGAGTTCGGTTATGACTAGAAAAGGGTTAACTAGTATAAGTACTTTTAGTAGAATTCTGCATGCCTTTCGGGAAAATACTTAAAAATAAGGCTTATTATGCTTCCATGTTGTCATATTTGCTGTTAGTAAATTACTTAAAGTTTATTTTAACTTGTAACTAATCAAGAACATGATTCAAGAAAATGATTGTAGAACACACTTGGGTACCACAAAGACTGTTATGAAGTACATGCTGGGGCTGATTTCCTTATAGCCCAGACTGTAGATTCAGATGCCATATTGTTAACATTCTTGGCTGGTGCTTGGACCGCACAGCAAGAAGGTTCTGGGTCCAAACCTAGCTGCAAATTGTCTGCCTTTCTGTGTGTAGTTTACATGTTCTCCCTCTGCTTGCATGGGTTTCTTCCAGGTGCTCTGGTTTCCTCCCAAGGTTAAAAGACACATGAATTAGGCTAGGGCGACACAATTTCCATGAAGGCACATAGCACAGGAGGGTATGTTTTGAATGAAACTACTATAGGTGGTACGATTTGAAAGAGCTCTCTTTCCTTTGCTCTCTACACTTGAAACACTTGACCAAAAACAGTGAAGAGCACAGCTTTTAATGAATGTGTATGCATATTGTGTAATGCCTTTGCTTAGCCATAATGGTTTAATAGCAATGCCATGTTAATGGTAGTCTAATATTCTTATTTTCCCAATCAATAGTGTAACCAGCCATCATTGGACCAGACCATAATGAACATGTACATAACATCTCAAATCAAAAACCTGCTGTTAACATGGGGCAAAGCAAGAACATTTGTGGTTGTTTGTTTTGTCTATTCTGCTTTATGCGCATTTGTAGCCCATCATAATTGCCAGTCATCTTTTAAATGATCAATTTTACCAATTTTTTATAAATATTTTTCTTTTAGTCTTAATCAGAACATTTCCCTTCAAAGCTAGTATTTTGCAAATGTAAACTCTTTCCTGAGTGTCACATGATTGGCCCAGTGCTTAGAAGGATTTTACCATAGTGGGCTTTGAATGGCCCTCAGGAGGCTCTGGGCTACAGGCCTGAAAGCGTGCAAAGGGTTATAAGTGCCTTTTATCTCTTTGAAGGCCAGTAGCCTGACATCCTCTCACTTATTTATTTTAAATGATCTCATCCAATCCAGCCAGTAATGGAGCAGTGACTCTTTGAAGTGCTGACTTGTGTTAATAATAGGGGGGAAAAGCCAATCAATGCATTAGATGGGGAAAAAAAAAACAGTTCATGCATAAGGACCATTTGCAGGAAGGCAATATTTATGGTTTTTCGAAACTCAGCTATGAATGAGTGTAAATTTTTTTTGACATGGTTTATTGAATGAGGAGATGCGTAATAATGTAAAGTGAGTTTATATAGTGAATCAAAGTGCAACATCCATAAATTCCTTTAATTATTTTATTAATTATGCCTTAATTATGTTAACATGTCTGCCTAACAGCAGGAAGGTGCTGGGTCGTGGGTTTAAGCTGAGAGTGTACCCTGTGACAGCTGAGATAGATTCCAGTTTTCCTGTGACCCTAGTTGGAGTAAATGGTTTGGCAAATGATTGAGAGGGTTTCAATACAATAATGTGTGGGAAACAGAACCTGTTCGCAAACTATTTACCATGAGCACCCCCTTCCTCCGATAGGAAACCACAAGCATCGTCAGAAATGGTAACGAAAAGTTATTAAATAAATTAATAACTCATTCGATTGAAAGTTCCCTGTAACAGAGACACAGGTGATAGTAGATCACTAATATGTATAAATTCTTTATAGACAAACCCAAGCCAAAATGATTGACCCTGTAGAAAACCTGTTGTTTTTTTCAAAAACTAAGTAACAGGCATGTTAGTAACATGCCCGCAACTTCTATTGTTAAAATCAAACAAACAAACAAACAAACAAACAAAAAGTTAATAAAAAAATCAGATTTTATATTTTATATATTTGTATTGATGTGTTCAAGAGTTTCATAAAATAAATTAACTTTGAACTCATTTATGTTCCTTGTGGTTCCTATAAAAGTTGTTTTGGAAATAATTTGTTGTTGTTGTTATTTTAAGAAGTGAACCAAATATTTACATGCAAGACCACAGCAACCAACATTAACATGACAAGTTAACCAAACCATATTAAAGGTGCCTATCCGATAGTAAATAGTCCATGTGTCTAATCTTTCATTTTCAGTTTACACTACACTCACACTTACACCTAGGGGCAACTCTGCATGTTTTTGGACTGTTGGAGGAAACCAGAGAACCCAAAGGAAACCCATGCAAGGGGAGAGCATGCAAACTCCACATAGAATCACCCAAGCTCAGGACTTGAACACAGGACCTTCCTGCATATAGCATGCTAGCAAAACACATTGTTTTTGGCAATTCTTTCTTCATATTTAGAAATTATCTGTGAGTTTTGCCAACTGTGTGACAGCAGAAAACACTTTATTATTATCTTTTATTCTCGCTGGGTACATTACTTCAAGGATGCTTATAAATGAAGCAGAAATTGTTTGACTAAAAAGAAATGTGTTTTGTGAAGGATTTCTTGTAACTAATCTGTTCTGTCTGTGTGTAGATAGATGGGAATGTGTATTAAAGCAGAACAAATTGTGTTCATTATAATAATAAACACAGAATTATTATTTTTCAAATTAAAATTTTTACAATCTGTGGTTAACAAGTTAAATAATACATAGCAGAAAATCACAAAATGCACATTATATATACA
>JBCNYG010000021.1:6105543-6118998 GCA_039654305.1 Porochilus rendahli
GAGTCGTAAGATGAGCAAGATTTGTTTTATAGTGTGTTAATGAGAAGAGAGAGAGAGAGAGAGTGAGGGAGAGAGAGAGAGAGAGAGAGAGAGAGAGAGAGAGAGAGAGATGCTCAGATTTAAAGTTTTGAAGGCTAATAGTATGCCTGATGCTTAACAATAAGTGAGTTCCATATGACGCAAAACAAAATATTTTTAGGCTGTTGTATGAATTTGAAATGAATCCAGCTGGAGTTTGATCAGTCTCACAAGTCCTTATGAAAAACCTTTGATGAGTCATATCTCCCAAGATGTTTTTCACAAAGATGGACATGTAGTCACAATACACTCCAAAAACTCTTTCATGACAAGGTATTTTGCAGCAGGTTCATTAGTTTATGGGAGTTTTTGAAGCACACATTGTGTATAACAGGATGATGCAACAGATCTAATAATGGAATGGTCTGGTGGATAAGATCAGTGTGGCTACCAGAGGAAGCTGAGCTAATCAGCCTAATGAGCCTGAGCTAAGACAATCATTTCAACAGCAGTATTGTAACAGTGGGTTGACCTTTTAAATTGATTTCACTTGTTGACCTGAATTTAGATTATAAACTAGGGTTTATTTCTAGAAATGTCAGAACCACTAACCTTTTTCAACAAAGAAAACAATAATTACAGGTTTCTACACTACACGCAGTTAGGGTGATGGGCTTATGATCGAGAGGTCATGGGTTCAAAATCCCAGTTAGACCTCCACTGTGCTAAGCGCCCTGGGCAAGGATTCAACCACAAGTGTGCCTCTGTTCACCCAGAAGTATAAATTGGTACCAGTAAAAAATAAATATATAAAAAATACAGGGAAGGAAACCTGTGATGGACTAACATCCCATCCAGAAGGAGTTGAACTCCTTAACCGCTTCATGTTACAGAAACTGGAATAAGCCCCAGCTCTGATGAGCCATTGGGCTTGGGTGACAAATGCCCAACAGATGTTACCTTTTTTTTTTTTTTTTTTATTTTAAACAGTACATAACAGTGCAGCACAGTGGCGTACTGGTTAGCATGTCCGCCTTACAGCAAGGTCATATGCTCAGTGAGGGCATTACTGTGTGGAGTTTGCAGGTTCTCTCTTTGCATGACTGGGTTCCCTCTGGGTTATCTGGTTTCCTCTCACAGTACAAAGGCATGCACGTTAGGCTACCTGGCTGTTTCAAATTGTTCCTAGGTGCAAGTAGGAGTGTGAATGGTTGTTTGGGTGTTGCCCTGCCCAGTATAGGCTGAGGGAGGTACCAGCCCTGCCGCAACCCTTGTAAGATTAAATGATTTGGCAAATGAGAGTACAGTTCGGATTAGTTGTGCAATCACAATTGTGGTTCGATTTCGTATTAAATGTCATTGTTAGTATTATTGTCATTGTATAGCCTTGACTAGCTAATATTAGCATCAAGCAGCTTGGACATGTATGTTGTTTGATGAATTATGGTCAGAATGTTCTTGACGTTGTAGCTACACACTTCATGGTATGATGATATAAGAAAATGATTGTCTTAAAGGTGGTAACACTAACTACGCGTCATCACCAGTCCACCATCATTATTTCCCTGCAACAGTGTGCTATGTATTTGCTTTATTATTTACTAAAACAATGCATTGAATACTGTGTCCAAGAGATTTACCCTTCTTAAGCACTTTGATTATTAGGTTTTTTGAAATAAAGAAAATAAGCATAGGTTTTGTGCTGTTCGAGTTGTTTTTGTGAACAAAACCCATCTTCTTAGTGCTCCTGGTAATTGTATGATGTGCTGTCTGTGAATAAATGCTGTTAACATGACACTTAAATTGTACTTCCTAATCATCTATTTTTCATCTTCACTCCTTCTATCCTTTCCCACTCCACGGCTAAACCTTCAATTAGCCTCCACATCACAATTTGAATCAAATTCACTGCTCTTACTTTCTTACGGACCAATGTCTGAGAGGAAAAAACAAAGCACTTAAACTCAGGAAAGGGTCATGTGGGAGATGCTAAAAAGAAGACTACGCTTAAGGCACACTCACCAATCCTGGCATTTATATGACCCATGACTGCACAGATTTTTCTCCCAGAATTACATAGCTGAGCATGTCGCCGGGCTAACATTCTCCTAGCTAGTAATTAGCTTGTTTAAAACTGTATCAATGTAACTTTAATTTCAGTAAGAAAAGTATTCAATCTAATGTTCAATGTTTCAACTTGAACATTAAAAAAAAAACCTTTTTAAAGAAATAAAAATCAAATTGAACATGCTGAAAAGTAGCACTCGCCCAGAGTCAGCTGAGATCAGCACCAGCCTCCCTGCGACTCTGAGTAAGCGGTTCAGAAAATGAAACAATGAATGAATGCTGAAGAATAGTTATTATATAATATATACTCTGACAGTCCCAAGACCACATTATGGTTATTGGCTGTTTTAAACAGCTCCTTGGTGTGGGTGTGAATGTGAAAGGTTGTGCATGTGTTGGCCCTGTAATGGGCTGTTCAGGGTGCACACTGCCTTTGGCCAGTGTTGGCTGAGATAGGCCTCAGATTCCCCAAGAGCCTAGTAGGATTAAGCGGTTTGGAAAATGACTGATGCAATGATTGAGTATATATGGCACAAGTCAGACTCTCTTTCACATTAGTATATCTATACATTTATTTATTTTTTTTGCTGTTAATTTATTTTAGCTGTTCACCATAAGATATATTCATTTATTCATTTTCTGAACCGCTTGATCTAAATTGGCGTTGCGGGGAGGCTGGTGCCCATCTCAGCCGATCTGGGAAAGGGCAGAGTACACCCTGGTCAGCTCGCCAGGCCATTGCAGGGCACAAACACGCCGACGGCTATGCAACCTACTCTTAACGAATCGCATGATATGTGTATTATTTTTTGTCTTGAAACCTGAAGCTGAATGTTTTTCATACTATTAATGATTAACACCCCATGTTCAACCTTAACATAACGTAATAAATATTAATACACTACTACACTGGGCAGCTACATATTTTATACAGTTCTTTTGTTTAAATCCAATATGTGCCGCATGTACCATACAAGGCATTTTTTTTCTGGTGTTTGTGGATTAAATGTAGCACACTGTACTAAACTTACACACTCTTTAAATATGAAGCAAGCTATTTCCATAGCTACATATATTATGGTGTAAAGGGAAGAGCTGAATCTCACTGGCAGCCAGCTCGCCTAATCACTGCAAGGGTGAACAGGTCAAGTCAATAAACTTCATCTGCAATGCTCACCACATGAGAATGTGTTCTTCGGTACTCTAAGACTCACATCTGTTATAGGAAATGGAAGAAGGCAGCCAGAATGCATACCCAAGTATGATTTACTAATAAAGCCTCAGCAAACAAATGTAGAACACAGTCAGAAATCATAAACAATGACAGCTAGAATAGCCTGAACTAGTAAAGCAGGGGGCCATAAAGCATAGAAGAGATTTCCATCTTCTACTAAGAATAGTTTCTTAGGCAATACGATTAAATAAAATCATCTACTTTGTGTATGTATGTCGTTTTATTCAGGTTTTTTTCAGTCTGAGAAGCTGAACTTCTGCTATAAGTTTTACTTTTATTGTATCATTTGTTCCAGAAGAGTTCTGATCTATCTAAACAATTTTTCTTCCAAACAAGATCTATCCCTTTCAACAGACTAATTATAATATATAGATTTACGCACTGCTGAAAAGCAGAGCTCCCAATATCTTTTAGTAGGTGTCTGGATTTTCTTTTTAGCACCTTTATGATTTCTGTATCATCTGTCTTGATAGTTTAATTATCATTTTAAGTCAAGCTGCTGATTTCTGCATTTGCTCCACAAACATTTATTTGCTTGAAAGTTTGTCTGGCTCCTGGAGTAAACTGTGTGTGTGTGTGTGTGTGTGTGTGTGTGTGTGTGTGTGTGTGTGTGTGTGTGTGTTTGTGTTTATTATTATTAATATTATTTATTCTGTAAGAGTCTGAGTGGTGGTGTTTTTTGGGTTTTAGTTTAAGAATTTATTAGTAATCATTCATTCATTCATTCGTTTATGAAGCCTGTTTTCATGCATGTCATCAATACCTAACATGTAATTAGCATCAACTCAGTAACACATATAAACAAAACTAAAAATAAATAAATAGGAAATTTGCATTTATTTTGTTTTACAGTAAAACTGCCTTAATGTTCATGTAAAGTTTAGGTACGCATTCCTGTGCTTTCTTTTATGCAGAGGAGTTGTGCTGGAATGTGGGACATCGGCTACTGTGAAATACTATAAATTATTATTCTTATAATGTTTTTACCTGTGTTATTTAATTAGCTTGTTCATTTGCTCTGTGCTACACAACTCATTACCAAATTATTTTATTTTAAAAGGTTTATTCTTGATTAGGGCATAGTGCAAGTAACAGACTTTGAAACCTTGGAACTGTTCTGTGCAGGGGATCATATAAAAAAAATCCTTTAAGGTAAATAAATGTAAATAATGTGTGAATAAATGTTCATGAAATGGCCACTAGAGGGGGATATTTATTTGTGGCAGACTTAGGCAGAATTTTTTGGTAATTAATACACTTCTGGGCAGAATGGTGACTTAGTGATTAGCACACTCGTGCAAGCTAGTACTAGATTTGAGTTCCGGACTGGAGGGAGTTTCGGCGTAGAGTTTGCATGTTATCCCTATGCTTCTATGTGTTTTCTTCGGGTACTCTAGTTTTCTCCCACAGTCTAAAGGCATGCACATTAGGCTAATTGGCTGTTTCAAAATTGCCCCTGGTTTAAAGTGTAAATGGTTGTGAGTGTGTTTTGGCCCTGCGATGGACTGGCGAGCTGTTTGGGGTGTACCCCACCATCAGCCAGAGTAAACTAAGATAGGCTCCAGCCTGCCCATGACTCTAGTCAGATTAGGTGGTTCAGCAAATGAGTAAATTTAAGAATGCACCATAATCCATCTGTGCCTGGCTGAGGAAAAACTCACTCTATAAGTGCCCCTCTTGTTGATATTATTCCTTTACAATGACTTTTAGGATGGCTTCTTGCTTTGTTATACAAGATAACTACCTCTACATTTTATTTAAAATGCATTAGTAAACTTAAGCCAACCTCAAATGCTAAAGTACCAGAACTTAATTTATTTGATCTGTTTAATTATCTTAATAAATTGTTATTTATCCAATTTCTTATTTGCCTTTGTTTTGAAATCATCTGAACGCTGTAATAAATATATATTATATTAAATAAAGATGACTCGTTTATGAATAGTTCGAGTCATGTATACTTTTCCTCCACCTTTTATTCTTGTTGTTTCTCCAAGTTCTTCTTGCTTGTTTATCTTGTTTTTTAGTGATTTGACCTCGGCCTGCTTTCAGACTGACCTTGAGAAGATTGACAGAGATAATACTGTCTGCCTTTTATCTGATCTCCTGGCTGTGTTTGTTCACTGACTTTGCCTGTTTCATACAAACAGCTTTTTTGTTTGCTTGCTTATTTTCATAATTTCGCAATTTCACAATTGTTACAGTAAAATGTGTACTGTATATAAACTACATTGGCTATTTAAAAAACAACATTTTGTATAAGGCTTTAATAATGATTTAATGTTCACTTAATAATGCTGTGACATGTTCTTAGTCTCCTGGTGTGCAAGCTACATTTCAGCAAGAAAATAAGCTTCATGCACAAAACCTCTCATCTCTCCAAAGCTCAGCTGAACCTGCACTTCCCCGAGTTCCTCCTTTCACACAGGGGATCACAACATCCCTGAAAAGGCCACTGCTAATTCAAAAATCTGGCTCAGAGCATGTTTTCATTTGTTGTGTGTCTGAAATCCATACCCCACGCTTATTTCTCCCACGCTAGCCAGCATGAGTCATTCTTCAAGCTTGAGCCCACAATCAGAGAATCTCTTCTTATTTTTCTTCAATTTTTTCCCTTCCTAAGCTTTTCCATTCCTAGCATGTTCTGAGTAATATTATCTGAGTAGGGTTGTGAGCAGGTTAACAACTCACATATGGATACACACCAAAAACAAACTGAATATTTCAGCAGGACACTCTAGAATGTTTTCTTCCTGAAAAATAAATACAGATCCATTGATACATTGTAAAATTTTACACAAGAGGATTTTTTATTTTCTTTTTTTTATGAATACAGCAGTCTAGTACTGTAAAGGTGAAAGAATAGTTTTACAGTATAGCCTTTTGTCTAATTTATTTTGGTTAGTTTTTTAAATGAATTTGTTAACAAAGCAAAGGCAGACAACTTAAGGTGTCATTTATGATGAAATAGCAATCTACTTGTGCCAAAATTGTGTTGACGATATGTAGAGCTTGAAATGTTGGTCAAATTATAGAAGCCTTCTCACAACGCTCAAGGTACCTTCACCAGACACAAATGAATTATTATAACTTGACATAGTTATAATGAAATCTCTTCCCCTAGTGAGCAGTGTATGAACATTGTCCCCATGTTAAAGAGAAATTTTTTGATATTTAAAAAACACGATACCCTGCATGGATCAACGCCAATTTCTTTTCAGGCCGACGGCCCACCCCTCCACCAGGTTTAATGAGAATCAGAGCAGTAGTTTTTGTGTAATCCTGATAACAGAAACAAACCTTTTAATAACGTTTGCTAAAAAAGCTTGAATATATTCCTGGATTTGAATTGTGATTGTGGATGTACTCCAAAATCTAACAGGTTCTTATCAGCCCCATACCCCATCCCTCCATAAAGTTTAGTGGAAATCATTTCAGTAGTTTTTTCATAATTCTACTAAAAGACAGACAAACAGCCAGCCAGACAGACACCAGTCTAACAGACAGAAAGATAAAACAGAATTTTTCTGCAAAAAACCCTAATCATATGTATGTATTTAGATGAGATGCTAGCATAATGTCAAATGCTAAAAAAAAACCTAGCATTTAACCTAAGCAAAATCAGAGTGGTGATTAATATTTTTTCCCCCAAATTCAGCTCGAATGTTTACTGTTTATTTTTACATTTACAGCATTTGGTAGATGCTGTTGTGACTTACAGAGTTGCTTTAAAGTCAATATCAGTGATTATGTTTTGATACTGGCTCACGAGGACACAGGTAAGAAACCATCAGTCAAAACTCACTGACTCATAGACATTGAAAGCATTTTTATTACTGGGGAAAAGACAATGTGATGGGGGTCCTGGGGCTCTCCCACAGAAATATTTTCAGTGCAATTGATGCCATTTCTTGCACTGTAGTGCATTTCGGAAGGTTGTAATATAGTTTTACCATGAGTGTTTGTTTTTTTTTAAGGAAAAAAACACTTACCCATACATATGTAGAGTATATGTGGCATATGTACACAAAATAAACATAGATTGAGGGTGCTCTGTGAATTTGCAGTTTGATTGTGAGCATGGCTTGCTTTGCCTACAAATAGTGTACTAAGCTGACCACTTTCAAATAAATGGTTTCATAAAGAAAAAAAAAAATTATAATAATAAAAAAAATAAATAAAAATCCTGCAACAGTCTGAAAAGACCATTTGCATCACACTTCATTTTAAACTGACAGAGTACCTTTCATCTCTCATCTCAGATATGGAACTTTCTCTACTGTCCCTGCATTCCAACCCTGACTTGGACTCAGCATTTTGTTACAGTGATAACTGTAATAACCCTAAAAAAATTAATAAAAAATTAAAATAAAAAAATGTAATAATCATAAAATAGAAATTAAATTTGTTTTGTGCTATGCAGTTAGCACTGGGTCTTTACAACACAGAGGCTCCTGTTTTAAATAACCTTCCATGTTTTTATGAAAGTTTTAAATGAAATGATGGGTGGCTTTAGCTTAGTATCCTCCTCGGAAATTCTCATATCCTCAGAGGAAAAAAAAACCTACTTAACTTAGGATAACCTACTATGACTTACTTTCCTCTTCATGGTAATAAGCGTTCTTATGTCCGTCTTGTCTGTGAAGCAATACAAGAAATCTTCAGTGAAAGAACAGCAACCAACAATAGGTTAGCAATTAAACGAAACCTGGTTTCCCAAAATTTTACTAACTGTAACAATATTCAGTTTACTTTAACATCAATCTAATATATGGGCTCTGTTATTAGCGGTTGTGAGCGTGCTGTGAGAAATAAACTATCACAATGAAAACCTGGTATGGAGTTATTATGAAAATAGGTATTATGATAATATGATTATGAAAATCTCACATGGTAAATGTGTGTGAGACGGTGACTTCCCCCTCATCTAATGTCTCCAACGTCCATGGTTTAGCCTCTTAACTGCTATACTTAGCTACTGATGTTAGCATCCCTACTGTGTATCAGTCAATCAGTCAAAAGCAATATAAATCAGACTATAAGTGTTGTATACTTGCACTATTTATCTCCAAATTTCATGCATAGCATAGCATTCTGTTCATAACAAATAATTAACATTGAAAGTTAATTACCAGACTCAACATGTCATTTACATCCGGATAATGTGTCAACATGCAGCCCACTGTAGCGTAAAACATCCCCAAACCATCTGAACAATCAAATCAGTAGAACCATTGGCATAATACACTAATCAGCCATAAAATTATGACCACTGCTAGTTGACACAATATTGATTAAATCATTAGAGTGGGACCTGCAACTGATGGGAATGTCTTTAGACAGCAAGTAAACATTTTGAATCAGAGCCTGAAGATACTGTTGATTGACAGATGTCACCAAGCAGTTCCCCCAAACTGTTTTCTATTCGCCTCCACAGACCAGGAAAAAAATCTGTGACTTCAAGTGCAGTGCAACTCATTTATCCCTTGTCACTTGCATTGAGAATGTGGTTTAAGGATGTGAGTGACTTTGATAATAGCCAAAGTGTGATGGCTACTCTTTGAAAATATTTAGTATTTTTGTTGATTAATGAATACCATATATAGTATTAAATATATATATATTTAAAAAAAATGAAAAAATACACAAAAAGTCCACTTGTAACCTATCACCCTATGCAGGATTAAAGATTAAAACCAGCTTTGAAACCATTCTATAATTGGTTTTACTGACCAGCGATTCAGTTTATGGGATGGCTGATACTGTTTTATAAAATAACATTATTTTTTATTTATTTCTATCTTTTTTATTTTCTACCAGTAGAAATAATGGAAAGTTCTACAATATAGGCTTAAAAAATATATGTTTTTTTACTCAAAAAAATGTTCAGCATTTTTCTTCTTCTTCTTTTTTTTTATTCTCCCAACCTTAGGCCAAGCAGTAATGCAGAGGAGGACACACTCACTTCGGATGCTCTCCGTCAAAAGGTATCATACCAGCCCACAAGGTAAAGTTTCTATGAGAAGGCAAAACTCACGTCAATATAAAATAGTCTCTGACTTCCTACACGGCCCTATACAGCCTCTGTGCCTCATTGCGCTGCCAAAAGTTGTGCCAGTGTTTCCAACTGACCTCAAAAGGTTTGCTGTTCAACAAATCGAAGATCAATTTGTATTTTCATTTCCCTGTTTATTAAAAAAAGGTGATGTAATGCTTAAAACGTCCACCTCACAGCAAGAAGATCCTGGGTCCCAGGCTTGGACATTTCAGTATGGAGTTTGCATGTGCTTAGGATTCCTCTGGGTACTCTGGTTTCCTCACACAGTCCAAAAACATTAATTGGCTGTTTCAAATTGCCCTAGCTCTGGGTGCGAGTGTGAATGGTGTATGTTCAACCTATAACCCCTTGTTGCCCAGTCATCTATCTGACTGAGATAGGATCCATCCTCCCCATGACCCAAATTGAGGATTAAGCTGTCTGCCAATTGAGTGAGTGTTCATCAAGAAATCATAAGCCATAAGAATAACACAACTTGATTGGTCTGCTGCAAGGCTGCCCTATACGCAACATGCATACACTGTATGTTCTGACACCATTCCCTCATAGTCAGCAATTTCAGCAGTTTCTACTAGAGTACCTCTTCTGTGGGATCAGGACAGACGCACTAGCCTTTGCTCTCCACATGGATTGATGAGCCTTGGATACCCATAACACTCTTCACTGCTTCGCTGGTTGTCCTTCCTTGGGCCACCTTTGGTGTGTACATACCACTGCATACCGGGAACTTCCTACAAGACCTGAATTTGGAGACAAATAGACAGAGATGTTGCGGCATTGCGGTGTTATCCTTTTCAAAGTCACATTTGCTTCCAGCACATCAACTTCAAGAATTGACTGTTCACTTTCTACTAAATACATTCCACTCCTTGGTAGGTGTCTCTAATAAGATAATCAATGTTTTAATGGTATAGCTCAATGGGGTATAGTAGTAATATGTAGAATATCAAAAGTTCATTGTTTATCTATAGATACAGTAGTTACATTCTATTAAAAAAATTCACTTTGAGGGGAAGACTGTTGCGTATGTCTTGAAGCAGACATTTATTATAGACAGTGTTGTCTTTCCAGTGCCCTAGCGCAGCCCTGGAGACAGATTTCACCTCAGGTGAGTTGGGTTTGTCACTATTTCAAACATTAAAGACCTTTACTCATTCCACGCATGCTCCATCACCCTTCTTTCTTCAGTTCTTTGGGGAGGGATTGACAAGCCTCATGTTCCGGCACTCATCTTTTATTTAGCTGCCAGCTCTCGCTACAGCAAGAGGAAATTTATAGTCCGTTAGAAGAGCCCTGGACCACCCATAAACCTGTCACAGGGTGAACTTTGATGGAGTCACAAATTTCACCCCCACAGCTTATGATCCTTCTTCCCTTACATACTCACACCATATGCCTACTTTCACATTAATAATTCATTGATTCATACAGGGATGGGATGAAACATGCAATATAAGGGTCATATAGGTATTCGTAATGACTGACACGGCACAAAAATGGTAAACAGTCTCCTCGGATATAGAGGAGAGAATAAGATATGGCATTATTACAAGACACAGTCTTATATAGATTGGGTGAGGGTCAGAGTTACACATACATTGCTTTAAATATTGTTTTGAGATGGCTTAACCCTTTATACAGCCACATTTTTGAGGTTTCCCACCAGTTGTTGTTCTTCCATGCAAATATAGGCTTTACAGGGCCAGCCTTACTCATTAGATATGCCAGCACAAACCCAGGTTTTGGCGTATTTGGTATAGTCATAGTCCAAAGACATGCACAGTAGGCTAATTGAATTTTCTTGCCTGTGTATGTGATTGTTGCAGGTCGGTGTTGTACTGCAGTTTTCTGTCGAGGTGTTCATGGTGTACCCCACCTTGATCCGGTGTCAGCTGGGATGAAATCCCTGTGACCTTAAAGCATAAAGCAGCTCACAAAATAAGATATGATACAATGAATCTATGTATAACATTTGGCACAGAGTACACAAAAATATTTAAAGCATTTTGTTCAAATCAAAAACTTTTTTTTCGTCATCTGCCCAGCTGTTTTTTCATCTGTCCTTCTGTGTGAATTGTACATTGATTGGACAGTGTGTGCTCAGTCTATCGACTTTCAGTTTCTCCTAGCAGAAGTACTTTAGTGGAAAAATAATGACAGTGTAAATAATCCACTTTGTTCATGTTCATTACCCCTACCACCGAAGCCATAACATCCCTTCTGGTGATTCTGTTAATGAAATATCACTAAAATGGGTTAAAATACTTTAGCCCACTGGAACACTAAACTAGTGGGGGGGCATGCCGCTGGCTAGTCAGTAATTGGCTGCATGGACCTGCAGCATTGGATATATTACAGATAGCCCACAGGCTCATTTTATATTCTTCTGTGTGTTCAGCCCCATAGCAAGAAGGTCATGGGGTTGATTTCAAGGCTCTTCTTCATGTGCTTATGTGGGTTTACCCAGGGTACTCCAGTTTCCTCTGACAGTCCTAAGATATGCACATTAGGCTAACTGGCTATTCAAAATGTACCCTGGTTGTAAGTATAAATAGTTATGTGTGTGTCGCCCTACGATGGTCTGGCGAGCTGTTCAGGTAGTACTCCGCCTTCGCTCAGTGTCAGCTAGGATAGGCACCAGCCTCCCATGACCCTAGTAAGGTAACCCAAATGAAACCTCATAGTGATTTTTCTTTTACTTTTGACAGACAAGTGGGACTTAACTTCGCTACCCCTTTGATACGAGTTACCCTGATGATGTGTATGTTTAGTGAGCAAAAGGGAGAGAAAAATGTGAAAACACCAAACAAAATAACTTTAATGTGAATGTCCTCTCACTCATGGCTGATGTCTGTGTGTATCCGTGTGTTAATTACCTGATATGAATAAGACACAATTTTCCACAGATCTTCTTCTGTAAACTCGATTTCGATATGAGTGCGTCATATAACCAGACAGGCATCATTACATCCTGTAATTAAGATACACAAGTGTCCCCATTTCTTTTAAAACATGGTGGAACATTTTCAATCCTTCCACCCATCAAGCGAAATATCCATGCAGAAGCAGACAGCCATAACAAAACTACAACACCCCTCCTTCCTGTCTGCATGACACATAATCAAGTTTTGTTTGATCTAAAGTGGGGACAGCTGATAAAATCAGTATCGAGCTGTTATGAAATGCCTTTCATTCCCGTTAGAGTCGAACAAAAATAGCTGTTACAAAACAACCCCAGTGAAGTGAAGATTGGAGTTTCCCTTATTTAGTTGAAAAATTCTTAAATTTCATTTAATGCATTGCTTAATTAGTCTAATTAAGGTGCATGTGTGACAGAGACAGCTGTTGGTGTGTACATCTACAAGACCCATTCCTACACAGAGCTGGTCAATAAGACTCCGATGTGTTCCAGTCCTGCACTTAAGTGAAAATCAGTTAACATAAGGACAACACCATATTTCAGACATCGACCATAGACAGACATACGATTTGTCTTCCTTGACAAGCCTTACTGACAGATTAAATAAGTAGTTTCTATTATATATTATCTATATATTATATTAATCTATTAGTAGAAATGTAGTACATCATAAAAATAAATAAATAAGCTGTACTAATACATTAATGAATTTCAGTTGCTTCTCTAATTTGATTCATAGTTTTGAGTGTTAATTAATAGTGTTAATAAAAGTAGTATTAATTAACACTCAAAAGTATGAAGCAAATTAACGAAGCACCTGAAATTGTATAATAAAGAGTAGTTGAGTTTTTGGAACCTTACAAAAACCTGTTTTTGGAGCGAGTCCCCCCTCATTTAGATCCCCTGCTATCGTGCACAGCTATGTTTCTACAGTAGCCCAGAACCATACAGGCTTTGTAGGGGGACAGAATTTCAGTTGGGTGCAGTCTCGAACCTAGATGCAGCTAGACTTACACACTGTACCTTTAACTAACATTTCCATCCATCCATTTACCGAACCGCTTATTCCTAATTAGGGTCACGGGGAGGCTGGCGCCCATCTCAGCCGACTCTGGCCGAGGGCGGGGTACACCCTGGACAGCTCGCCAGGCCATCGCA
>JBCNYG010000021.1:6161419-6172796 GCA_039654305.1 Porochilus rendahli
ATAATAATAATAATAATAATAATAATAATAATAATAATAATAATAATAATAATAATAATAATAATAATAATAATCATTACAATAACTTACTTAATATACTTAATCTTAATGAACCTATTTTTTGCCAAACACATTGCTCATCACAGTGCTTCCTTTAAATGTTCTCTAGGAATTCCTTTTTCGTGTTTTTTTTTTTCGTTTAAATCTCTAGCACAGGCCTTTCAGTATGTCACTATAGAGAACGGTTGCTGTGTGCAAGCTTAGATGTGCAATCTTAATTAAGAACTCAAGGAAGCAGGGGTGTAATGTGTCACAAAGGCCCAGCTCATTAGTGTGAAGATGATGGAAAAACAAACATGGCATAAAGCAGCAGGGTAAAGAAATGGAAAACAAGAACTCAAAGGAGGATGGAATAAATAATTTGAGCACTGGGTCATGCGTTGCAAGCTTCTCACCTACCAAGTGCTGATAATTTTAACATGCCTATTTAAATGAGGTGTTTGAGTATTTAAAATTATTCTAAAAAACATATTTGTTGTTTAAAACACTTCTGAAGTTTTGGATTTATTAGTTAATTTATTGATCCATCTCTCCATTTATCGTCTCTATCACTTATCTGCCAGGATCTCAGGGTGTTTTACACTCCCTGGGTAATTCCTGGCTATTTTCACTATTTAAATATAGCCTTGGGTGCACTGGGCATCATTTTTGCATAGAGCCTTAACTTTGTGCAGAAATGTGGCAGGTGGTAAACCGTTTTTTGTATCCAAACGCCACTTAGAGATACAGGTACAAAAGTCTTGTCACACATGTGCACATTAATGTGAAAAAGTTATCTTCTTTTTTTTTTATCTAAGCCTCTTGTTTACATCAAGGTGTAAACAACTTATTTACTTAGTGTTGGTTTAACTCCTCCTTACAATAATCCTTCAAATGTACAGATTGTTTTGTGAAAGCAACAGGAAATTTATAAAATCATTTTGCAAAAACTGTAGAAACCTTCAACATCTCCTAAAAGCAAACTGTTATTAGCAGAAACATGGACGAAAAAAAATATATTCTTGATGAGTTATTTATTCAGTATCATATTGCTCTGCCACCAATGTTGTTACTGGCCATCTAGAAATTTGCTGGACCCAGAGTTCACCGAAGAGCTAGTTATGTATGGAAGTGAAAGATCATAGTTTAGGGCAGTGATCTTCAACCGCTGTGCCGCGGCACGCTAGTGTGCCATGAGAGAATCGTCAGGTGTACCGCGGGAAATTATACAATTACTGTTTGCCATTGTCGAGTGTCTGTACTGTAGTGACTGGCAGACTGATGTAATACTCTTCCATGTTAGAGAGGGGCAGTAGGGAACTTAATTGCCTTAATTGTTCTTAGGACAAGAGAATTAGTGATGTAGGGAGCCCCTAAAGGGATATGGGGGGAAAAAAGTTACGTTTCTAGTGCGCACGAGAAACTATTGTGCGCGCACAAGAAACTTTGGCCCACGCACAAGTAACTATCGTGTTCGCACAAGTTAGCTTAGGTTTCTCGTGTACACTAGAAACTTTTCACGTAATTTCTCCTTATGTCCCTTTAGAGGCGTGAAAACAGAGAAACGGGCAACGTTTATGAGAAAAACCACAAAGGTAATGAGAGAGAGCCTTCAAAGTTACGTAGCTGCTGAACTTAAAGCTAAATTAAAACAGTCCCACACTGTGGCGGAGACATTAATACTACCTGCCTGCAGGGCCACTGTACACGAGATGCTTGTGAGGAAGAGCTTCCTGTGTGTTCATCTAAACAGGCCCAGGTTTGTGATTGTTGTGTATTGTGATTACACACAAACTGTATTAAGCTACAAAGTGTCGTTTTGTAACATTTTTGGTTTTTGGTGTGCCGCAAGATTTGTTCAATGAACAAAATGTGTCGTGGCTCAAAAAAGGTTGAAAAACACTGGCTTAAGGTCAACTCCAGTACATGGGAATCACAAAGCTATGTAAGATTATTACCAGATGCAAATATTAACAGGTTAGAGGCTCAGATTTCTTACATAAGGGTTGATAACAAACTGTTCTCTGACCATTTGATGAATGAGCTGCCATCTAAAATAGCTTACTTGTGTATTTAAAATGGATTAAAAGTGTCTTGGGCCTCAAGAATTTTTAGTAGCACTTACAAATTTTTATTATTTGTAATTTGAAGATCTTGAGGGTGTCTGATTCTTTTAATATAATAAATATTCATCATGAGAGGCACCTGGGAGTCTGGTACCATCATGCACATGTTTGCAGAGTAATTTTTCAATATGAAGTTATATTTGCTACAGTATTAATAAATATTGTCTTGAAAGTGAAATAAATTCTTTGCGAAAGCCTTTTTACCAGCCAAAAATGTGAATGTTTATATTTAAGAAGCTGCAATGATTAGAAAAAATTCATTTCCAATACTGCTGCTAGCTCAAATGATTTAGTACCATCAGTGGGTTATTTTAAGTCATAGTTGATTAAAATCGGTTAATAGGTTGGTGGGATGGGCTTTTATACATAAATGTCCACATGTGCGACAAGACTTTGTCAATGACTGTAGACGTTTGGCACTATAAAAAACATTTAAGACCAAATAGGAATCACACTGTTTAAAGAAGCATAGTATTGAGCTCATTAATTAACTTATAAACAACAGTGAGAAACAGAAAACCCTCTGCGATGGTGAAAATAGTTGAGGGAATCCAGAATGCCCCTGCCTCATATATAAAAGTAATACTGGCTACCAGCATACCCATGATGCAATGCCCATTAAGGTGCCCCCACAACCCGAAGCATATTTCGGCAGGGTTTCCAGAGTAGGAAGCTAGAGCCAATCCCAGATGACTTGAGGCAAGAGGGTTGCCTGAACAGCTCGCCTATTTATTTATTTGTTATAAATCTTGATGTGAACTCCATCATTTAAAATAGACTGAATTGCAGAAACGGCAAGTTCAAAGAGTTTAAACTAGATCAAGTAGCTAGAGGGACAAAGACTTTTTACTGAAAAAATGCTGATTCTTAAAATATCACAGAAGAAGAGAGATGCCTAATGTTTTCCCCATTGGATTCCCCTGTGCCGTTCTCCCTTCTCTCCAAAAAGAGGAACTTTTTATTTGTGCAATCAAGAAAAAATGTATTTCAGCTTCATCACTGAGCCTCATGAAAGGATAAAGTACACCTTTAGTGGAGATTAGTGCTGTATTTTCCTCTGGGGCTTTTTGATCATTTAGTCTCTTTCTTTGTAGATGAATGTGCTGGACTTTTATTCTGTGCTAAACGATTTTATGTGAAATGTTCTTTTTGTCCTCATGGATATCAGTGTTTGAAACAGAGATCTGTCTCAGCAAGCATCTACTTCCATCGTACAATGACAACTAAGATTATGATTGAGGAACGATACTTCCCCAGAGCTTATTGCACTTGCTAATTATCCTTGAGTCTGAACAGTCAGAATAAAATGAAAAGACTGTTCGAGGGAAAACTGTACGGTGGAAAATAAGCCACTACTATTAGGGAATACTATTGCCATGAATGTGTATTTTGTCTGCAACAATGTTTGAGCAGGTGGTGCATGTCAAAGTTACATCCGCATGAATGCAATGATCCAGGTTTATCCCAGCAGCACATTTTCCAGAGCATCATACAGCCTTCCTTCCAGAGTGCATCTCTTCCCCTGATATAAGGAATGCACATGCACCCAGCTGTCCATGAAACTAATATGAATATGAATAGAATAGGTGTTTATTGGCATTTGTCAATGTACAAAATTGCACATATACATTGGAGTTGTTAGTGCGCGTTCAGAGATTTGTTACTTTAAGAATTAACAAGGGAAAAAAATTCGACATAAGGACAAAAAAGAAAATATATACATACAAGATACAGAGCAGGTTTCAAACTGTAAATTCTAAAATGCACATTGTGTTTTACACATGTATTGCACATGTATTAGGTTATTGCACATACAGCATTTATTGTGTTGTGGTTGTTATTATGCAGTGGTTCTGGGGGTGTAGTGTGTCCTACCCTCCTCAATGTCCCTAGACACCAGTCTGAGAGCAGCAGGAAATAAGCTGTTATGGAACCGGGCCTCTGAGTGGGCATTCTCTCTGGCCTGTGCTGTCTGTGATTGTACCCTGAGTCTCTCCATCTGAACAGGGCGTTACCTGGATTGTGTTTATCCTTTAGGATGCGCTGTGCTCTTCTTCTGCAGTGATGTGTGAATATAGTGTCCATAGAAGGAAGGCTGACGCCGATGATCTTTTCGGCTGGCTTGATGACCTGCTGAAGCGACTTTGCAGAGGTGGGATTGTCCTCTTGAAGTCTAGGATGAGCTCTTTGTTTTTTTTCATGTTGAGGAACAGGTTATTGTCTTCTCCATAGAGAGTGATTCTTTGGACCAGTTCCCTGTATGCATTAGTGGGTTATGACCAAGCACAGCCTTTTCAGCAGCCTGAAGAAGTACATGCGCTTCTGTACTTTTTACAGTCTCCACAGTGTTCTTGGCCCAGCTCAGGTTCCCCAAAAGGTGGAGACCGAGGAACTTGAAACTGGGGCTGCAGAAAGGGGCTGCAGAAAGAGGCCTTCTCCTGAAGACTAGGATGAGCTCTTCGTTTTTTTTCCGTGTAGAGGAGCACGTAATTGTCTTCTCCATAGGATCCTGGGGACCAGTTCCCTGTATGCAGTCTCATCTGTTTGTGTCTCAGTCTGGGGCTGAGACAGCAGCCCTGTGGTTGTGGCTTCCCAGTGCTGATTTTGATCTCTGCAGAGACCTTGTTTCCTATCCTCACAACCTGTGATCTGTTAATGTGGAAGTCCAGAATCCAGATCCGGGTAGGTGTTGGTACCCCCAGGTGTGTCAGCTTCCCCACCAGTTTCATTGGACTTACACTGTTGAAGGCAGAGCTGTAATCCAAAAAGGGTACTCGTGCATATGTCGTTAGTGCCCAGGTGTTGTAGCGCTGAGTGGAGGGTCAGAGCGACTGCGTTGTTTTTTCATCTGTTTGGACGATAGGCAAAATGTAGAGGATCTACAGTGTCCAGGACTGCAGAGTTGATGGAATGGAGAACCAGCTCCTCCAGACACTACATGTCTATGAATGTAAGTGCCACTGGTCTGTAATAATTTATGATGGATACATGGAGGATACCCTCCTGCCAGTTGTTGAGCAAAGGCCTTTAGGACTCCTGGTGCCACTCCTTCGGGTTCAGCAACTTTTTGTGGATTTACCCTTTAAAACTGTCAGGACTTGTACATGTGACACTTGGAGTGCAGTTTCATCTGTGCCACTTTGGGACTTGGAGGGAGTGTCCCTATTGTCTCTGTCAAATCCTGCATAAAAACATTAAGTGTAGCTGGTTGGATGGAGTCACAGACTTCCACACTGTTGAGACTAGTCCTGTAGTTTGTAATTTTTTGTATTCCCTGCCACAGATTTGCAGTGTGGCTGTCCCTGTAGCAGATCTTCAGTCTTTGGCAGTATTTCCTTTAGGCAGCCTTGATGGATTTTTGTAGCTCGTACTTTGCATGCTTGTACTCCACAATCTCTAGGCCTCTAGGCAGCCCTGCAGCTCTTCCAATGCACTGTCAGTCCAAGTCTTCACAGTTTCACTTTTATTGGATTTGACTTCAGCCTAGTCATGCAAGTTGGCCTTAGAAGAATGGTAAGGTGGTCAGACTTCTCAAACTGTGGGTTGGGAACAGCAGAATAAGTATTAATGTTACTGTAGCAGTGATCCAAGGTGTTGTGTCCCCTAGTGTGGAAGTTAACAAACTGATGCAGTTTAGGCATGCTCTTTCGTAGGTTGCAGTGATTGCAATTCTCTTGGTAAATAAAATGGTCTGCACTTTAAGGTAATATACTTCACATTCTCCAAGCACGACTGAGATATTTTCGCGTTATTGGTGATCCAGGTGTGTCTGACGAAAATGGCTCTGTAGCATTGCGATTGGCCCTGAACAATGAGTAGCCAGCTGGTGTTACTGCATTTCTGAGCCACGTTTCACAAAAACACAGCATAGAGAAGTCCTGGATGTACATTTGTGTGACAGTAACAAAAAAATAGGTAAAGCCCAACTCTGACAACAGCACTATGTCACACTCTGGGGAGCACCATCTTGAAAAAAAATTAAATAAATAAAAATTATGTCTTGTTTGATAATAACACTAATATTACTTAGGCTATTTCCTTTAAACCATGGCTGCCCCTTTAAAGTCCCCATGTCAAGATATCAGGGTTACCAAAATCATAACTTGCATTATTATTTTTGTAAAATGTGGAAATATGACTCCATTGCATAAATATCGCTAATTTAAAATATCCCGCTATCCGTGCTCCAACTTAGTTTCGACAAGTTCTGACTTGTCCATGTGACATGAGATAGGGAATGTGCTCTGCCTTCTGGTTTCTGAACTTCTCTTCGGGTGGGAACAAAAATTCTGAGCTTTAAAAAGCATCGTTATATAAACACATATATGCCTTTTCACTCATTTATTTATTTATTCATTCATGTTCTTCTGCTTCTTCTGGAAGAAGCAGCCTAAGCAGTGAGCTCCAGACGTCCCTCTCCCCAGCCACTTCCTCCGCTCTTCTGTTCCCAGACCAGCCGAGAGATGTAGTCCCTCCAGCGTGTTCTGGGTCGACCCCAGGTTCTCTTCATGTCCCAGGTTGGACATGCCTGTAACCAGGGAGGCGTTCGGGAGGCATTCTAATCAGATGCAACCTCAACTGGCTCCTCTCAGTAGTTCTACTCCGAGTTCTTTCCAGATGACAGAATGTGTCAACCTATCTCTAAGAGACTGACCTGCCACCCTGCGAAGTAAACTAATTTCAGCCGCTTGTATTTGTGATCTTGTTCTTTATTCTTTATTTAGACCATATTCCTGACCCGGAGGGAGAATTCCACCCTTTTCCGACTGAGAACCAGGGCCTCAGACTTGGAGGTGCTGATTCTCATCCCTGTCGCTTCACACTTAGCTGC
Organism: Porochilus rendahli; assembly: GCA_039654305.1. Taxonomy (NCBI): domain Eukaryota; kingdom Metazoa; phylum Chordata; class Actinopteri; order Siluriformes; family Plotosidae; genus Porochilus; species Porochilus rendahli. Next base: position 6,168,416 of record JBCNYG010000021.1, read on the forward strand.
GAATCTCTCCAGCGAAAGCTGAAAGCCCTTGTTCGATGAAGCCAGGAGGACAACGTCGTCTGCAAAAAGCAGATACGAGATCCTTTGGCCACCAAACCAGAACCCCTCAACACCTTGACTGCACCCAGAAATTCTATCCATAAAATTATGAACAGAACCGGTCACAAAGGGCAGCCTTGGCAGAGTCCAACCCCTAGTTGTAGGACGTGTCAACCAAGACAGTCCTACCACATCCAGAGCCTTGAAGTATTCAGGGCGGATCTCATCCTCCCTCGGAGCCTGCCCACCGAGGAGCTTTTTAACTACCTCGGTGAACTTATCCCCTGTGATAGGCAGAACCCCCAGGCTCTTCCTCTTTCACAAAGGGCGTGTTGGTGGGATTGAAGGGGTCCACAAGGTATTCCTTCCACCTCCCGACAACATCCCCAGTTGAGGTGAGCAGCTCCCCACTTCCACTGCAAACAGTGTTTGTTGAGTACTGCGTCCCCTTCCTGAGGCACCGGATGGTGGTCCAGAACCTTTGAGAGGTCAAACGGTTTTTCCAGGTTCTCAATGAACTCCTCCCACACCCGAGATGTTGCATCGGCGACAGCCCGGGCTGCAGCAAGTTTGGTTTGTCGGTACCCGTCTGCTGTCTCGGGAGTCCCACAGGCCAAAAGGACCTGATAGACCTCGTTCTTCAGCTTGACAGCTCCCCTCACTGCAGGTGTCCACTACCTGGTTCGTAGGCTGCCTTCCGGCCACAGCTCTGGTCTGCTGCCTCAATAATGAAGTCACGGAGCATGGCCCATTCGGACTCTACGTCCCTGGCCTCCATTGGGATGTGGTGGTAGCTCTGCCGGATGTGGAAGTTGAAGGCCCTTCTGACTACATGCTTGGGTCTCCCAGGTCTGGAGGGCAGCCTCCCCCCGCCATCATTGCCCACATGGAGTTCGAAGTCATGAGCAACTCTAGAATAAAATAAGGTCCAGTTCTTCTCGAGAGTTGTGGTTCCAGAGCCCAAGCTGTGTGTTGAGATAAGCCCAACTATATCTAGTCAGAATCTCTCTACCTCACGCACCAGCTCAGGCTCCTTCCCCTCCAGAGAGGTGACATTCCATGTCCCAAGAACCCTTGTCTTCGGCTGCAACCCGGCTCACATTGCACCCGACCCCTTTTGCCCCTCCCACAGGTGGTGGGTCCATAGGTCCTATGTCTCTTCTTCGGGCTGGGCTGGCCGAGCTCCATGGGCAGAAGCCCGACCAATAGGCGCTCGCCTTTGAGCCCCTCTCCCAGGCCTGGCTCCGGGGGGGGGGGACCCCGTTAACCCGCATCTGGGCAAGGGAAACTGTGTCCTTGTAATTGTGCTCATAGAGGTCTTGTGAACAGCGCTTAGCCTGGACCTTCACCTAGGACCTATTTGCCTTGGATGACCCTTCCAGGGGCATAATGCCCACGACAACATAGCTCCCAGGATCATTAGGACATGCAAACCCCTCCACCACGATAAGGAGGCAATTCGAGGAGGGGGTAGAATATATAGAATATATATACAATATAAAAATACCAGTGAAATATCTTGACTATGGGACTATGGGAAATTGATCACATCAAAATACGTCTGTGATTTTTGTACCAAACCAATGAAGCTACCCACAATTCATCCAGATGTCATGTACAGGGTGTTTTCTAGTCACTGGTCCTGTTTGATCTCTTTATTTAACAGTGAAATGCAGTGTGAGGATAAAACCTGAGCGTGTTCACTGTTATGTACAGAAATGGTTTAATCAATATCACACATTCAGACTCAACCACTTCCTGGAAACTTGGATAGATTTTTTTTCCTTTATTGATTTTTTATTGAGAAGTAGCCATCGATTGTTTGAATGCATTAGCCATTTTAGCTCTTACCTGTGACCGAGTTTACTAAAGTGATGAAGTCACTAAGGTTCTGTGATGCGTATGGGGAAACGCTGACACGTCTCTACGCTGGTCTTACTGGCTGCGCCGTATCACTCTGTGTCATTGTGATTATTCTTAATATCCAAATGTTTAGTTTTAGACGACATGGCTGCACAGTTTTTGTCACGCATTAATCTTTTATATATTTTAAATATTCAGTGAAGATTTTGAAATAAATACGTTATAGAGCAGTGTCTGTGAGTATGAAAAAAGTTGTGAGTGTTAATGCTTGCTCCATGTGGGCTAATAAAAAAAGTTTGTTTAGTAACATGCAGTATATTTTGTGTTGAAGGCTTGTGTTATAAGAGTAGCACAGCTCATTTAAGGGCTGAATCAACTTCAGCTCTGGAGTCAATCACTCAATCACTCAATCAATCAAATAATCAATCGATATATCTTCCCATGTGTTTCCCACTACAGTCTGAGGTAAAAGAAGGAAAGGTTAACACTGAGTTTTCTCTGCACCTTCTTTCACTGGCTGATTTCATCCTTCATTTCTATTACCTGTCGTGTTAATTCAAATATCCGTTTAACAGGTTCATTTTCCGTGCTCCTGTTAATGTTTGGTGGTGTTTTACTAGGTGAAAGTTTTATGCCTGCCTGAGTTCAACTGCATGATTTTTTTTGTTTAAGTTTGAGCTGGTGTATGAACCTCTATCTTTTGGTTTTAAGTTTCACTATTAATAATAAAGTTGTTTATTTATTGGTGATGTGGCAGCCTTATTGTGTTTCCTGTGGGGGCATGGACACAGGACAACCAGCCAAGTCATCTTCCATGTCTTTGGGGCTCCTCTGAGGAGCTCTGCTACTTTGTCACAATGTCCCGTCAGTGTCACATGACCTACACACTCTCTGCATGATAGTAACAAAACATCGAAATAAAATCCCATCATTCTCAATTCTGTCAAACGTCTGTATTTCATTCAATAAAATATAAACAAATAATTATGAAAATTTGCCCTGCGATGGCCTGGCAAGCTGTCCAGGGTGTACTTGCCCTCGCCCAAAGTCGGCTAAGATTAATTAGGATTAAGCGGTTCAGAAAACGAACGATGATAATTATGAAAATATAAAATTTTAAATTCAGTTTAGAAATTGTTCTCTTTGATCTCAGGACTATACAGTGCTGAGATTGGACCTCGTGTCACAATGACATTTAACTTATTCGAAAGTTTCCCAGAACACACTCTGCCCTGTAGTCACACAAATCTCAGCAAACAACTGGATCTCTGTCACTTATTATGCTCGTCTTTTTCTGAGTTCTGGTACACAGCGATATTCGGACATGAGTCAGGAAACTTCTTGAAATGAATTTTTTTTTATCATTTAAAAAATAATAAAAAATCTGTCTAATGACAGTCCTGGAGTTCTGATGGAGGTGTTTACCATGGTAAGCTAAATTATCAGAATTTAGCTGCTTGTTTGTAGCCTTGTTCGTGGTTTGTTGCAGAATGATGACACGCTGTTGGAACTAGTTAACAGAAAGCAATAAAAAAGGTAGAAAGTTTGAAAAATTAAATGGTAAAATCCAACCATAATTATAAGACAGCCGTGGTATAGTAATCGCTTCTTTTTAGCTGTGTTGTATTGACACGCACGTGGGTGGGTCCATCTCTATACCGGATGATGCATCATGAAAGCAGGTCAGTGTGAATGTTCCCGGACCCCAAACCGATGACACGCGGTTCAAACAAAATTGCTGGCAATTATCAGTCAGACTTAAGTCACGTGAAAGGGGCGGTGCTCCACAGAACACGACCCGAAGCTGATTCGACTATAATGCACCCAAAGAAGAAACAGTTCATGCTAATAACCCAGTAATATCGCTAACATAAACTAACAGAGCTGGCCAGTTTATCTTACAGCAGCCAAATTAATACAATATTTTTCAATGTTGCCATGACAACCACTGTCTGTGTATCAGTAACACGAGCTGCTGTGTATCTCACACAAGTGTTCTCTGAATCATTTGCATATCACTGGTGATTGGTAATGGGCCATGTAGCCCTGCCCCTGAGAAGAGTTGTGTTTAAAATGTGTGAATTCTGTGCTGGGGTCGCGTTAACATTATTTACATTTCAGGTGTATGAAGCGATTGTAGTCTTTATTTATCCTTCATCATGTTTGAGGTCTGAAATGTTTTTATTTTGTACTGAAGCTACAAGGCCAGTGATGCTAACAAGTAACAGAAGAATAAAGCTACCAGTGTTTATATATGATAGTTATTACACACACACACACACACACACACACACACACACACACACACACACTGAATAACACACACTAACTAAAAAAACTGAATAACAAACACTCACACACACATGACCTATAGTGCAGTACAGCAAAAATGTGTGTGTCTGTGTGTGTGTGAAAGAGAGAGAGAGAGAGAGAGAGAGAGAGAGAGAGAGAGAGACCGCATGCCTGTGTTCATCAAGAT
>JBCNYG010000021.1:6344274-6354357 GCA_039654305.1 Porochilus rendahli
TGGCTGGCAGGAGGGTGTGGAGGGCGTCCCGGGGGGTCGAAGATGTTTAAACCCCCCCCCCCCCCACACACACACACAAACACACACACACACACACACGCACACCCACCCCATTTCAATTGCATAAAATGAAGTAATTGTCCTGAATACAAAATGTGCTGCTGTCTCAGAACTAGGATTATTTATATTTACATTTAGCCTTGATAAGATGTGCAATATGCTACCAAGGGCAAAGACGAGAGGTTTATAGGCTTAAGAGGTAGCCCATTTAATTTCAAAAAACAAGTGCAAAGCTATGATGGGTCACAAGAGCTCTCGAGAATGTGAATACTTACTATAGTCTTCATACAGAATCGTGATTAAAAAGTGTTTGGCTTGCAAGGTAAAGAATTAAACGCAGGGAGGTATAAGTGTCATACATTTATACATTCTCCATACTGCTTATCCTCCTACGGTAACAGGGAAGCACTAACCAATCTCAGCTGACTTTGGGCTGACTTTAGAGGTTGGGTATACCCTGAATAAGTTGCCTTATTGTCTATTGCATGGCTAACACAAATCCAAGCAAGCATTCACACTCACATTCAAATATATGGTCAATTTAGACCAGGGAGTTGAGCTTATGTGCACTTATTTGGGATATGGGAAGAAACCGGAGTACCCAGAGGAAATGCACGCAAGCATGGGAAGAACATGTAAAGTCCACATAAAAAATGCCCCCGCCAGCCATGGGGCTCGAACCCAGAATCTTTTGGCTGAGAGGCGAGAATGTTGACCAATGTACAACTGTTCTGCCATGTGGCATATTATGTTACAGCACATCAATAAATGAAGGACATGTGATACAGCCTGATGTGTGGTAGAATTCCGCCTTAAAATTGTTTATTTCCTGTATGAGCAAGAATTTATTACAAACGATGTCTGCCGTGTAGCATGTCTGTTTGTTTCTGTCTCTCAGTAGAACGATATCTCTTTGCCAGCCATGCGAGTCATGTACACACAAACAAGCCACATGCTTTAACTTGCTGGGTTTGTTCCTCACTCACTTGTTTTTTTCTTTTTTCTTATTTGGTTTTGGTTCCTTTTTGGGTGGGGATAATTATTCCAAATTCCCATCATGTTGGCATGACACTAGCTATCTCGCTCTCTTTAAAATGCTACAGACTTCAATGTTGTTATTAAAAGACTTCCTTACATAGACTTAGACGTGCCCATGTTCCCTAACATACAAGACCCTGTGAAACACATGCAATTGAACACTAACATATTAGAAACTGCTGCTGTCAAAAGAAAAAGGTAATTGACACTTTCTGATTAAAATTCCATAAGTGCTGTGATTGGGGGCAGCTGTAGCCTAATAGTTAGAGAAGCAACTCTTGGACGGAAAGGTTGCTGGTTCAATTTCCAAACCAGCAGGAAAAATGTGTGGTGATGGGGGAGTGAGCTGCACTTCCTCTTCCTCCACATTCATGGCTGAAGTGCCCGTGAGCACGGCACCTAACCCCCAACTGCTCTCCAGGCGCCCCCAGTGTGTGTGACAGTGCTCCGACTGTGTGTGCGCTCACTGTTTATGTTTGTGCTCAGTTTGGATGGGTTAAATGCAGAGCCAGTAATTTGCCTTGTGGGATTAATACAGTATAGCAAAATCAAAATATGACATTTTTCAAAAAAAAAAAAGTTTAAGACCTTTCATTAAATATAATCCTTAAATACAAGCTGTGAACAGGAGGTATGTTAATCATGTAATTCACAGCAGTAATAGTTAATGGTCTCAGAAATATGTTTACATTTAAGGAAAACATTGTCTAGAATGTGGATATCTGAGAAATACTTTTCTGGAAATAGATATCTGAGAAATAGACTTTTCTGGAAATAGAGCTTGATTGAGCCTTCCATGGTTATCTTTCCTGCGAGAGGAAAACAGCTGAGAATCCGGGGGACAAAAAGGGTTTTGAGAGGTTTGAAGCAAAGAGGAGAGCTATGGATGACACTTAACACTTTGTAGTGGAGGAACTAAATTTAGAATATGTTCCCAAAGACGGCTGTCAAAGCCAGAGCATGATTCTTTGAAGTGGGGGTGTGATGCAGTGCCAATATCTGGATGTATATCTGCTTAACACTCTAGATATTTGGATTTGCATTATGCCGGTTACCTTGAGAAAAAAAAAATCAACTGAACCTCATTCACAAATTTACTCACTTAGTCTTTGCAGAACCGCTTAATGGTGATGGGGAGGCTGGTGTCTGTCTCAGCCAACAGTGCGCAAAGGTGGGGTATACTCTGAACAGCTCGCCAGACCATTGCTGGGAAAGTAATGTGGAACCATGCAGACTCACCCAGGAGCAGCCTGGAGCAGCCAGTTAGCTTAATATTTGTCGTTGTGGGAGGAAACTGGAGTACCTGGAAGAAATATACTCAAGCAAGCGGAGAACAGAATAATGACCTGCTAATATTTTATTAGATTTATCTTTTTGGGGTTTTGGATTTGTTACATATCAGAAATACCAAGAGTACATGCTGGACATGAAATTTCTGGCTACTATGAAATTGAAATTTGGATATAATAGGTAATAAATAAGAATTAAAAAAGATGCATATGAAATAAATGGAAAAAAAAACATATTAATAAATTTTTTTGAGGCTTCCATGTGCACAGCATGCATTGAGTGGGTTATATGGAGAGGGGGCTCTATAAATAAAAATAGATTTCTTTTTGTGAGTTTTGGGCCAGTTTTTATAAAAAAAAAAATTGGTGCTGTTTTATTTTGGAACTTAAGTAAGTCAGTGTTTAGGTCAGACTAATGGCCGAAATAAATAATGATAAATGAAACAAGAAAATGTCCATATCTTTTTTTATATCTACATTGCTTTATTCATTTATGTATTTATTTTTTTAAACCAAACATGATTTACGAATCTTATTGTTCATTTTTTTATATTTTAAAGCAAACATACTATTAAAATAAGTTTGGTTTTAACACTATTAACCCAGAGAAGAAATATTTTAAAGACTATTAGAACAATTTGCTTGTTTCTGAGTGAATTTTAATTTTATTTAATTTTATTATCTTTTTTTTTTTTTACAAACCAGAAATTTTAATTATTTGATAAAATTGATTTCATGCCCAGTTATAGCTTCAACTTAGTGACAAATGTTGTCCATCCAGCCCACCATGTTAATGGTAGACAGTTCTTGGCATTGACACATGAGGTTTGGGAAAAACAAAGAGAAGTCATTTTCAAGCAAAGGATTTAACATGTGGAGATCTTAATTAAGTTGAGATTATCTGTAGGATGAATAAATTAAATACCTAGCAGTCAATGACATTGATGTGTCTTGGTCACAGTGTGTAGCATATTGCAGTTCTGTCTCAGAAAAGCTCTCAGAACAAATAAAAGACAACTTTCCCATTAGCATTAGCACCTAATTATGTGCATTAAGAGTGGCTACGGAATATGAGGGAGTACTGGAATCTCTGAGAGACAAGGTTTTCTTCCTCTCCTGTTGATGTTTGTGCTTGACAAATAAAAAAGTCTTGGAATAATCTTTGGCGATCCGCTGAGGTGTTTATCATCTGAGAAAGATGTCTTTAGAGCCTGGTTAGCATCACAGGACACTTGGATTAGCAACATGGTGTAGAATAGTTATAGAACAGTGTTTCTGTACTATCTTGCACTATCTGGGATTTTGATCGGTCTAGTCAGTTTTCACATCTTGCTTCTAGAAAATTGAGGTCCCACTAATTGTGGTGTATTACATTTTTTACACAAAAACCAAACAAACAAAACAAAAAATTCCAAATAAATGTTTTTTGATTGTTGTTCAATAACATGTCATGCCTGGCTTGTACTGCGAAGGCGGCGTAAGCGCTGCATAATGAAACAAGGCGTGGACCTGATTATTTGTTGGTTTTCTTGCTTGCCTATGCTTCTATTGGTTTCGGTTTGGTTACAACCCAGGCTTTGCTTGTGTTTTTTGGACTTTTATGTGTTTGCGTCTGCCTCTGTGCCTACTTTTCAGCACAAGTCCAGGTGCTTTTCAGCCTTAGCTTACTTCAAAGTAACATGTGACAGAGCAACTGTTACATTACCAGCATATTAAAAACCCAACAACAAAACAAAGCCTAATACATGCACTGCCAGACTCACGTTCATCACCACAACCAAAATTTGGGCAAATTCCTGAGACAGTTGTAGGTGTGTGTTATGAAACTCACCTGTTGTGTGACAGAAAATGCTTTAAACATGCTCGAGAAAATTTGCAGGTAATTCTCAACATCAGGTCCATTGTTGAGGTCTGTTGTGTGATGCCCTTTGATGTCCTATGGGTATGATAGACATACAAATTTCATACACATTTTGGGTCATCTGATGCACTCAGAATAATATAGTTTTCTTTCAATACTGCTATGTATGCGATAGGTTAAGCCCACTTCCTTATCTACACAAAAACAGTATATTGTATGACATTTTACAACGGTGTTGAGCATAGGGCTGTCATGCATCAACCGAGAATCACAGGAAAAATATACAAGGAATATAATTGCTTTTCTATAAACAGTGAACATTTTGACATACCGAACGGACTTATTTTCTGCACGACAGATGTATGGTATACATTTTATATGGTAATGCAACTGCATAGCTTCCTAATCCACCACACCCGAACCTATATCCGTCGCCCCTGAGACAGCCGTGCTAAATCTGCTTGACAAATAAAAGACAGGTCAGAAAAGACATGAAAATAAACTCAGCCATATTCTCTATAGTATGGAGCCTTTATGCCGCTTCATGCTACAGGCATGATACTGGGCCTGGTGCACCCAGAAATATTTTTCAAACTGCATTTCAAGTTCATGTTGACATTTAAATGAATGCTTGCCACTTTGCTCTTACAGAACGCAATACATCACTGTAATTCACAAACAGCTTGTTTGATTTAGCGTTCAACCCATTTACCATATCTTTTCCACTAACATCGAACCCTTTCCTAATCTTTCAAAGTTATTTGATAAATAATTTTTGTAAAATCAAACATGAGCTTTTGGAGATGATGACATTGTATGAGAAGACAACGTATTAGCATAAAGAGTGACAGCAAGTTGAAGAGTTTGGAGAAAAATACGATGCTCAACACACCATGGAGGTCTTCCATCATAGTAATTTAGATGCGCAGCTCTCAGTGTGACACACTCATTATTGTTGTTTACTCTCCAAGCATGTGGCCTTATATGGTGGCGTTTGCTCTGTTGAGTATTGCATGCTGTTTTCCACACCCACATCTGCACTTGAGTTGAAAAGTCACAGAGTTTTGGAAAAGCAATTGGTTTGCCTTAAGCATGACTGATCCAAAGGCTAATTAAAAATAATTAAACATTATTAAAATACACTGTTCTTGAATCCCTACTGAGAGAATAGTATGAACGGGAGTCAGAGGGTCAGTTTATTAAAGCTAAAAGTCAAGCAAATCTCTCTTTTGTGTCACAGGGAAGATACAGTCTACAAAATTATTGATTGTTTACATTGAAATTAATTATTGACAAAATTAAGTTGGATGCACAAGGTGTTTTTTTTTTTGGGGGGGGGGGGGGTTTTTCCTGGAGTCTTCAAGAAGAGAGATCTCCTAGGTAGAAAATACAGAGTTCATGAAGCTGATGTGTTGAAAGCAGGAAACTTAGGCAAGCGTAAGGATCTGTGACTTTGAAAACAGCCATGTTGTGATGGCTAGACAACTGGTTCTATCCATCTCCAAAATGGCAGTCCCTGTGGGGTGTGGTACACAATGGAAAACACCAACCAAAGGTGATCCAAGGAAGGGCAACAAGCGAACTGGCAACAGGGTCACAGATACCCAGAGCTCATTGATGTACATTGGGAGTGAAGGCTATTGTTTCTGGTCTGATTTCACAGAAACTGAAAATGTTGATGCTGGCTATGAAAGCAAGGTGTTCAAAAACACAATGCATTGCAGCTTTCCATGTATGGAGCCATCTCGCTGCAGACTAATCAGATGGTGTTAATGTTATGGCCGACCAATGCTTCTCCAGGTAATGGTAGCGTGTTTTTGTTTTTTCCTTTAAATATTGTTTATATTGCCCTGCGGTGGTCTGGTGAGCTTCACTTCACCAAGTGATTCAGCTTGTACCTCGCCTTCGCCCAGAGTCAACCAAAAGAGGCTCCAGCCTCTTCTGGTCATTTCTATTAATAGAAGTAAAATAAAAGTGTGGTCATTTCAAACACATTCATTCAGTGAGGTCAAAAATTGGACCTAAATACAGTCATTACTCTTTAGTAAGCAGAAAGATAAGTAACACAACAAATGCTTTGTATTTATATCCTTAAAAATTAACTTTAGTAAAAATAAAAAGCATATAAATCGCTACTGTACAGCCGTTAGACCTGCCACAATGTCATCCTGACTGTGAGTTATATTTGTCTTCCTAAACCTTTCTATAAGATAAAATGTTAGACAGTCTTCTTCTTCTGCTTAATTCAGAGTCTGGGTGTCGGGGCAGCAGCCAAAACAGTGAGATCCAAACATCCTCCAGCTCTTATGTAGGGAAACAGAGGCATTCCCGGACTAGTCGAGAGACATAGTCCCTCCAGCGTGCTCTGGGTCGACCCCTGGGTCTCTTCCCGGTTGGACATGCCCGGAACACCACACCAGGGGGGTGTTCAGGAGGCATTCTAATCAGATGCCCGAGCCACCTCAACTGGCTCCTCTTAAAGCACCTCTACTCTGAGCTCCTCCCGGCTGACCGAGCTTCTCACCCTGTCTTTGAGGAAGAGCCCCACCACCCTGTGAAGGAAGCTCCTTTCAGCTGCCTGAATTTGCAATCATATTCTTTCAGTCATTACCCAAAGCTTGTGACCATAGGTGAGAGAAGGAACATAGATCACCTGGTAAATTGAGAGCTTTGCCCTTCAGCTCAGAATAATTGATGATGTTTAATCATACTGAGTTGTAAATGAGTGCAAGTGTGTGCTCATAGGCTGGCGATGTGTGATGGGTTTCCTCCAGGTTGTGTCCCCACCATGCACCTTTTCGTCTGTAAATGTGAATCCTGCTGTTGTGTGTAGAAAATAAAAGCTATAACTCTACCTTTAACCTCTTTTGTCTTGCACCTCACCCTAGCTCTTTGACTTCTGTAGGTATGCAACATATCCCCATTAAAATATCTATCTATTTAGCACAAGTGTGGCATGACTTAGTTTGGACAGGCTTTGTAGGATTTGTACTCTGTTATTGGTACTGTTTTGAAATACTAATTTTTCTGGTTAAAAACAGAATCTGTGATGAGGCAGATGACCCTAAAGTCATACCAAGCTTAAGAAGTCTAACAGTCTCTAAAAGTCATCTCAAATTTCTGACTTAAGACATTGCCATTGCGGTTTATACATTTTACAGTAGTAATTGTAAACACATAGAACAGCTGAAAAAACATTGTCATCTGTTCTATGTGTGTGTGTGTGTGTGTGTGTGTGTGTGTGTGTGTGTGTGTGTGTATAAGCAACCTCAGACTGCATGTCTTCATGTCCTTCTCACTCTCACTCATTTGCCAAACTGATAAATACTATAAGGGTCAAGCCTATCTTAGCCAACACTAAGCAGAGGCAGGGTACTCCCTGAACAACTCGCCAGTCTAATGTGCTTGTCTGTGGACTGTCGGCGTGAACAACAGTACCCAAAGGAAACCAACGTAAGCACGCAAACCCACTACAAAAAAGATCGAGCCTGGGACTCAAACCCAGGACCTTCTTGCAGTGAGACTGAAGTGCTACTCAGTATTTCACCTTGTCATGTTATAGCATTTTATAGCATTTTTATTACATAAAATAAATCTGAAAATATTGCTAAATAATTTTTTGTTTCATCAAAACGTATTTAACAACGTTCAGGGTGGAGTTCAAACCTTTACACCTGTAAAACTCAACCTTAAAGGTCCAGTCTTACATAAAATATCTAGTCATGTTTTTGTTGCTCATAGTTCATGGTGACTAAAAAAATCTAACCTTTCAGTTCCAAGATTTGTCACAGCTGTGTGTACTGTGATATTTGAGTATAATTTTGTGTTTCCTGGCTCTTTATGCCCACGGCTTCCAAACAGGCTAAACTAGGTCACTACTAGGTGGAATTTTGTAGCAAGACCACCAAGGGTGGATTAAGCTTCATAAAGTTCTCGCAAGAGGACTGCAACCCTGAATAACAACCACAGCATTCGGCGGAGCTGGGAACCGACTCCGAGAAGACTCGATTCACTGATTCATGTGATATGTGATATATTTACATATGTTGTTATATGAATAATTAAGTTATATCATATGGGGTTGAAATCTGATCACAGACGATGCTCACCATGCAGTGTTTCCAAGACGCTCTTCACTGTCGTCTTAATCCTCTTCACCCTAAACCTTCCCCCCATGGGTTCATATGTGAATAAAACATTCCCTAAATCATGTTCATCAATGTCAGGTTCACTGCATTCGCTCCAATGGTCGTTAAATTGATTAGAAACTGACAAGGACCCAGAGGCTGCACGCTTGCACGCTGTTAACTAACCTGTGAGACCAGATTCTGACGTAGCAGATCACGTCACCACATTTGCTGCATTTTGGAGAGCTAATGCTGCTCGCTCAAAAAAACTGGAATTATTTCTTTGTTATCTACATACTTTCTTGTTCTAATGATTTCAACGTGCCTAGCAGGTAAGATTTAACATATTTAAGCATACTCGTATCCTACTTGAGACTGGACCTTTAAGGGGCTTAAATACAGTACATGGATAACTTGTTGTTGTGGTAGTGCAGTGATTTTGGCCAAACGTTTGTGCAAACTAAATTTAATAACTGCGCTGTACAGCTGTTATAATCTGTTATGTCACTTTCCTATGTTTTCCTAATGGAACATTATGATTTAACCCTCTTCAGCCAAATGTTTCAGTACTTATACCTCAAAAATACTACAAAAATATTACTAGCAACTTCCCCTCTGTGGAATCAAACCACAACCAGACATGGCTCAATGTGTGACGTACTCTACAGACTATGAACACTGCCATTTCTCCTTAAAGGTATTGCAGTGCATAATTGCAGCTTGGGCACTTACTCTGAAGTTATCCGCTATACATTAAAGCATTGGTATTTTACAGTACACAATTTTAATAATGCCCAGAGGGACTTGGCGTATATAAATTAGCTTGATGGAGCTGCTAACTCTAGTTAATGCAGAGGATTTCAGCACTGTGTAACTAACATGCAGGTTTTTTTTTTATTTTTATGTATTGTATATAATGGCTCATAACTCATTACACACTGCACACTACATGCGTATTTAAAGGTATATTTGATGTCAGAATTTCCTCCATGTACAAGCAATACATATTATATTACAGACTTATTTTATAACATTATATTATATAATCACTTTTCAAATCATATATTTAATTCCCTTTAGAAGTAGCATTGTGCTGATGGAGCTAGCTCTAATTCTCTACCTTTAATCTTTAATCGGCTCTAATAACTCATCGTGACGACCAATGCGGATGCTTTTGGGTAAAAAAAAATGTTTCTTTCCATAGCATATATATATATATATACAATATGGCAGGTGTAATAATAAAAGAGTAACAAAGCCTGTCGCAGAAGTGGAATACTGGAAAAAAGGGAACCTCATACAGTGAAGTGTGTATGTTTCACCGTTCATGGTTCTTGAATGGACTAAAAATAAGTATACTTCTGTTGTTGTTTCACCTGTCTGTCATGAGCCTGAGACCAATCCAAAGCCAGTAAATTAATAAATTTTTTTATTATTTAATTCACTATTAAATTTAATTTGTTATTATTTCAACTACTATTCATTTAATTACAGGGGCAGCATTTCTATTTGGAGTTTGCATGTTCTCCCCGTACTTGTGTGGGTTTCCTCCAGGTACTCATGTTTGCTTCCTCAGTAAAAAAAGACATGCACATTAGGTTATTTCATTCATTCATTTTCTGAACTGCTTGTTCCTAATTAGGGTCGCGGGGAGGCTGGCGCCCATCTCAGCCGTCTTTGGGCGAGGGCGGGGTACACCCTGGACAGC
>JBCNYG010000021.1:6356250-6369104 GCA_039654305.1 Porochilus rendahli
ACTATTATAACTATAATAATTATTATTACTATTATTACTATTATAACTATTATTATTATTATTATTATTATTATTACTATTATAACTATTATTATTATTATTGTTATTATTATTATTATAATAATTATTATTACTATTATAACTATTATTATTATTATTAATATTGTTATTATTATTATAACTATTATTATTATTACTATTATTATTATTATTATTATACCTATTATTATTATAATTATTATTACTATTATTATTAGTAGTAGTAGTAGTAGTATTATTACTGTTATTACTATTATAACTATTATTATTATTATCAGATGAATGGATATTTCTGCATGCATGTGTATTTGAGCGAAACAGGAGAATAACGAAGGCTAACCTGCAAGCGAAGTGGTAAGATCCAGAGTCTGATTCTCCATAAACGTGGAGAGGAAGCGAGGTGGTTGGCCAACGCATTCCAGTGGTGTGGCCATGCTGGTTACCGAGCCCAACCTCGCCCTTAGCCAAAACGAGAAATGCCAGCACTCTCTCTCACCCTCACTCGCCCTCACTCTGAGTGCCTTACATTGTATTTTTAGCCTTCTGCTGTTTTTAAAGTCTCCTAGTCATCCTGACGCTAATAGCGCAAAGTTGAACTTTATTTTCAGTTCTCGTGTTTCCTGTCTAAATCAGGGCACTGTGGCACAGCAGCCCGCGGGATTTCCACAGCTGCACACACTGCCCTGATGCCAGCAGTGCAAGTTAGCGGAGCTGCATGCAGAACGCAGAGCAATTCATTACATGGACAATTAGTAATGAACCGGATCCGTTTCTCTGTATCGAGCACTGAGTCGTAGGTGAGTGATATGGGAAGCTTGAGTCTCTGTGGGATTTGCCGTGTGGACGATTGTATGTATAATTCTCGAAGTATTCAAAAAGAACAGCTTGAGCTCCACAATCCGACCGATATGTGACAGTTTTAACTAATCTGTGGTAATGAATTGGAGCTGGTGCAAGAAATTCATCATCTAAATCTGAGTTTTTCCTGGAGGGCGTTCATGGACTTGTGGAAACTGTGGAAAGTAACTCAACTTCATGTTTTCCTTTAGCCACAGTATCCCACCACAAGGATTCTCTCCCAAACGAAGCATGCGGAACTTTTTATCTTTATAAGCACTCTCCTGAATCTGTACAAACACCTGCTGCGCAAACCCCCCCCCCTTCCCCCCCCACGGCTTGGACACGTTCTTCCGTGCTGAGAGTCTTGTTTATTGTCTCGTCCGTTCTCTCCCCCACCCACAAAATACCCTCATAAATACTCGAAGGGGATCTGATGCCCACACACTCCCACTCTCGCACACACTGAGGTGCCCCATGAGAAAATGAACGTATCCCTCATCCGTGTTGCTTCTTCCAGCTTGCTTCTATTCATCACGGTGTATTTTCCTTCGAATGGAAATGTAAAGGGGGAATATTTGCTCTCAAAACAGCCTTTGACATCATTAGTGCAGACGAGATGAAAGCTGATAGGCCTCGAACATGTCCTGTTTTTACAGACAGCTTCTCAACATCGCAACAGGAAACATGTACGGTGTCCGGAGGCTAGGACCTGGTGCTTACTGGAAGAGCACAATTTATGGACCGTCTCAGCCGCTCGGTTAATAAGACCAAGAACAATAGCCGTAGATCATCTCTCCTGCTTTAGTATCAACAGTGGGGAAGAAGTGACACCTACATGCCTTTTCCTTGGAACGGTCACTGAAGGAAACCTGCACACACTGTAAGCATGAACACCAGGGTGCAGATGGAGGGCACGTAGACGTTAAGTGCTGGGGAGGGAAACAGAAGCGGGGAGCAGGTATCCGTGACAGCCAGCGTGGGGAAGTGGAGGAAGCAGAGGGGGTCAGTGACGGAGGGATGGCAAGAGTGATAGAAAGATGGAGGCTGCTTGTTGAAATGACACCGGCGAGTGGGACGGTGGCTTTAAATGACGTCTCCGGGGATGGGATCGGGCTTCACAGGCACTTTTATCCGTGGCGCAGAGAACAAGCCCGAGCTTTGAGAGGCACAGCAGCGGCAGAAAGGTGAGCTGGACCACACAGATAAAGAGCTCGCTCTCTCTGCCGCTCTTTCTTCTCCTCCTGCGCCTTAAAGCCATTTCCACCAGGGAGCTCCACCCCAGAGAAAGCGGCTTGCATTTCGCTTAACCGGAGAGGCTTGAAGACGAGACACATCAGTGTGTGTGTGTGTGTGTGTGTGAGAGAGAGTAAGAGAGAGAAAGAGAGAGAGAGAGAGAGAGTTGCAGGGTGTGGGATGCCAACTTACTAGTGCTTGTGTAAACATTAATTTCTGGCATCCATCCATTCATCCATCCATCCATCTATCTATCTATCTATCTATCTATCTATCTATCTATCTATCTATCTATCTATCTATCTATCTATCTATCTATCTATCTATCACACATTCTTGAGTACTGTTCATTACTGGTGGCTTGCCAACTGGAATGCTATTTTGCTGAATAGAATATAAATTTTATTTTTAAGCTTGTACTGGTCTTTTTCCTTTTTAATCCCCTTGTCCATTTTAACTCCATGTGTTTTAATTTTTTTTTAGATTCCTCAGATCAGCTATGCCTCTACAGCTCCAGAGTTGAGTGACGATCGCCGCTATGACTTCTTCTCACGCGTAGTTCCACCAGACTCGTTCCAGGCCCAAGCCATGGTGGACATCATTAAGATGATGGGCTGGAATTATGTCTCGACTATAGCCTCAGAAGGCAGTTATGGAGAGAAGGGAGTGGAAGCATTCATGCAGATCTCACGCGAAGCCGGTGAGCCACCTCATCATTTTAATTTATTATTTTTTTATTAGGAAATGATGCACCATTAACCCTGGCTAAATATTTTAATTTCAAATCCAAAGTTCAAAAGGAATCTGTATATATTTTATATGTATTTATATATATTATTTAAAACCATTTTTTTATCGGCCAGCTGTGTTGTACAGGAGGTAGTTCACTGGGAAAGCTAAAGCCAATCCCAGTCCACATCAAGTGGGAGGTACGGTGCATCACAAACTGGTCTCTAGTCTATTGCAGAATATAAGCACAACTTTAAGATCAAATCCAAAGTAAAACGGTAGCCTAAAGAAAGTAAAATCGCATGACAAAATGTTCAACATGCGCTGAATTAGCAATCAAGAGAGGCATGGCTCATCACCCAGGTGATTGGCAAGAACTCGCAATAATTATCTAAGATATACCATGTCTTATATTATATAGAAAACCAGGCGGTAAATAGGAAATAAGCATCTGATTAGAATTCTGAAGACTGTACTGACAGGGAGGGGTTGTTCTAGGCTGTTGTGTTTGTTCCAGATGCTGATTAGTCTGCCCCTGACCTATATGTAATTAGCACAGACATTACATGGATAAGTTCTTCCTAATTGTTTTTCCTCACTGAATAATTTGTGATACACCCAGAGAGATCCTTTTTGTTGGATCCAACCAAGAAATCTATTGGCAACAGTACCACATCAGCATCCCTGCTTATAAGACTGAGCTGTTCTGGCACGTTTTATTGGTCTTAAATGAGTGATACTCCCCTGCCAATCTCAGGTCTGCATTCTTTTTTTTTTCTCCTGTGTACTATCATACTTTATTTTCCTGCAAGTATAAAAAAACCCAAAACATAAATCATTAGTGGAGGCAAACATTTCGTTTGAATTATGTTCATTGCAACAGCCGTGGGCAACAAAAACGTCAACAATGTGTGCGTACAAAAGAATAAGATGAAATTACCTCCTGATTATCCCTGTTATGTCTGGAGGACAGAGACTGGGGGGCTCGTTGCCGGTGAACTAAATCAATTTTACATTTGACAGCATGCAAGCTGTCCTTTGAGTTAATCCTCAATGCTCATGAATAGAAATAATATTAGTTGTTATACTTAATATAAGGCTTACCCCAAGGAGTGCTGCAGTGTTTTCATATCCACTATACATGCACAATCCTCACTTCCCATGAGATTCATCATTACAAAATGACCTTATAGTATTTCTTTCTTTCTTACTTTTGTTCCCAAACCTACTATGGCTATATTGTATCATTGTGCTTGCAGCTATATGGAGTGTGTAAGTAAGGCTGTTATTCTTCAGCATCTCACAGTTTTGGCTACAGCAGTGCTGACCACCACAAGCAGAGCCAAAACATTTAAAGTATACAGCATTTTGCATCTGCTAGACTTCAGGAACATTTCATAGCCCCTGATTAAAGCCAACATGGGGAAAAAAAATAACTGTCATCATAATTTAATTTCAGATTTTAATTTAGTAATAATTATACTAGAACTAATGCATAAATCTAAGCAGGTGAGATGTACCAGAGGGGTAACACCCCTCTCTGTGTGCAGGCCTATTACTAGGTGATGACATCACAGAATGTGTAGGTCAAGTGACACACTGGCAGCACATTGTGTCAGAAGAAAACAGAGAAATGGAATCTGGCCCCGAGTGAAGCACTGATAAGCGGTCTTCCTATTATGTGGGACCGCCCACAATTATTGTATATATTAGAGTCACGGAGAGACTTTATGCAAGTTATACACTGAACAGGTTGCTAGTTTATTGCAGGGACATTACAAAAATACTATAGAAATAATACATATTGCTAAATTAATGAATTACATAGACGTTAAGCACAAGGCAAAACGTGTATGTAATTCATTAAGGCACTAAAGATGGCACAGTGGTTCGTGAATTCGCCTCATATTAAGATGGTCCTGGGTTTGAACCTAGCATCCGGTGAGGGCATTTCTATGTGGCGTTTACATATTTCCCCCACGCTTGTGTGGGCTTTCTCTGGGTTCTGCGATGTCCCTGCATCAGTACAAAGACATGAACATTAGGCTTAGTGGCTGTTCTGGTTTTCTCCTTGGTGTGAGTCTTCATGGTTGTGTCTGTGTTGGCCCTGTGACGGTCTGGTGAGCTGTTCCCGGTGTACCCTGCCTTAGCCAAGAGTTGACTTCACCCTCCCCGTGACCTTAATAAAGAATAAAGCAGCTCAGAAAATGGGATGAGATTACGTTATCTAAATATGTTATACAACAGTAATGTCTCTCCAAAATCACATTTCTTCAAGCTGTTCTTTAAACATATGCAATACGCAAAATAGACTTCAATAAATTGTCCGGCCAAAGTTTTTTTATTTTTTTTAATGACACACTCGTTCTAGTATTTTTCTGCTGGAAATATATTTTAATGATTTTAATTAATTCTTTGGGGGCATGTTTGATCTGAGTAGTTAGATCTGCTCAGTTTACCCCACTGAAGATGAAGGATGCAGCTATACTAATTACCATCACCATGGTGTTTAACCTAGGCTAATTTCTACTTTTGCTTTTTTCCCCCCAAGTCATAAAGTTAACCTTGTTACCATTTCAAATAGTTATAATTACCTGCCTGGATGCCTACCGGTCTTTTAATTTATTGAATTATTTTTCAACAAGGTTTAAGCTAATTGTAAATGTACCAACCAAAGAGGTGGTGGTTTGCTCTTGAGGGCAGAATGATGCAAACTGTGCATTCAAATGGGCTGTCAGGGCAGACAATGCGGATAGGAAAACTATGAGAAAGACTACAATAAGCAGTCCTACATACCAAAGCCCTGGGTTAAAGTCAAAATTGTCTGAATTTCACAATCATTTGAATGAGAGATTTTATAGCAATGCATAAATGGACCAAATGTGAGTGTACACAACATAAAACCAATTATACAGTACATGACAACTTACAGCAGGGTATCTTGGTTAGCTTAAAGACATTAGGATACAGCTTCAAACGTGCAGATTGCAAGCATGAATTTATCCGCGATTTATTTTTAGTGATAAATTCGACAAGCATGTTATCTGTTGTGGCATGCCAAGTCTGTCCCCATTATATTAGCCACACCTAGTATTGCATCCAGGTATCTGTCATCCAGTATTTGTCATCTTAACTTCTCTTGCCAGAGATGTGCTTGGCTCCTACCATAGAACAAATATTAGTTTATTTGTTTATAGTCATTACGGCCTCATCCAGATTTAAACGGATGTGCCTGATATTGAAGACCTTAATTTAATTATTGCATTACCCTGCATACGAATGCCAACTACTCATTTTATTGCTCTCATTGATTTTGTAAGCGCAGCCTAGTGTCAAAGTACTCCAGTTACTGGATAAATACTGCACAAGACTGAGCTGGGTAAAAAGTACAGATATTTTTCACTTTTAAAGTTGTCATGCTTCTGGACAATTTTAGAATACTATATACTGTTAGAATCTTAGAGTACTGTTGATCCCCTCAGGACTAGTGAGCACATCTATACCTAACAATTAATTCATTTATTTATCAACTTGCCAAACCGCTTAATCCTAATATGGTCCAATGGACCAACTCGGACCAAGGCAGAGTACACCCTGGAAAGCTCACCAGTTAATTGCCATGCCAACACACCCATAACCATAGCACATGACTGGATATTTTAAATTTGAAAACAAGCCATCAAAAAAAGGCAGATTTTACATGTGATGAATGTAAAAAAAATATAGTTAAAACATTTTTTTTTTGCATCATTTTAATTTTCTGAGTAGGCTGCATTGCCATCAGCGTGTTTCTGCCTGCGATGGGTGTACTCTGCCCTCGCCCAGAGTCGGCTGAGATGGGCGCCAGCCTCCCCGCGACCCTAATTAGAATTAAGCATTTCATAAAATGAACGAATAAATGAATGTATTTGCATGAACTGTACTGTTAATTGATATCAAATGGAACTTATAGGGGCTTTGGGGTATACTCTAAGTAAATTGCGAAAGATAAGTATCTATGTCAGAAAACATCAAAGCTATATGTCAATCAAATTACAGTGGTGATTTGGATATTTGATTTTCATTTGTTTCTGAACCACTGATCAAATCAACACAAAATTTAGTATGTAAAGCCCTTCCACTGACTTCTGTGTCATTTCACCTCTGGGGAATTATCTTATTTGTGCTTGCACTCTCGAATTGCTGCTTACAGCTATATTTCTCTTTGGTTCCCTAAAGCTCTCTTTGGCTTCTTGAAAATATTTCTTATCCACTATAGGGTTATGGCTTGATGGCTTGAAGTCATGGTTTGATGTTGCAATGAAAGTCAGAGGTTCAAGCCACAGTACCACAAAGCTGCAACTGTCAGGCCCCTAAACAAGGCCCTTAACCCTCAACCACTGAGTTATATACGCGAGACAACATTTTAAAAGTTGCTCTGAGTAAGTTTGTCTGAACAAATACCATAGATGTTACCATTTGATGGCACATTTTGTTGGAATATGGGGGGAACCAATTTGATTATTCATAGAGTTAATGTGGGGCAGGTGCACTAGTACATAATTTGGGCCCCTAGACACATTAATGGCTGTATACCTGTGAATTCTTACTATCATTGGCCCTCGAGTTTTTGAACCTCTTAAAGATTCATTCTCTCAACTTCGTGTTTGGTGAAATGTCATGTTGTATATGGAAGGCATTCACCTAACAATTCAACCCCTTTAGACCCCACGGTCCTCTTAAGAGGACATCATATTTTTTTTCTTCACAATATTGTGTGTATGTCCTCCTAAGATCCTGAGACAAGAACCGATGGGTGTTACTCTTTTGCCAAACCTCTCCTTGTTGAAGCATTGATGAAGTTTAGTAGTTATTGGGTGTTGCGGGACAGAAGCAGTCTGAAGAATGAGAAGACACACAACATTAATTTTTGGGTCTCAGGAGGTTAAAGATCTTTGTACTTTACAGACTTTTAGATTGGGGTTTATAAATAGGTAGTATGAGGAAGGTACTTGTTTGATGACTTGATTATCTTTGGGAATTTTGTACATTGCATTATTTGCATATTTAATTCTCTAGCCCTTTGGAGCCAAGTCGATAAGGTTTTATATTTCTTTTTAATTCCATTTCAAAAGATTCTTTGTCTGTTAATATAGAACATCAAAATAATACTGAAAGTCTCTCTTGCTGTAAATCCAGTAAATCATTCAGAGAGAGAGTATTTTCCTCAAAACATCATTTTAGTTAAAAGATTAGAAAGTTTGTCTGTGACCTTGAAGAAACCCATTCACATGCAGTTCTCTCTTTCCAAGAGAAGGATGACATGTGAATGGCCAGTAATGCACAGTGATTTGTCAGTCAGTTGGGTATCTACTGTAGATAAATGGGTAGCAGTCAAGCACTTAGCAATCTTCGGCAAATGCACTGATGCAATCAGCAAAGCATAGGACTTTGGACTTTTTTCATAGCTCTTACGGTAGTTATGACTTAAATCTAAAAAAAAGGTTTTGATATGGTGCAAACTGAATGAGCGTGTCAAAAGTGTAAATGACTTTGTCACCACAAACTAGTTCAGTCCTTATTAATACTGCAGCCTCTTTCAGAGTTATCCTCCAGATGCCCTACTGATGAAAGTATATGGCCTTGATATGGATTACATTTCTTTAAACTGGTCCTGCAATACCAAACATGCCATTTATCATATCCGTGGGTTATATTCACAAGGTTTTGGCACAGACAGACCCTTGTTTTTTTTTTTTCTGAGTACAAAAATGTACCTGCTGAAACTTTATATTTAGTTTCTAAATTAATGTTCTTAATGTAAATATAATATTATTGGATATAACTCAGGAAACCTCAGGAAACCCCTGTACATTTTCTTCATAAGGATTAAAACCTTTACATTAGCTTTGACATGGCAGAGCATACAAACACTTAATTAAATACTGGCCCAGCAACCCATCCAGAGTCGGCTGAGATGGGCGCCAGCCTCCCTGCATCCCTAATTAGGAAAGTAAATGAATAGACTCATTCCTTTAAAAGGTTTTGAATAACATGCTGATTTTTGGGGTGGATATGCCCATGTAACTGCATGCATGAAAGACATCCAAACATCCAACATAGACCATGCAAACTAAACTACATTAAAATGGACCCAAAATAGACTCTTAACCTTAACGTTGAATTGCATAACAATACATGATATTTTTTATTCTTGAGTTAAGTCCTAATTCAGAGGTCACCAACAATGTTCCTGGACTTCTACTTCCCAGTAAGCCCAGTCATGCCCAGCTGCTCATCTAATTACTGGCTTAAGGGATTCTTGATCCCTAAAATAGGTGTGCTACATTTTTTTTTTTAGATAAAACTTACAGAAAGGAAGCTCCACGGGAACAGGGTTGGTGTCCACCACCTTATCTGATTCAACAGCAGCCATTGACATTTAGGAATATGGCACAATCACATCCCCTATGTACATCTTAGACCTCATTAGCAGCATCAATAGAACTGTACTCACTAAATGTTTAATGATTAAGGAGATGGCCTACATGGCATACACTAAATGGCCTTCAATAAGATCTCCAGCCAAGGTTTTTTGAAATTGATACTATGGTAATTTGTTTTTCCTGCTGGAAATATAATAATTTGACAATTTTTTGACAATGGATTTTAATGAATCCATTGTTGGACATGATTTTTTTTCTTCTCTAGCTAACCAATCTTCAGTGCCAGCACATTTTGTTATTTAGCTCTACTTAGTTTACCTTACTGAGGAAGACAATTCTAGCATGGAGCGATTACCATCACAGTAGTTTAGTTTACAATGATTTGTTCTACTTTTTTCAAGTCATGATGCATGACTTTTAAGCACTTCAAATTGGTCCTATTGCCTGTTGGTATTTTTATTATTTATTTCAGAAAGATTTGGATTAATGCAAAATGTGCCAACCAAAGATTCAGAGGTGGCGGCTAGCTCAGAAGGGTTAAGGAGCAGTAAGAAGCAGACATAGTGCACTTTCAAATCGGTTGAGAGAGCAGACAATGTGGGTGGAAAAACTATGAGAAGGACTGCCAGAAGATATTTTCCAGTCATTCAACAGAATAAGAGGATAGCCAGTGAAGTGAAGAGATTCAATTGAATTTTGACATCTGAAACATAGCTCGTAGTTTTGATGCATTCCTACCAGAGCTCTGGGTGAAATTCAAGCTGGGGAAATTTGCTTGATAATTCAAATGAGAGTTTATTTAGCATTGCAGAAATTAAAACATTTTTTATGAACAAATTCTAAGGGATGATGAGAAATTAGCTCCAATCTATTACATTCACAAATTTCCTTAACTTTTACTTCTAATGTCAGTTATAGCTTCTTTAAAATGTTATGACTAAGTATAAATACACAAATGGGAACAGAGTATTTTTTTTTATTCAGCAGTCTCATAAAACTTAAATGAAATGAATCTTTGCTATGTACTATATTCAAGTGCATAAGCAAAAGTTAACCTGATTTTACCAGACAGTCCCTGAGTCCCTTGGATGAGTCACCATAAACTTTTTAAAGGTTACTCTTGGGGAAACTGTAAATGTATATATAATGTCACTGTGTATAAGGTTTATGAGGATGGTGTTACTCGGTCAAATCGATCCCCATGTATTATGTCGCCAAAGGTGATTTCCTATGCAACTTCAAGCTTGAAAACACTGATATGGACTTCTGACATGGATTCAAAAATTACAATACAAAGACAGTATGGTGTTGTAGAGAAAATCATTGTAAGTATACCATGTAACACGGGCTTACTAAACGATTTGTCACGTATGGTAAGTAGTAAGAAAAAATGATGACCCATTAAACACTAAAGTTACTTTCACCACATTTGATAATTATCCAACAGCAACATGTCTCTAGGTGTTTTATTCACTTTAGACAACATTATTTTATCAATAATAATCTTTGTTAAGGAACAACACATGGTAGACCATTCTTTTATATTAGTATACTATATACATTACTGATATAAACTTATCATAACCTTTGAGTTTACCTTCTTCTTTTCAAAAATCTCCAAAATTCAAAGTTGTAGGATAACCATAATGAGTTACTTCAAAGGTAAAGTTTTAAATAAGGGTCATGCAGAAAGTGTTCACACCTTTTCCCCAAACGCTGCTTCAATCATTTCAAAATAATCTTAGATCCCCCTTTTTCTTTTTTTTCTTTTCTTTTCATTTTATACTAAAATCAAGAACAAAGGTTTCTAACACTGTTTTACACTCTATGCCTTCTTTATAATTACTGAGGTACTTTGAAGATTGCATTTTTCTTTTTTTTTTGACCTTCACAATTATTTGTAGTCTTTGTGGAATCTAAATCTTTGATAGCTTGCCTTTAAATATTTCCAATGATATGAGCACTAACCACTAATCCACAACTGCCTGTGTTCATTCACTCACTTAATAATACTTGGTTCACGAGGAGGCTGGACCCTATTTCAGCCAACTCTAGGCAAAGGCAGGGTACCCACTGAACAGCTTGCCATGCCAATAACAGGCCCAACACACTTGCACTTACACATAGAGGGAATTTAATGAGCCAATCAGCCTAATGTACATGTCTTTGGACTGTGGGAGGAAACCAGAGTTCCTGGAGGATACTTACACTAGCACGAGGAGAACAGAAACTAACCAAACAGAGACATCCTTGCCAAGCATGCTGTGAAGCAAACATGCTAACCACTACACCACTGTGCTCCTCCAATTCACATTGAGTCCAGGTAAAAAAGCAGTCAATCATAATGACATATATACAGCTATGGAACAAAAAATAAATACATCAAGAGGATCCCCATGAAAGAATGAAAGAATTTAACATTAGACTAATTGGCTTGTTCGAGATTGGTGTGAGTGGTTGTGTGTGTTACCCTGCTAAGGATTGGACAGCAGTTCCAGTACCCAGTGTTGGCTGAGATAGACTCCAGTCTCCCCAGTGACCCTAATTGCATTAATTGGTTTGGCAAATTGATGGATTGTTTTATAAAAGTAATGCAGGGTTTAAAGCATTTGTCACATACAAGGATGTATACACAGGTTATTCCCTGAAGTTCCAGATCAGTGCTTTGAGGTAATAACAAGAATTTATGGAAATGAATGCCAAATATGGTCTATGTACGAAGCAGTGCATAGAGGCTATACAATATACAAAAGTCCGTGCAAGCATGACAGTGTATAATATGTGCAAATTGGAGTGCAAAAGTGCAAGAGTCAACACTGGGTAATGGTGTACAGAGATGTGATTCTGGTGATTTGCATAATACAATAAGACAAGGGCTTTACAGGTTGGCACTCAATAGTGCGGTCAAAATTGCAAACAACAGTGGAACATGCGGCTGTCTTAGTTTGGGCTCCCAACCCTGGTCCTGTAGGACAACCTGCCTTGTATGATTTAGTTTTTTCTTGTTTACAACACACCTGATTTTACTAATTAGCTAATTGGCAGCTCTCTATTACATGAAGTAGGTGCAACAGTGCAGGGAAAGCAGGACGAGAGTCCTTCAGAACCAGGGTTGAAATTTCTTGTCTAAGTTGTGTGCAGGTTGCTTGCTTGTGTGGGTTGTCAAGAATAAGTAATAGATTGCTATCAAGTAAATTGATGGTTACCAACCCTATTTCAAGAGATCTATCTCCCTGCAGGCCTTATCTTCAAAAAAATCCAACACTTCTCTCTTAGCTGGTCATGGATTGATGAAAAGTGGGCAAATAGTATTGTATACTTGGGCGCAGTAGCCTAATGGTCAGAGAAGCGGCTTTGGGACCGAAAGTTTACTGTTTTGAATCCTGAACCAGAAGGACAAATGTGTGGCAGTGGGGTAGTGAGCTGCACTTTCCCTTCCTCCACCTTCATGGCTAAAGTGCCCTAAAGCAAGGCACCTAACCCCCAACTGCTCTTCGGGTACCCCAGTGTGTGTGTAGCAGCCCACTGCTCCGAGTGTGTGTGCTCACTGTTTACGTGCGTGTGTGTGTGTGTGTGTGTGCACTCAGT
>JBCNYG010000021.1:6386378-6397194 GCA_039654305.1 Porochilus rendahli
TATATATATATGTGCAGGCTATGTGCAGAATTTTAATAATAACGTTTCTACCAGGAGGTAAAGCTTTACACAGGAAGAGTTAATTAAATTTGAAAATGATATGGATCAAATTCTGGTTACAACAGTTTGCTTTAGGGATTTTTTTACCTATTATATAGAATGATTTTTGAAAGTGTGGTATTTCAGCAAGCACAGCAAGTGAGCTGTAAGGTTACTGCTATATTGTTGGCTTGGCAGAGGTTTGCGCTCTTCGAATTTCCTTTGTGGGGTTGCTGTTTTTCCCCCCCCGCCCCTTCTCTGCACTGGATTATGCCCTACTATACCTATTCAAACTTAGCCTGGGTAGTCTTGCCAAGTTCAGTTATGCAGAGTATGAATCATACGTACTTGTTATGTATTGCGTTTTGCTAACAGCAACTAATGAGAGAAATACTGTACACCTCTTATGGAATATGACGTTTGTCCAGACACACTTTCATCCCATTTGCCATCAGGGATGATTCACAACAATCCTTCCTGGTCTGTAGACACATGGTGAATTGCATGCTGCTGTGTTGATTCTAGAGTTTCTGCTTGCTTTTCTCCTCCCCAGTCCATTAATCACTAATGGATGACTGGGCCGGCTCCTCTTTTGCGATGCTCTTGTCTGTAAGCTTACACTTCAGCATTGTGGACTCATTACGTTGCTCTCTTGCAGACAGGCATATAAAAGATGGGAGCCTGTAAAATTGATTAGCCTGTCAGGCATTCTTATGGCCAGATCCATGAAGCTCTAATGGCACTAATGCCAGGCTGCATGTAGAGAGACTGGGAGCCGTAGGGGCTTGCGGCTGGAAATGTACTACTGCTGGGTGGTAACTGTGAAATAACATCAGCAGTATAGACCCTTTGGAAAAAGCTATGCAAAAACCACACCTCTAAGGGTTTCCTTATCTGATAAAATATCTGAATAATACAGTTATTAATACCTAAACTATAAAGTATGCATGATACTTGTAGCATATATGCACTAACATGATGACACAACTTTACGAAGATGCCTTGCTGGCAACTTGGTCTCAATGTGCTAATGATTTGTGTGTGGTTTTATTTTAAAAAGCCACTTGGAAATTAATTCATCTAAGTTTAACTTGCTAGAAAACAAAGCTGTCAATGGTTTAAATAACCCATCAAATGTTTTAAACAACAAAACTAATGGTAAGTTTTTTATAAAGTTGTTTTCCAGTTTATTGTACTGGTTTCTTTTAAAATCTGGCTAAAGTGTTATTGTTAAAATAATAATAATAATAATAATAATAATAATAATAATAATAATAATAATAATAATAATAATAATAATAATAATAATAATCTTATATTGGTGTTTATTTGTATTTACTCATTAGTACAGTTTTATTTTTTTATTTTGAGTAGTTTTGTTTTCAGTTATATTCAGCTTTACTCCACATTATTGCCACCTTCTGGAATTATTCTGCTAGCGTCTCATCTTCATTTTCAAAGAAGTATAGCAACCGTAGTGCAAATCAAGAAGATATAGAAAAAAATTAAGGTGATTTTACCTGAAATTCTGTTTTTAGTTGCATTGTTTACTGTAGCTTTTATTTATTCATTTTTTAATTTTTTACAAATACTGTGTCTCTGCTTAGTTTAGGCAGTTGGATAGCAAACTTGGCTAGCTGCTTATATAATACCAAAATTATTTTGACATAAGAGAACACAATAAATTGCAGGATGGTGGCTACCTTGTGTGCAAAGTTGAGTGCCAAAAAAAAAAAAACTAACAAAAACAAAAACAACCTTTATACCATTTTATTACAAAGCCATATTTATAAAGCATATCTAGGAAGAGTCATAGAGAAATAATACTCAAGTTGTTGAATAAAATGATAAAATCTTCCTAAATTAAATAACAGTCGCTGTGATAATGTGTTTTCTGTGTCAGGTTATGCGCAATATATAATATATAATAATGGTTTGTTTATTAATATCTAAATTTTACGAAAGGCACCACTTTTCCTTTAAATCAATGATTTATGATCCATGTACAAGCTGAAAATAGGATAACAGAAAGAAAACTTTTTTAAAGGACTTTTAAATATCCGTTAGCACTGTTTTTTTTACCATGATTGTCACTACTATGTCCCTTGAGTTTTGCACAGATGTATGCCATCCTCCTATTAGTGAAGTGCTGCAGCAGTCACACTGAGTTTGAAAAAAAAACAGAAAGGGCTGGAAGAACTTCATCTGCTTCCTCTCTCTGTCTCCTTATCATCATCATCAGCAGCAGCAGGATTACAAGTCTCAGTGCTTCCGCAGTAGATATAGAGGCAAGAATTCACAAAGATTTTTGCATCCCGTGTCCATTATTGCAATGTACATTAAATGCTACAGCTATACATATACCTGTCTATTGTGCTGGTAACATTTTTTCCACTCTTAGAAGCACTGTGCACCCTGGAAATGCAAACTGTGGTCAGCTGAATATTTTCTGACATAAACAATGGATGTGTCAGGCCTATAGATTGCTTTGCCCGGAATTGTATTTTCAAATCACAGGGCTCTACTGATCTTGATTTTCTTTAAATGTGCTTCATATTACAACAAGTGTAAGTTTAAGGCAGTAGAACATCAGACAGCCTTTTTTTCTATTGTATAGGATTTTAGGATTCATGGTGAGTGCATTTTTAGAAGAGAGAAAATCATTAAAAATAAACATTTTTCAAAAGTAGCTTCCAAATGGATTGGATGAACCGAAAAAGAGATTCAAAAGAGAAAAAGTGCAAAAGAGATCCCCTGTGGCACACTGGGTATTGATGCATTGTTGAATGTGTAAACTTGGTGTTGTGAAGTTTTTTTATGAAGGAAATCCATCATATATGACCTGTACATTCAAATATTGTTCTCACTTTTTTTTGTGTATTTCTGTCAAAATGTATCCAGATAAGCATGCAGCGATACATTCCCAGCATCCAACAAGTCATTTGTCTGCATTGAGTCATATGTGATAACGCTGGTTTCAAAAACTATTCCAACAAATGTGGTAACTTTTATTCATTACTTCATTTGTAAAACTGCATTATCCTACTAGTAGGTCTCAGCCAACTGAGGGCAAAGATGGGGCGCACCTTGTACAGCTTGTACAGACATATTTACAGTCACACACAAGCCTGGTATTCAAACCCAGAACCTTCTTGTTGTGAGACAGAGGTGCTAACCATCATGCCACTATGCTTCCGTGAGGTAACTGTTCTTTTTCCTTTTTCTTTTTTTGATAAGACCAACATGTAAAGTTTTTAAGCAATTTATAAAAACTCTGTACATCATAAAGATGCTAAGATACAAGGTTTAAATGAACAAAATAGTCAAGAAGTAAGAGAGGTAACAGGAGAGATAAACATAACAGTGCAATAAACCAATGGTAGGACAGGGGGAGAAACTAGACTTGCCAAAACATGTGCACATAGCATCAAAAAGAAAATACATAGCACTTATAGGAATGACTAAATGAATGACAAAGAATTCAGTTAGTTTTAGGACCGGCACATTCATTCATTCATTTATTCATTCATTTATTTATTTTTTATCTATTTATATTTGTGTTGCTATTTATTGGACGTTGCAATTAGAAATGTGTTGCTATTTATTGGACGTTGCAAATAGAGGGCACTTTCTCCATGATTTACAGTTATGTCAGGACACAACTGAGTAGTGTAGGTCAAGGACTTGCCCAAGAACCAAACAATACATCTTGGTGGTGGTGCTATTTAAATTCAGACACTACCAATCACCAATCACTAGCCTAAAGGCATAACCCCAGCTGGCACACATCTCCTTCAGGATTTCATTTTAGGATTTCTTCTTTTATCATGTCCGGCACTAACCCTAGTATATCAAGGGTCAATCCTGTAATAGAGCTGGGTTTCCTAATCAACTCATCACAAAAGAAAAGGGAAAAAAATGTTAGAGTTTATCAATAGAATAAACCCCAAAGGACTTTTATGTTCTTGTTCTTCTTTTGCTATTTCAAAAGATCCATTTCCAAAGTGGTAACGGATTTCTTTAATTATTTTAGCATTTAGTTGTGACACCATAGCTTCAGCACTTCATTTTCCCTCCTACTGTCAGTTTACTTGCCTCACCAGCAATCCTAATTATATTAGATTTATTGTATGTAAAGAACCAAATTACAACAGGTCATGCTATTATTTCCATCACCAAGCAGGTCATGTTTGTGTGATTGTTTGAATGTTTTCAGAATCACACAAAGTTATGTGTCTTGATCTTGTTAACCGTGTTCAGGAGCTGAAGACTGAAAACATTTTGAACCATTTACAATCACCAAAAAAGGTGTGCCTCAGGGTTCCATATTGTGCCCAACCTTATTCATTATCTACATTAATGATGTAGCCAAAGCTGCTGGCAGTTCCAAGATCCATGTATGTCGATGGCACCATCCAGAATTCAATTGGCCCTTTACTCCACTTTGCCCGATCTACTGTTTAAATTAGCCTCACCTCTGTTGAGCAGTCCTTTCACAGCCTTCAACTCTGCCTTAATGCTAATAAGACCAAATGCATAATTTCTAATCAGAAATATGATGCCTTCATCCTCCCTAAGATCTACTGTGCTGATGGTTTGGATTTGGCTTATGTAAAATCCTACACATATCTAGGCATCTGGTTGGATTCATCTCTGTCTTTCACCCCACAGACACACACACATATCAGTAACCTTCTGACAAAAGTTATAGCCAGACTCGCTTTTCTCTTCCGTAATAAAGCTTCTTTTACTCATGCTACCAAGCATACCCTCGTCAAGATGACATTGGACTATAGTGACATCATCTCTAATGCACCTCTCCATATGCACCATTGTGACCTCTGTAAACTAGTGGCTGGCCCTCCCTTCACACCCGGCGGATTCATCACGGATTTTACTTTATCTATAAAACAATACTGAGCAGGACCCCACTCTATCTGTCTTCTCTTCTCCACTTTGCTCCGAACAAATATGGCACAATAAATCAGAAATGGGTGCATTTAACGAGTGGTCATCTTGCCTACATATAGCTCAGTAAAAACGCATAGCATTCTGCAGTGGAATCTTGTCCATGCCTCGACTGTCACATGATATCTGCAACAGTAGGCATTTAATGTCCTTCCCTGGCATGTGTATTCACCTGATTTGTCGCCCATCACCAAGTGTCAGGACGAGTACCAGCACCACAGAACAGACAGGAAATGATCGTGGCATTCCAGGAATAGTGGAAAACCATTCTGCAGGACAACATACGGAGGCTCATCAGATCCTCTTGGCCATGTGTTTTTTGTAAATGACCATTGGTTCTCAAACATTTTACTTAAATAAAGGTAAAATTAAGGTTAAATAATTAAAATATATACATTTTCAGGATTTTTTTTAAACCAGATGCAGAAAGACCTCATTTGATTTTTGAAGATGATCCAGTTCAAATTCTAGATCTAGGATTTTTAAAAAATTTATTCATTTAGTTTCTGAAGTACGGAACCCCTAAAGGGACATAGGTAAAAAAAGATAAAAGTTAGGTCTCTCGTGCACATGAAATAGTTTCTCGTGTGCACAAGAAAGTTTCACGTGTACACGAGAAACCATAGGTAACTGAAGCATGAGAAAGTATCGTGTGCACATGAGAAAAAAGACATGGTAAAAACAACAACAACAAAAAAGGTTACGTTTCTTGTGTACACACGATACTTTCTTGTGCACACAAGACCCCTCTCTTATTTTTATCTTACTTTCTCTCTTATCTTACTTTCTACCTATCTTTTTTTACTTATCGCTTAATCCAAATAATAAAAGTTTTCTATCTCTATTTTTTTCTTACTCATTTTATAGCTATATTTAATGCTGTGGAACATACATGAAACCAGTTAGAGGGAAAGTAAAAAATTGTTAGCATTTTCATTTTAGAAGCTATAAACTGTAAGTCCATCCCCAGTGTTTCTTTTTCTTTTTCCTTTTTTTTTTTGGTATAGTTAAATCAATCAATAAATAAATAATCAAAAAGCAGCATTTCATCGTGTTATCATAATACCAAAAATAGAACGTTTAAAATAATTTCTTAGGTGGGAAAATATACTGTTACAAAGTGCTGACAAAGACACATCCTCCCATAAATTATCAACTTTTTCCCTCACCACAGTAAGATTTGGACCCATTTTTACTTTGTGAAACATCAGCAGATTTTTTTTAGATGCATTTATTTTTAGCTTTGGATTATGTAGAATTACCACGCTACAATACTCTGCGAGTACACTAGAAGTTTAGAGCATTAACATAAATGTGATCTTCATTATAGCCAAGACTTTTGTCATAAATTACTTACTATTTTCAGACCAAACAGATTCTAGAATCCAATAGGAATGTGGTAAACTAATGTGCACCAACAGGATATAGTGCGACTCTGTCAAATGTTTACTAACTTTCTAGGAACATACCAGCACTTCTCCTGCACATTAATATTAATCATTTTCAGGCCTCTGTGACAGTTTTTTTCTGAGCAAATTAGTAACCACGAGAACATACTGTTGTCCCATATTTACATCCTCATCTATTTACCTGTCATCCACAGTCTAAGAAGAATACTAGCATCCTTATATTCTCTACTGATTATATATACAGTATAATAATTCTAGAGAAATATGGTAATCCAATATAGACTTATACTTTAGCTGTGGATTTGTGCTTTCTAAACAAGTTGAGGATCTGTAATGAGCTGAGATCACACTTTATTGAACACAGTCTGTATTTCAGCTAAAAATGAGTCTTATTGAATTCTAATCCAGCTATGAGTCACTGTTTTAAATGAGTGCAGTGAAGCCGGAAAGATGATGAAAAAGATAATAATAATGGTGTCTACACTAAGCTTAATATAAGTTATAGCCTCTACTTTCTGTGATAGTATATTAAATAGTTGATATAGTCTATTGGATAACACAAAAAGCTATCGTAATGATCAGATCAAAAAATGTTTAAAGAATACAGTGATATTTAAAATAAATATTTTAAAATAAATATGCAAATACAGTATTAAATATTTAAATAGGGGTTACAAATGTCGTGATTAATTTTTTTTGCACCTCTTAAGCCAGACTGATTAAAAAAGGGAACATGGTTGGAGACTAGACTGGTCTAGAAAGTGTATTACATTGTATTATATTTGTGGATAGTCACCCATCACTCATTCACATTTATTTGCTGAGCCACCGGAGTAAAACCGGAGTACCTGAAGGAAACCCTTTCAAGCACAGAGACAACATGCAGGCAAATCCACAAACCAAGACCCTCTTGCTGTGAGGCGGACATGCTAACCACTACACCACCATGCCACCCTAGTTGTTTGTCATCTAGTTACATTTTCAGAACCCTTAACCAAA
Organism: Porochilus rendahli; assembly: GCA_039654305.1. Taxonomy (NCBI): domain Eukaryota; kingdom Metazoa; phylum Chordata; class Actinopteri; order Siluriformes; family Plotosidae; genus Porochilus; species Porochilus rendahli. Next base: position 6,393,794 of record JBCNYG010000021.1, read on the forward strand.
AAAAAGAAAGTTAAACTGCCAGCCGTCATACCTTTGGCAGGTCATGACTGCATGAATTGACACAAATATAACCAAACCCTTGTGCATTTTGTGCAACATTACAGTTTGAAATAATTACCGCAACTTGTCAAAATGCCATTTCATTCATTAGGTGTTGTACATTTCTTTTGCTATTCTTTTTGCTGAATTTATTTAGCTGACGCAAAGCGAAAACCACCTGGTGTAGATCCTGACGTGATGGAGCCTGCTTTGAATGATTAGTTACAGTCGGCTAATTAGTGGTGTCTGTAATACTCACGTTTTTTCAAGCGAGAGACAAAAGGAGATCCATAGTCTCTCGACTAGTCATTAGCCTGTCACAATGACTTACTACATTCATCTTTTCCTTGTCTTCCCCCCACCCTGACACACACTGTTCCAGACGAAATCAACAAGGATCTGATTGCAATGTTAACACGCAGGGAAATGACGTAACTAGCCATTTGTGTCACCCCCCTCCCTTGCAGTGCCTTCCTGAGATCAGCCTGCAGTTGTCTCCACGCCTCCTTTGGCTCCCTAAAGCCTCAGGATGCCTGAAACTGATAATCATTCCATCAGGATATGCCCAGAGTACTCAACAGAGTGCATAATTGCAGAATTAACCTGCGGCATTTGAAGTCTTATTGTTGGTGTCGTTTTAATGTGTTATTTTCTCCCCCTGGTGCAAGACATAATAAGAGGAGACAGTTTTTACTTACTTCAGCTTTGTGCATGCTTGATTGATTCTGAGAAAACAACCAAGTTTGTCAAAAATGTAAATTGAGTAAATACTCTCTGGTGATTGAGGGATGTGCCAAACCCAGCTGAGTGTGACCATCAAATATGAGGGATCCCAAAACACCCAGTTTGGTGCCACTCCCTATTAGTTTGTTGAGTGATGTGTAAAATTACCAATTAGTATAAAAATTGGCAAAAAACAGAATGAGATATTTCTTTATGCAGCTCTAGTTATCATTTTTTCAGCTGGATATAGCTGTCTACAGTAACAATTCTGAGCAACGTCATAACTGAATATGTCAGATGGCAAATATGGCTGCAGTTTCAGTCAAGGCTTACACAGTCAGTGCTGCACAACAAACCAGTCTGAGAAATTTATAGAAAAACATGGTCCAGAAAATGTGATATTTAGTGGGACAGTTATGCTTTGTAGTCCTTCGCAGCCATATTTGTAGGATGTGTAATGTTCTGGAAAGTGGGCAGAACAGAGCACTGTTTTCTTTTCTTCGTGATAGTGTGTATGCTGTATAATCTCAGTGATCCAATGCAAAATCAACAATGATGAATCAGATTAAGAGCTGTTGCAGTAAACTAATGTAATGTATCGGCAATGTGGAAAATTATAAAACATTCCATGTTTGAAAATGATAAAAATAAATATGTATATACTGTTTTTCTCTATGGGAGTGTATTTTAAAACAACCAATCAACTATGGGTAGCAAGGCACTGTCAAAAGGTCTCAGGGATAGATGCAAAGTCTTTTAATGGACAGTGAAGTCTATAATCAACAAGTGGAAAGTGTTGTATTAAAAATTTATGGAATTACCTGTAGATTGCAATTCACTATCAGTCGCAATCCCATTCAACTGAAACTTAATCAGTTCTGTAAAGAAACAAGGGCAAACAGTGTACAGTCCATATTTGCAATGTTGTTCGAAAAGTTAAACCAACAGGTCCAACAGGAACTCTTTTTCTTTTTTTTTTGGCTTTACTGTATTAATCCCACAAGGGAGCCAATTTCCTCTGCATTTAACCCATTCAAAGTGAGCACACACACACACACACACACACACACACACACACACACACTCGGAGCAGTGGGCTTCCACACACAATGGGGGCACGTGGAGATAAGGTGCACATTTTTCTTGCTGGTTTGGAAATCGCCCAAAGCCACTTCTCTAACTATTAGGCTACGGCTGCCTCACATTATACCCTTTATCCATTTATAGATAACAATAGTATAGATAATAAAGTAAGTTAGTGTACAATGCAATGTAGTAGTGTAATTATAACAGCTATAAACATAACTCAAAGTTTTTCTTGAAGTTAATAAAACAGAAAAGAAAGGGGAAGAAAAAAAAACACTTATGGTCAAAATGACTGGAGAAGGAAAACTTCACTGAACATCGTTAGCTGACTGTTACTGTTAGGTCCCGCCGTAAGACTTAATCATGCCTGTCTGTTTTGTCCTGCTCTCTCCTCTCCTGTGTGTGTTCTTGATTACAGGCTCCGCCCTGATTACCCTCAACTGTTCCTAATCCCCACCAGAGGATAAAAGTGGGGTGCTCACCTTGTTCTGGTTGCCAGATCGTCTTGGGCAATCATTGCGAGAGACTTGAGCTGTCATAGTGAAAGACTCGAGCCGTCATAGAGCGAGCGCTTGCGCTTTCATTGAGAGAAGTGCTTCTCACACCGCCCAACGATCCAGCTGTAATTTACTAATTTATTATTTTATTTTCTTGTATTTAATAAAAGATCCTCATTTGCACTTTAACCTGATCCCGTCGTCTCTGTCCTGCATTTGGGTCTATCAGCTCTTGGTACCAGCGTAACAGTTACTACCTAACACTAGATACTAAAAAAAAAGTGAAAGAAAAAAAAAACTCTCCATGCAGAAAAAAACAACATATTCATGATATTTGTTCCCCTTTAAAATATCTGATTATTATTAGCCTAATTATAATTAAAGTATCGCCATACAAGAAAGGATGACATATTGCAACAAGCACATTAATATAAACTGTCATAAATATGACAATCATACCTTTTATTAGAGACAATTAGATAAATTAAAAGACAATTAGAAAAAAGTAAAAAACACTGTGTTATGTCATACATTATTACTTTATTATTGTGGAAAGATGACAGCTTTTTCATTCAGATGGACAGGCACAGAAGCCATGCCTCCTACTGACAGGAACTGAAGCCCCACCTCTTTACTGGGATTGACAAGCACAAAAATAACAAAAAACCTGAACACCTTTTTTTTTACTGAAACTGCAAGAGTGCCCACGGCTCTTAATTTGTCTTTGTTGGCAGTGATGTGCAAAGAGCCTACTCCCCCTTCATGAAGACTGACAGCCAAAAAAGGCCACACCTTCTATATTAAGATGATAGGCAGACAGCCATCGCCTCTGCAAATATCCAAATAACCACAGGTGCAGCAGGAATTTACCAAGTTCTATATAATATATTAGCTAATTGTGCTATGCAGCATGTTTCTGCCCTGCAATGGCCTGGCGAGCTGTCCAGGGTGTACTCTGCCCTCGCAGAGTTGGCTGAGATGGAACCTAATTAGGATTAAGCGGTTCAGAAAATGAATAAATGAATGGGAAAAAACAAACAAACAAACCACATTATA
>JBCNYG010000021.1:6496334-6508067 GCA_039654305.1 Porochilus rendahli
AGCCGTCAGCGTGTTTCTGCCCTGCGATGGCCTGGCGAGCTGTCCAGGGTGTACTCTGCCCTCGCCCAGAGTTGGCTAAGATAGGCGCCAGCCTCCCCGCGACCCTAATTAGGAATAAGCGGTTCAGAAAATGAATGAATGAACCCCAACCAATGCAAGTCATTTGCCACCTATTTTTTATTATTTTTTTTAATTCTTCAAGGTTCTGTTGATGGCCTCACATGTTATGTACCCTTTATGGATGTTATTTTGCAATTTTAGTGGAAGCAGTGTAGTCTTTGCTTATATGGTTGAACACAAAATTGTTACAATTCCCTTAATCCTGCTATGGTAAAGAATCCTCAAAAGAAATCTGGATCATGATCTGAATCACCACCAAAATCGAATAAATTGTGTTCCTTGTGCAAACAAACAAACGAATGACATCACCTCCTTTACAGAAAAAAATAAGTTGGGACAGTAAAGCATGCACCTCTTTAAAATGTTGTCATAGCTACCTACAACATTTAAATGATGAAAAAGATGTTCAAATACTGGAACCCCCGACTCATGAAACATTTTAAATATTGTGCCTCTTTTCCTGCAAACAGGTCTTAAGGCATGCAACACATGTACAAATTTATTGTATTTTTTTGTTACTTCTTGATGTTTATTTCATGATAATGATGGTTTGATATACATTATTCCTCATATTCTATATTAGGGATTAGAGCCCATTCCTATTGTGTACTCCAGGGTACACATACAACCACATTCATACCTACAGGCTTTTTGGAACAGCCAATAAGCCTAATGTGCATGTCTTTGGACTGTGAGAAGAAACCAGAGGAAACCTACGCAAGCACAGGTAAAACATATAATCTCCACACAGAAACAAATAATTAGTTCACAAAATTCCGATTGCTTTAATACATAAATATTGAATAACTGCAATAACGTAATTACAATGCCATGATTTGCTTTCTGAATACTTGTTTGAAATGGTGAGAAACATGACTGTCAGTTTGTGCACATCAAGTGGCAAGCTCCATTTGGGTCTGTATACTATTTGTTGAATGCTCTGTAGAACAAATTATCCATTTACACAGCGTGTAGGCGTTGGTCACTTGCTTTAGCCTCAGAATTAATGGCGTTTAACCAGTGATGCTAGCCAGACTGGAGGGATGATTTATTGGCAATTGTGCTTGACAGAAAATGGTGGCAGTTAAAGCATAAAGCATGAGCAATTCTGATAACAGAGCAAAGCTGTGTGCATAATGATAAAGGATGGAGCACCTTGCACTCTTTTAGCTGCTTCAGACAAAGGGTACGGCTTCACAACTGGACCTGATGAGGCATGAACCTCAACTGCAGGAGCAGAGCTCATATAGGTGGAACGTGTAAAAAAAACTAAAGTCATGGTGTCCATGGAAATATGTGCACAAAATCCTATCCACATACTTTAGGATTCTACACCCAATTACACAGCTTAACTAAAACCACAGTAGGTCTGAAGTGGCTTTGTGAATGTGGGGACACCATGTAGCATTCTTATGCTGTAGTATGGCTTTACATGTATTCAGTGGGTTTTCCACAGGCAAGACTACAGGTGTGTATGCAATATTAACACACTGCAGAAAGCAATAGTGTGCAATCTTTTTTCCATCATTGTTATCGATATATGACTGATATTAAACCCAATTGCCAACAAGCTAATGCATATCTGAGTCTTGCTTTCTTTTGAAAATACATGCTTGTGTTGTGGTGGCAGGGCATTGGCAGCTCAGAGGTTAGGGATCTGAACTACTGATTGGATAGCTTGTGAGACTAAATCCTGGCACCACCAAACATTCATTCATTCATTCATTTTCTGAACCGCTTATTCCTAATTAGGGTCGTGGGGAGGCTGGCACCCATCTAAGCCGCCTCTGGGCGAGGGCAGAGTACATCCTGGACAGCTCGCCAGGCCATCGAAGGGCAGAAACACGCTGACTACTATGCAGCCTACTCTTGACGAAAATCAGCAATGGTTCTTTTACATGCCTCCCACCATAGACAGTGAGAGACATGACGAGCATTTCATAACCCAGTCAGCTGCACTGGGGGGACAGCAGTGACAACCCGCGGATAGTGGGGCTTGAACCCCCAACCTTGGGGTCTGTAATCCAGCTTGAATTGGTGCATTTTTGGCTCTATACACAAGTTAAATTGGTTCAAATTGTCTTTATTCTCCGACAGCAATCACTAACTTCAAACTGCAAAAGTAGCCCCCCAAACAAACAAACAAACAAACAAACAAACAAACAAACAAACAAATAAATAAATAAATAAATAAATAAATACATAAATAAATAAATAAATAAATAAATACATACATAAATCACCTGTGGCCATGGCAGTCCTTTAAAAAGGTGCGGACTTATCACTGCCTTGCTGTCTGCTAGGAAATTAAATGCCCTTATGTCTCTGCTTGCACATTATTCTGCCATGCATGGACCTACAAAGTGTGTGTCGTAGTGGTGTGGCTTTGGAAGGGTCACCAAGGACAGAAGTGGGCTTAGCCCGAGCCCATCAGAAATGCTACTTTTAAAATGTTGCTAGCTTTCCAGATTACCAACCTCAGATTTAACCCCTTGTAATATGGTATACCAGACTGGTCACTCACTGTCAGTAAATCTGTGCCAACTGGCAGGAATGAAACTCAATATTGTCTTTTGCTGTTGCAGCCCATCCACTTTAAGGGTTGTCATGTTGAACATTCTGAATGACAAAACACTTTAGTCTCTGCCGAGCATTATCCACAATGCCATTGTTGTACCTATTGATAATGGTGCTGGGGGAATTTAGTTTTTTATTCTTTACTACCATCATGGATGGTTTTATCTTTGAGCTGTGTGTTTTTTAGCAGGATTATACAAATGCTATGTGTGTACTTGAAATATCACAAAATATCCACCAGAGGTAAGGCACTGGACTTCTTGAGGCTCTATTAGATCTTGGTGGTGATCTGGATCAAATTCTGGATTTAGGATTATTTTTAAATGAATATTTTAACACTGTGAGATAGGATGATTTTTTGGAAGTGCAGTATTACACCAGGCCCAGCAGAGGGTGCAGCTTTGCTACTTTGTTATTTGCCATTAAAAACGGAAATATCTTGAAATTGCTTCAAGAGGATTTTTTTATGGACAAGGAAGACTAATGTAGAAAATGTAGATAATCCAGATACAATTTTGGATTCAGGATTTTTTAAAGGATTCTTTGTGATTATATGATTTTTGACATATTTGTTGATATGGGGAATTGCTGGACTTGGCATAGGTTTGTGGTTTCGTAGGGCTCGTGTTTCTCTTTGAAGAGACCAGTGCAGCAGAACTGAGGTATTTTAGTCTGACAATCTCATAAATTGCTAATTAGCTAAGCCATGAGAACAATAACTCTGTGTGATCACATTATGTAGCTGCATTTAATCCTAGAAATTGAAGTAGAATGTTTGCAGGATTTTCTCCACTGCTGTTACTTTGGTTTCCTTTATAATGTGACACTAAAAGTCACTGGGAGATAATGAATGACACAAAGATCATGCCATTACATACATGTGAAAATGTTATGTATCTTCTGTGCTTATATTTATTTTCAAAGGGAGAGCCTTAGTTCCAGGGTACTACAGGAATTTGTAGCCTCACCAACAGAAACTATTTTCTCTTTTTCTTAGAGTGAAACATTGACATTCTTGGCATGTTTCTTTCTTAAATACCGAGTTTTTTTCTTCTTCTTGCTGTTAGCCTGTTATGTATAGCTTGGATAGTAACAAAACTTAAACCCAAAAAGTACAGGCCGGTACACCACCTCTCAGACCTAACGCTGGAAGGCAGGCAAACTTGTTGAGCAAAAGACATAGATAATTTACGGCAACATGGCACATTAACTTATTACATGTATAATTAAACTAACAAGAGTGGTGATACACATCAACGCGGAAATCAGGTAGTGAAAGACGTTAAAAATTAAAACTCAATGTTAACCTTTTCCTTTTTCATTCCAGACTCCATTTGGGGAACACAGTGGACATTTATTTATTTATTTATTTCCTTTAGGACTAAAGTAGATTCAGCCCTTAAAGGAGCCATGCTGCTCTTATAACACCAGTCACATATCAGTAAAGATATCTATCGGAAGGTGTGCCTTTAGACAGTGCCCAAATATTTTATTTTAATTTACTTTGAGTGCCTTCATCAGTAATTCCCTGACTTTGATCTTCAATGAAAAACATGATACCAATCTCATTTGTATTCAAAAATGTACTGCACCTAACATGTAAAATGACTTTTTTTTTTTTTTTTTTTGCTGTAAAAGACGTAATCTGCTACCCAGGCACAGGTATTACAGTTTTGCTCCTGTAGTGTCTGTAGATCAGGAGTTAGTCAAAATGTTTTACTCTTGTCTCCTGCCTATTTCCCCTGACCCCAAATGCCACTCAGCGTATGTCAGGCCAGACAAAATGTGCAGCCTCTGTGGAATTTGTGCACTTGACAGTACTAGTGCAAGCTGATTTAGTTCCAGTCGAGCATGGGATTTTGAGAGACCTAGGTGGAACCTTTGCAAAAGGAATTAGTATAGGTTTTTATTTCACATTCAATGTCTTATTTAATTATTTATTTAGTCAGGTCATTAATTCACACTAGGTAAGAGGGTCACAATGTTGGCCTTTGAGCAAAGCTGTTAACTCTCTTTGCTACACACACAAACACACTAATTTATTGGGAGACCAGACTACATTGTGAACAATTGGAGCTAATGACAACATCTTAGTATGTAAAAATAAAAATAGGTTAATTATAAGTGTCATGTTCATAAATCCTACAATAAGAGGACAGATCATGAGAAACTCTTAAAAATCTTAAAATATAAACTTTATAACACTGATTATGTAAAGATTTGCACTGTTGATGGGAAGTCCGATTCTTTTAAATTACTTGATTTTTTTAGTTCGCTCGACAGTCGCAAAACCTTTTATATCGATTCATTTGATTCACCAAAAAAAAAAAAAAAAACACTGCCAGGCTCAAACTGAGCATCTTAAAAGTGGCCAGTCCCTTTGAACTTTATGAATCTGTTTCTTTGAAGTCACTAATCCTGTGCTCCTTACCACACAATGCCTAGGTACAAAAATCTGGAGATTTTGAAGTAAATGCAATAACACTGCGGAACTACTCGGTGTGTTGCATTAGCAGTGTTCACTCCAGCCTTGAGAATTGAAGGATCTCAAAATTGGGTGGGTGGGGGTATAAAAGTATGTGCAGTGATTTATTTGTCTGCATGCAATCATCTTTTTCTATCCTTGATATTTGCTTCACACTGTATTAAATTAAAAAAAAACCTGTAACAATTAATTATTGTCAAGCCTACATACATGACCAGTGATACAGTTAGCTGCAAAGGTATTATACATATTCTGAGCGACAGTCAAAATATCCTTACTATCCTTATATTTATTCTAACTATTATTGCCTGTTCTTGTCATGAAATTTTTTAAACTTTAATTCTTCATATTTTTTTTCCATAGACATAATATTGCTTCATTATATTGATGGCTTGTTTCTGTTCATGTTGCCTATTTGTGTGTGTGTGTGTGTGTGTGAGAGAGAGAGAGAGAGAGAGAGAGAGAGAGAGAGAGAGAGAAATAGAGAGAGAGAGAAGAGCACAGATTCATGCCATAAGCAGAAAGCAGTGCTTTATGTATTATATCATTTTTCTATTGTAGAGGATATTTGTTGTATAATCCGACTCCAAGAACACATTATCATTCAGTCTGTTTTAGAATTTAAATATGTTCTTATCGGGATCATTTCACACAGTGTAACAAATAATCTTAACCTTAAATATACCCCGAAAAGACAGTTTAAATCAGTCTAAAACAGCCTTAAGCACTTGGAAAGTCTGAGGATAGTAGTTTCAAAAGCATTAAGAAAAATCCCTATAATCACCAGCTTGGATAGTTTTTCTCTAACTGACCTGATGTCATAGTCGTGTTGAGTGTGTGCATCATTAATAGCAGTTTTGCATTTGTTTTTAAGTGTGTGCATGTGTGTATAATGAGCATTGCAAGTTGTGTGAACAATGGAGTTCATTTGATGTAGGAAAATGGCCCAAAACTCGAGTAACTAAAAAGCAACAAAACCACTTGAAAGGACCTTTCACACATCAAGTAAGATCTGGTTGACTCATCAAAGACGTGTCCAGGCTCTAGCTGTATTTCTGTCTACCTCTGATCCCAGATGGGTGCTTGTGCAGGATTAGAAGAGTGCACCAAGTGTCTTCTTTTGTTGGCGCACTGGAATGCATGGCCATATCCAATCAAGCAGTCAACTATGTGTATCAGACCATGGGGCTCATTCGTCTTTTTTCTTTCCTCCCGCACCAGGTGTCACTCTTCCATTCATACCGTTGCTGAGTAAAGGCTTGACATAAACACTGGCTGATGTTCGCAGTAGCCAATAATGGGTACCTAGGGCTTTAATCATTATTGTTTAGCCTCCAGCACCAACTGTCTGTTTATACAACCAAGATGATTGTTGTTGTGTGTCATATTGAACCAAATATTGATCAGTTTGTTACTGCCTCTCATTAGAAAACCATAAAGAGATTTGGTTCTTTTCTTATTTTCTCTCTTTTTTTAATTGGAATGCTTTTTAAATGACATCATGTCTCTTATTTGCTATGTGTTCCTGTCTTGAATTTTATCAGTCACTCAAAAGGACTATTTATTTAATGATTAATTTAAATTGATTCCTCCTACCACTTCATTGATGAAAGTTTTAATTTAAACTTGTAAATTAAAATCAGCACCACATCCATGGAGGTGGAATTTGAAAGGACTGCAGAAAGTATTTTAAAAACTCATAGCAGTCAAATGAAAAAAAAAATGCCAGCACAAAAAGAAAATAAATTCTTTGCTGAAGACCAAACAAATTTGAAAAATAACTTTCAAGAAAGTCGTGTATACAGTACATGTAGTGTTGGTTATCACTGGTCAGTAATCCTGTTATTTAACTTATGTAATCAGATATATTTTATATTTAAGGATTTTGTACTGGTAAGCATAACTGAAAATAAAATAGATTTGCAGTCAGTGTGTAAGAACCTCCAATTGACATTTTGCATTTTTGGTTTCGCTGTTGCTTCTCAAACAGATTATAAACCTTTAACCAAGTTTATAAAATGGCATAAACTCTGAAAGCAAAAGAAGACAGGCAGCCCAATATCCATAGACTCATAGAAATTTGTCTGCTGAAATCCTTCTAATACTATATGAGGAAAGAGTTTCAGCAGAAAGGGGGCTCAAAATAAGACCTTTTAAGACAATAAAAACGCTTTGAATAATCTAAATGGATCTACAACATATCTATTATTGAAAGCCTTCCATATAGGACATTATTAAGACAATAAAAACAATACTAATTTCATGCTGTTTGGTGACCTTTTCCAGATGGAGGACATACAGTGGCCTGGAGGTGATGTTGAAATTCCTGGGTCCATTTGCAGCCTGCCGTGTAAGACTGGCCATCGGAAGAAGATGGTGAAAGGGATGCCTTGCTGCTGGCACTGCGAACCCTGTGATGGCTACCAGTACCAACATGATGAGACAACATGCAAGCTGTGTGCTTACAACATGCGTCCCAATGCGAGCAGAACTGGCTGCCAGCCCATACCCATTGTCAAGCTGGAGTGGCATTCTCCCTGGGCAGTTATTCCTGTCTTCTTGGCAATGCTTGGGATCGTGGCCACCATCTTTGTCATGGCTACATTTATTCGGTACAACGACACACCCATTGTGCGGGCTTCGGGACGAGAACTCAGCTATGTGCTCTTAACAGGGATTTTTCTTTGCTACATCATAACCTTTGTAATGATCGCCAAACCTGATGCGGCCGTCTGTTCCTTCCGGCGTATCTTCCTCGGTTTGGGGATGTGCATTAGCTACGCAGCACTGCTAACCAAGACTAATCGAATTTACCGCATCTTCGAAGAGGGGAAGAAGTCAGTGACACCGCCTAGACTGATCAGCCCAACATCCCAGCTAGCAATAACATCCAGCCTTATTTCAGTGCAGCTTCTTGGAGTATTCATATGGTTTGGGGTGGATCCTCCAAACACAATAATTGATTATGATGAACAGAAAACCATCAATCCAGACAAAGCTAGGGGTGTGCTCAAGTGTGACATCACAGATTTACAGATTATTTGCTCATTGGGATACAGTATTTTGCTCATGGTCACATGTACGGTTTATGCCATCAAGACACGGGGAGTTCCTGAGAACTTCAATGAGGCCAAGCCTATTGGCTTCACCATGTACACCACCTGTATCGTTTGGCTGGCATTCATACCTATATTCTTTGGAACAGCTCAGTCTGCAGAGAAGGTAAAGCATGCACACTTTTTTGTTATCTTACTAAAATGCCGATGTAGGCGAGATGTACATAAACATGGAATTCACTTCCTTTTCCTGACCTCGAATCAGTGCACCTGCATGGACAGGTTTAGTGGTTCAGGAGATGCTCCTTCACAGCTAAAGTTGGGGCTCAAACTGAACCTTGGATTGCTGTCAGTGTTGAGTGTTATATATTTTCTCGTTCTCAATGTTCTTTTTTTTCTCTGGATACCACCCTGAAACATGCTGATACATAGAAAAAAATATATACAAACTATTTTGGCTCTTAGTGTGAATGAGGTGAATGAGTGAACCTATGTTTACAGGATGGTCTATTGAGTCCTATCCAGGGTCCATGCCTAGAGTGTATTGTACTCAGTGCTCCCCAGATCCACTACAACCCTGACGAGGACAACGTAGTAACTGAAGATGAATGAATGATGGACGTACAACGCAATTAAAAGCTATACCTTCTTTGAAGAACATTTGTTTAAGAACGCCACATCCTATAGAGAAAATAAATGTTTATTTGCTCCAATTTGGAGTTGTGAGCTAGGATTATGCTAGGTGGTGTCTAATTACAGACCCTCTTAATTTGTTTGCACTAACGGAATCTGTCAACTAGTGTCCACTAGTTAGGGTCATGTTAGCTTGATCCTAGGAGCATCATAGCCAGTGTCCAGAGATTCTGTTATCTGTCCACTGGCTAAGAAACTGTTAGCTAGTGTCTACTGCCTGAGATTGTGTTGGCTAGTATTCACCAAGATCATGTTAAGTAAATCCTGAGAGCATCTCAGGTATTGTCAACCAATCAAAATCATGTTATTGAGATCCTAAGAGCACCTAATCTAGTGTTCACTAATTAAGATCTTGTTAGCCATTGTCCTTTAATTGAGATGCACTTAGCAAGCATTCAACAACCAGGATAATATTAGGTAGATCCTGAGAGCGTCCTATCAAATGTCCACTACCTTTGATCATGTTAGCTACTGCCCACTTACCGAGATGCTAGTGTCCAGCAATCAAGATTGTATAGCCAAGATCCTAAGGACATCTTACCTAGTGACCACTAATTGAGATCCTGTTAGCCAGCATCAACCAACCCAGATAATCTAAATCATCATTCAATTTTTCCAACTCATATAATGAGAGAATATTTGCTTTGACTGAAGCTGATGAATCCTTAACAAAATGAAGAGGATTCAACTCCCAGGTGAAACAGTACATGTACTCGCTTTTACAGAGACAGGCAAATACATTTAATTTATTCTATACTCAGGGATTGGGGGTGTTGGTGGGCGCTTGGGGAACAAAACATCATTATGCCATCCTTATGAAATTATTTTTGTCTGAATATCTCCCCTGCTGTAATTTTTCTCCAAGGCATGTAACCTCCCATATGTATCACACGTTCAGCTCCATTTCAAATCCATTTGCGGAATGTTGTTGTAATGATGCTGTTTTTCTAATACCTGTTTGCTAGCTGTGGGCAAACCAGACTCTGGCTTTTCCACCCCTAAACCATCGTCCACTTTTCATTGCTTTCATAGGAAAGGATAAATCATTGGTATTGACAAGGGTAGCATTCTCGTAGGCTGGAAGGGCAGAATGGTAATGATGACTCGGTTTAAAGGATCTATCTCTCTCTCTCTCACACACACACACACAGACACACACACAGAGGCTTTTCTGTTTCATAATCATTAGAACATTTACTCCTTTTTTTTTACCATGCAAATATCTGAAATGAAAAGCAATTATTTGTAGTACAGGACTGTAAACAAAATGATTTTAGTGCATGTGGCACACTGAATCCAACAGGGATGTACAATATAATAATGGACTGAACAAACCGTGAAGTAACACATTTATTTATTTATTTATTTATTTATTTATTATTTTATGATTTTTTTCAATATAATTCTGTATAACCTAATATGTTTTAGTGTTTCTAACCAGGAAAACATAGACTGTCTCCAGTACAGTATAACACACAGTGGGTACAGAAACAAATCAAAATATTCAAATTTTTTTGCTTTGCAGCCTGAAAGTAAAACACACATCAAAGTATTTTTTCCTGCTGTATTTACTCAAGGCATATTATAATTGCCAAGTGAAAGATGTAATAGCAACAGTTTAAAATTAATAAATTAAATAACCAGACTGCGATGGCCTGGCAAGCTGTTCAGGGTGTACCCCACCCTCGCCCAGATTCGGCTGAGATGGGCGCCAGCCTCCCCGCGACCCTAATTAGGAATAAGTGGTTCAGAAAAGAAATGAATGAATGAATAAGTAACCAGAATTAGTGAGATGAGTAATTGAACCACCTTTAGCTTTGATTACTGCCCTGAATCAGCTGGACTATGCAATATTTGGCCCCTTTTCCTTTCATAACTTTCCAAGCTCAATCAAATTGAATGGTGGGCTGCAAGCTTCAAGTCCTTCCACAGATTTTAATAGGGTTTAAATCTGGGCTCTTACTGAGTCATGTAAAGACATTCACCATTTTCCCCGCCTTTATTCACGGTGTGGTCAGTTTTAGGTCATTTTCATTTTGGAAGGTGAACATTCCATTAACAACTTTTTGGCAGAGAGCAGCAGGATTTCCTGAAGAACTTCTGAACTATGGTCTGCCCCATCTATTTTTCCTTCTATCTTGACACATGCCCAAGTCCTTGCTGCAGAAGAACAGCCTCGCATCAGGATTCACAGGAACACGTTTATGCTTTACTGTAGGTATGGTCTTTTTTGAATGGTAAGCTGTGTTAGCTTTCTGCCCGACAGACAATTTGAAGCCAAAAAGTTAGACTTTGGTTTCATCAATTTTAGTCTGATTTAATAATACCTTTTTTTTTATTTTTTATTATTTTTGTTTGTTTGTTTGTTTGTTTGTTTGTTTGTTTGTTTTAATCTCTTCATTTTGGCAAAGCTCAATCAAGACTTAGCTTTTTCCTTGCAACCCTTATATAAAATCCTCATTTGTAGAGCATTTGTGATATTGTTGTCACATGCAGACAATGACACAACTGTTTTTAAGGTGTCACAAGCTTCTCGGTTGCTTCTTTGACCAGATTCCTCCAAGAAGGATCCTGCTAGTACCGGTCACTTTACACTTTTTTTTATAGACTTTACTGTGCTCCTGGGGATTGAAACCTCTGAGAAATTTTGACAGTGCCTTGTTACCCATAGTTGGTTGTTTGCTTTCAGTTGCACTTCAAGCACTGGAATGCTCTGGGAATACCTGCTTTATGCTGAACTAATCGGAATGATTGCAGTTGATTACTGATGGAACCAATTAGCTTGGTGTGCTGTAGAGAAGG
>JBCNYG010000021.1:6611716-6629049 GCA_039654305.1 Porochilus rendahli
TATATATTTGATTACATACTACTACTTCTTATGGTAAAAAAATTTCCCCTAAATGTGTATCACTGTTTGTCATGTATGGCTTAAATTATAACTATTTAAAATAATTGTCATCAAATCCCATGAATATAACAACATCAGCAGGTTCTCAAATGCCTAAAGCAGCCCTTCTAGCAGCAACAACCACGCAACATTCAAGGTCCCTACGTGACTAGATGCCACCACATGACTTGATAAATTAAGTGTATGAATATTCAGGTGAAACAGTACAGACTGTATGTTTTCCTTCCTAAAGATACTGCAAAATGGTTTTACACATTTTATCAGGGTTTAGCTTCATTAAAATTAAGTTCACTCAGTTTAATATTTAATATTGCATGATAGAGTGATAGGACATCAAGAAAGGGTCAGTTTTGTGCTAACATAAATTCAGGGAAATTAACATAGCAGTAAATAAAGTTCCAGTTCGACCATTTTACATTGCAGTATAAAAATTGTCACTGGACAAAAAAAAGTGTTTTCAGAGAATACAAAAGAATTACAATAGGTGTATGCAATCTGAGAGCAACTACACACACACACACACACACACACACACACACATGCACACAAACATGCACACACACACGGACACACGGACACACGGACACGCACACTATCAAATTAGAAGACGAGTCTTTTCTCAGCTCAGAGCTGACAGGCATTGTGCTGACTGCACACTCTTATTCAGGAGTGAAAAGGAACAATGGACACAATAGATGCACCCTGCTGGGAACCATCCGTCTTCCTTAAGACACTTTTTCACCTGGTTACAGATAAGACATTGCTACCTAACACACCTCTCAAACCTGTTAACGCTAGCTGAGGCTTGGAACACCCCACTGCACAAAGCAAACCAAGCATCATAGCAATATTTCTGTTCAGTGAAACGTATCAATTATTTATTTATTTTTATTTAATCTCTCAAGGGTCATTTCTTCTCAGTATGAATGAATGTGTAAGCGAATGTGAATGGGTGTATTTTTATAGAAGATCAGCTACAGAGGCACCTCAGTCCTGACCAGGAAAGTGATATCTGAATAAGAATGCACTTTTTTGCTTTAAGCCCCGAAAACAATTTGGAACAGCCAATTAGCCTAAATGTCTTTGGACCGAGGGAGAAAACCGTAGTACCCAGATGAAGCCCACACAAGCACAGGAGGAACATGCCACCTCCACACAGAAACACCCTTGCCAAACCTGAGGTTCAAACACAGGCCCTTCTTGCTATGTAGCAGATGTGCTAACCACTACACAAGAGTGCAAACCTCTTCCAACCCCAGCAATCCCTGTATGAATCAAAGTGTCAAAAAAATTACTGGATCCAGAATTTGATCTAATTCATCTTTAAGATTCATTGGAGTCTTCCAAGTCCGAAGGGCCACTTGTGTTAGAAATTTCATGAAAGCTCGCACATGCACATTTATTTATTTATTTATTTTTTTAATAATCCTCATTACAACTCACAGGACAAGGGTAAATCATGATCTCATTGGTCTTTGACACAACTTAATATTTTGTGACTTATGATTAAAGTCTTTGTGGTGAATTCTGAGGTTTACAGCTTTACTATATAAAAACCCAACACTACACCACCTTACTTATTTGATGCTGTGTTTCATGACATTTCCAGCGAGGGTTTCAGGATTAACATGGATTACAAGAAATTGGTTAAAGTCCCAATGATTTACATTCCGTTCTACAGAAAACTCATTAGGACTGAGAGGGATTTGTCTGTATCTGTGTCTGCAGACTCGTGTTGAGGATATATCTGCTGTCTGTAAACACTTCCCTCCATCACACATAGAAAATGTGCTATGAGAGTGAACGCCACTTCTGAAAGTAACTTTTTTTTTTTGACTCTTAACACAAGTCTGATGATGAATAATGGCTCCAAGCACAGCAGTACCAATACATGAAATAAATGCTTGAATAATACTTGGTTTCTAATTTATCTTCATTTTATGTGTGTGTGCATGTATAATCATCACTGCACACTACTCTATTTTTATTTTTGTAATTTCTTCACTCGCTAAACCATACCATATGGTTTGAAGTTCATTCATGCTATGCAAAAGTCAAAAAATTAAATCAATCAATCAAATTTGCGAGCCTTTAAATTTTTCCAAAAATTAGTATTGTCAGTGTTTTTGTTTATTAGCCATACTTTTACCCCAATACACTTGTCGGAAAACCTCTAGAGAAGTAATTCTTTACTTCTTTTTAGTGGAGCCCTTTTAGATAAAAGTGTTGGTAATCTTCACTGCACACTACTATACAAACATACACAAACATATATATATATATATATATATGTATATATGTGTGGGTCACATTTTATAAAAGTGAAGCCAACATTTTATAACATTTGCTACCCACATCTGCACACAAGGGACTTTCCCTAGTTCCCAAGTTGTGCAGTAAATGAAACAAAGTAAATTGTCCATCTTACAGCTCTTGGACACATTTCTTTCTCTGGCACAAATGATCAGACTCAAAGTCTCTTTATTGCATCTATCCAGTGAGCTTAAATAATTTTAGCTGAAGATTTTTCACTAATATGCGTGTGTCTAAGAAGGACTTTTATTACTTTGGCATCAACTGGAAACTCCCCAGCCGATTAACTGTTTTTTTATTTGTTTTTCTTTTTTTTTCTTCTTCTTATTTTTTTTGGATGAACTCAGCAGTCAGCAGTGCACGGTGAGTTAAAACTAATTATTGGCAACATGAACTAAAAGTTCCCAATGTTATGATGCTGTGTGTTTGCCGATGAGCAAATGGATTTGCACATTTGATTGGTTGGATGCAGTAAGCACTGAAATAATGTTTACTAGTTTTAAAACATTTGCTATTTTAAAAGACAATTCTTCTGTTCTCAGAAAAAATGGCTAAAAGCTTGATTTTATTATGTGCCCAGAAAAGTTCAAATAAATAGGTATTGATATGACAGTGGATCATGTTCTGACCATAATAGAGTTTAAATTAGACATCGTAAATAGAAAGAATCTGGATGAGCATAGTGGAAGAAGCAGTGCTAAAAATTGTTTTTAAACCAGCCAGCGGGGGCACTAGAATATACCATTGCTTAGTCCAGGCCTTGAACACAGAACCTTCTTGCTGTGAGGCAGACATGCTACCCACTACACCACTAGTGGTAGTTTCACTTTTTTAGAGTTACAGAACATATCCAAAAAAAACAAAAAAAAAGTCACACAATAAAATTTTCATGTAGTGCTTTTAGCCTTGATATCAGAGTATAATCTTGTATGCCATTGTTGCTCCGTTTGGTCAGGTCAAGGCTCAGCAACATTAATGTGGCAATAAAATGAATGTACTGAATGAGCAGGTTATCACATCAATGGACGTTTTCTTCCCTGATGGCACGGACATAAAATCGAGACTCAAGTAATGAGCGAGTGGTTCAGGGAGCATGAGGAATCATTTTCACACATGTATTGGCATTCCAGAGTCCTGACCTTAACCCTATTGAAAGTTTTCAGGATGTGCTGGAGAAGACTTCATAGTTTAGGTTTAGTTTTTCCCCTCATCAATTTAAGACTTCAGTGAGAATTAAACCGACACTGGATGGAAATAAATGTTATGCTGTTTAAGTTTGTTGAAACAATGGCATGATGATTATGACGTTTTTTTATCATACTTGGTCTTTTCTTCCTTTTCTAACTAGCGCTTACCCACCATTGCAGTTAACTGGGTTATCAAATGCCAGCCATATCTCCAATTTTCGTCAAGAGTAGGCTATCCATCAGCTTGTTTCTGCCCTGGGATGGCCTGGCGAACTGTCCAGGGTGTACTCTGCCTTTGCCCAGAGTCGGCTGAGATGGGCGCCAGCCTCCCCGTGCCCCCAATTAGGATTAAGCTGTTCAAAAAATGAATACATGAATAAGCTTACTGTATGTTCTGGACACACGAATACAATGTTTTCCATTTTATTTTTATTTTTTCACATTCATAACAGGTGTGTCCTTGTTTGGCCAGAGGAGTGCCACTTGAAATGTACCTTGAAAATTAATTCATAATGTAAACCATTACCAAAATGTATATGGTCCAGTTTAAACTGAAATAAAAGCAGCACTTGTGGAAGGCGAGTGGCATTCAGCTGTACGAGGACATTTGTTTTTTATTATTCTTTATAGAAATGATAATACTAGGAGCGTTTGAATAGTGTCAAATGAAATGCTTTGCTCACTACACGTACAGTATGACCATGAAACATTCTAAGAATCATTCTTGTGAACTTCAATAGCTTGGACACTAAAGGATCAGGCAGGAAATTAATGATTCATGCCACTCTATCATCAGAATGTTCATAAAGATTTTAGCTGAAGGTTGATGTGATGGTTTTTTAATCTAGGGTAATATAGCATTTTGGGGAAAGTGGGACACTATGTATCAAGTCCTCTCAAGAAATAAGCAGATTTTTTTTATTTAGTTTAGCAAAAACCGAGCAGACTAATGGTACCTTTAAGCTGTAAGCCATAATATAGTAACCTATACAGCTTGGAAATGAGATGTCAGATCATTTCGGTCTTTGGAAAAGAAGGTGCACTCTTTCTTTACTTTTTGTTCTTCTTTTAAATAATGTCTTAAGTCTTACCCATATATACTTTGGACATCTGTAGCACCTGAAACGTGGTTTTAGCATTACTGCTATACACTAAGTCTGCTATATTTTAGATAGCAAATTGCTCCATTAGGTGGTCAATTTCATTAATAATAAATTAATTTAAAATGTTACAACTAGTCAAGTGTTGTTGTTTTTTATATATATATATAATTTCCTATCATACATGCATCATATTATGCGTTTAATGAGGGAATGTGTGACCTATTGTCACCACATTCAAGCTCGTTGATTCCTTTCTATGTCCAATCATAGACACACACAACAACAGGCACTATTCGGTGTATTGCATGCATTCGCCATCATACCAGAGAAATCAGAGTTACACTTGACATGTAGTCTTTATACATGTAAACAAGCTGCAGGATTTTGCGCCAGGATTTTTTAAACATTTTATGCCTTATTTCCATTTTTTGTCATAAAATATAATAAAAATACCATTATATGAATAAAACTAAACAAATATTTTGACTTTCAATTTTTTTTCTGAAAAATGTAATAAATAATAAAGAATTACATTTTTGTAGATGCAATACTTACTATTGAAATGTCTTTCCTTGTACTTTAGATATACTACTTGTTGGAGAAAATTGAGACACTGCGTGCAACATCCGTTTTAAAGCAGGTAAGGATATCTAACAGTTGAATGCTGTAACAGTACAGAGAACACACCAAAAAAAAAAAAAAAGAACAAAAGTGAAAAAAAGTGATTCCTTACATCTGATTCGTCACATTTACTCAATATTTAGATACATACAATAAGTCGGATTTACATTAACGCCATCTTGCCCGTTCCTCTGAAGACTCACACCTAAGAGCAATTTAAAACAGCTAAGTGGCTAACATACGTCTTTGGACTGTTGAAGGAAACTGGAGCACCTGGATTAAACAACTCAACACAGAAATGGGGCTTGAACCCAGATGTTCTTGCTGTGAGGCGGAAGTCCTAACCACTATGCCACCGTGCCACCTCATCCTCATTATTGATTATTATTTACAAAGGTTTGCACGAATCATTTGGATTAAACTTTTGCATGCCAAAAGTGTGCAGGTTAAGGTTAACCAATAGCCATAATCTTTCCATAGCCTACTATTACAATTATATGTTTGGATCATTAGCTATTTGTTCTACATTAACCGTAATATTGTGACTCCTCTGTACAGATTAAATATAATATATGTTATATTCTACATGGACTGCATTTTGTTCCTCACTTAAAATGCTAATTCTGCTAATACTGATAGGCACAGCTGACCCCATTGGGTATAAAGCCTTAGGCAAGCTTCACATGTTCACTCCAACAAACCCAGAGGCATGAAAGTGATATGTGCTGAAGGACAAGGGTGATTTTAATTCCATGGCTAACATGGAAGCTAGGCAGCAATGGCACATATAAGATGTGGCTATTAAATAACAGGACTAATGCTGTAATTCAAATTGAATGAAGAAACCTCTACATTTCAATTCCATTCGCCTTCAATATATCCCTGTTCTACAACTACACACTACTACACGCTGATCAAAGCAGTACAGTACGTCCTCATTCCTTATTTCTCTCAGAAGCTCTGGCTTTTTTCTTTAATCCTGAAATAGTACTCGAAATAGTCTCCCTTGAGTGCTGACTTAATTTTAGGGAAAAGGAAAAAGTTGTATAGTGCTAGATCAGGTGAATAAGAAGGGGTCAAGTACCATGATGTGTAACTACTTCGCTGATATTGCTGTGTGTGCTGGAGCATTGTCCCAAAGAAGGATTAAACCATTTTTTCCTAATTTGTTTTTTTATTCATCTGATCCCCTCATTGTTGCCCCATATGGAACCCAATTATTTTGCCCTTAAGGATTGATTTGTCCAAGAGAACAAGTTAAAAAAAATAAAGTAAAGAAAAAAGTCACAGCAATGCAGTGTTTATCCTTGGTTGATCCTTTACTTGCCTTGTGTTGATCACTAGCATGCTTTAGAAGGAACACAGCAAAATCAGAGCTTTTCTAATGTAGTGCATTTATGAGCATTCTGCACTTGACTTAAGTGGTTTTCTCTTCCCCAACCTTTCAAAAGTTTCTCTTTCTCTGATGAAACAGTTTCAGTCAATGATACTTTCCTGCAGTTGTCCCTCTATTCATCCCTTATCACACTCTCACAGATGTTTCATAGAGCACAATGTCACAGCAAAAAATAAAAAAAAAAACAAAAATCAAGCCAGTCTGGGCACTGTTTTCCACATGTTTCAGCATTCACCTGGGAGATGAAGAGGGACATGTGAGTACAACTAGTAATTTTTAAATTAAAAAATAAAATTGAGTAAAAAGCTTAACATTTCCCTAATTTCTATTAACTTCTAATACATTTACTTATTAGATTTTTTTTTTAATTGATAAAAAATTCCCAATATCAAAATGATTAAGATAATAGTAAATAATAATAACTTGTAAACTGGGCAGCATGGTGGTGTAGGGGTTAGCACATCTGCCTCACAGCAAGAAGGTCCGGTGTTCAAGGCCTGTACTCGGCAAGGGCAAATTTGTGGGGTTAGCATATTCTCCATGTCCTTAAGAGGGTTTCCTTCCACAGTCCAAAGGAATACACATTAGGCTAATTGCCTAACTTGCCAATTCCAAATTGCCTCTATGTGTCATATGAAAGGTTGTGTGTGTGTGTGTGTGTGTGTGTGTGTGTGTGTGTGTGTGTGTGTGTTTGTCTTGGCCCTGCGATGGTCTGGTGAGCTGTTGAGTCATCGCCCAGAGCCCCCTGACCTTAGTAGGATGAAGCAGCTTAGCAAATAAATGAATGAATGAATTTGTGAACTCTATAAATTGTTAACCATGTGACCCTCTAGCACCAATCCATTTTGAAGTCAGAGGGCTGTCACACATATTTTAGAACTCCTGCTATGAAACAGTTTGACATAAAAGTATATCATTACAACATTGAAGCATTTTTAATCCCTAGCAAAAGCATGAAAGCCGGCTTTTGATTGGTTTGTTCACATCTGTTTATTTCATCAGCTTTCAGCTTTTACAGGATCAATAATCTGCTTTATCTAAAAAATACAGCCCTGCTACTTTCAGTTGTTTTGGTGCTGGATAATCTAATCATCAAGTTTGTTTAATTTAATTATTTTTTAGTCTTCTGCATATTTCAGTTATTTCTAATCAGTTAACTCTTTACGGGTAAATCTGTATACTTCATCTATTTTAATAAGTACCAACTATAAATTCAGTGTAGAGATTGTATTTATTAATTTTTTTAAGTACATTTTTTTAAATTAAAACCCTCAACCTCAATGTCTGAAATGGTTAAACATGATGTATCCAATTATGCCAAGTTAATTTTCAGTGAAACCATTTGTATGCTTTTTTATGTTCCGGGTCATACTTTGCTGCTCGTTTTGATGGTGAAAATGCCATATTATTGCAAATATGGCCATTTATAATCTATAAAATTTACTTTAACTTTCTTTTTTAGTTCAAGGTTATTGGTCTAGAGCATTCTGACAAAGCAGCCTTACAAACCCTAGGGTCTGGACGTTGTATGACAGTTTTGTAGAATAAACTAGCATCTAGGTTATAAGCATTGATAACACATCGAATGTTTGGTTTGGGCATCTTATAAGAAATAGATACGAATATGATTATAATTTAATACACATAAATCTGATTATTAGTTACCTCTTAAAGACTTCAGGAATGACTTAATAAATATCTACGTAATAAATTATAATAAAAAATCTTTTTACCTACTGTTCTGTGAAAGGGTGACGAAGGGTGATGTAGAGGGTCAGACGGTGGTGTAGTGGTTAGCACATCCGCCTCACAGCATGAAGTCCCGGGCTTGGGTGTTTCTGTGTGGAGCTTGCGTGTTCTCCTCATGCTTGTGTGGGTTTCCTCAGGGTACTCTGGTTTCCTCAGAGTTCTCACAGTTGTAAGACATGCACATTAGGCTAACTGGCTGTTCCAAATTGCCCCTAGGTGTGAGTGTGAAAGGGTGCATGTGTGGTGTGAAAAGCTGCTCAGGTTATACCCTGTTTTTGCCCATTGTTGGCAGAGATAGTCACCAACCTCCCCACTACCACAGTAGGATTAAGCAGTCCAGTAAATGAGTGAGTGAGGGAGTGAGAGAGTGTTCGGTCAGATTCTTGTTTGTACACTCAAGCACAAATAATATAAAAGGACACACCACCCATTTATTTCCAGGTACATCTGTAATTGAAATCTACAGCTGCATTTATATTTATTTATCCAATAGATTCTTTTATCCAAAGGATTTACAACCATACCTTAATACAATCCAAGCTCTGAAGCAGACATGAACACAAGTACAGCACGGCTACGTTTCCAAAACAGGAAACCGTATGCCTGGCTAACCAGAAGGATATGCATTTTGTTTCCTTTATACCAACACTTCAGAGTTTCCAGATGATACCCCCCTGTGGGCCTAATTATACATAGTGACTAGATAGTACACAGAAGGGAGGTGGCTCACTTCACACCATGGTGCACCAGAAATATGGAACTTTGCAACACCACGTCAACAAACGAATACAATGGCTGTGCAAACAACTCTAATTCCACCCCCCTCACAAACACACAGAAATCAATACCGTTGCTGTCGGTGTTAAAAAGGCCCCAACCATCGGCTCCACCATGCTCTCCTGGGTCAAGAATTGAAAATGAGCAGCTGGGATGAAGGTGAGGAGGTAAGTGGTCTGGGGTGGTGTGTGTGGGCTATTTTTAATTTTTTTTTTGGGTTGGGGGGGTTTGCTGAGGCAACCAAACCAGGTCTAGTTCTGCAAAAGTGTCATTGAAACTGCTGTCACATCTTCCATCACTGTCTAATCTGTTCCAAGGGCAGGTTAGAAGCCCATGAAGGAAAGTGTCATGCCAAAAGTTGAGGGTTGTATCAGTAATGACTGCTTACAATATTTGAATTATGCATCTATTAATAGATTCGCAATGAGACTATTGAGGATGAGCGATGCACTGTATTACGAGGTTTCATTGATATTATAACACACACACACACACACACACTTGAGGAGGCCTATTACCTATATTAGCCCACAGTGATGCTACACATGGCTACAGAATAATTAGATGCATTCAATCTTTCATTCACCTAATTGCTACCTCGTACTAGGGTCACGTGGAGACTGGTACCTATGTCAGCTGACTCTGGGCAAAGGAGGGACACACCCTGAACAGCTTGTCAATCCATCACAGGGCCAACACACACACACACACACACACACACACACACACACACACACACACAATTTTAAAATTCTTATAGTCAACATAAGAGATTTTAGATTTTTGTCTAGTAATAACATGAACAATATATCACTCATGTGAAATATTGTTCATGTTCTTACTACTAGACATTTGAGTGCCTGCACTAAAGTAAATTAATATTACAATAGTTTACATTTACATAGACAGGAACTTTCCATTTTGAGTTTGCCAAAAGGCATGTGGTCGACTCCCCATATGTATGGAGGAAGGTGCTCTGATCAAACCAAGAACACCATCCCCACAGTGAAACAATGTGGTGGCAGCATCACTCTGTGGGGATCTTTTTTCAGCAGCAGGGACTGTGAAACTGAACACTCGAGTGGTTTAGGGGAAAACATTTATATGTGTTGGAATGGCCTAGTCAAAGCCCAGACTTTACTGCAATTGAGAATCTGTGGTCAGACTTAAGCAGAATCATGAAGGAGCTGGAGCCTTGAGGAATGGGCAAAAATCCCAGTGGCATGCTCATAGAGTCTTATCCAAAGCGACTTGCAGCTGTAATTGCCGCAAAAGGTGGCTCTACAAAGTATTGACTTTAGGGGGGTGAATAGTTATGTACATTGAAGTTTTCTATTATTTTGCCCTATTTGTCTTTTGATTCACAATAAAAAAATCACATTTTCAAAGTTGTAGACATGTTTTGTAAATGAAATGATGCAAACCTTCAAACACTCCATTTTAATTCCAGGTTGTAGGGCAACAAGACGTGAAAAATGCCAAGGGGGTGAATACTTTTGAAAGGCACTGTGTTTGCTTATTTGAATCCAAACAATGGCTTGTATGCCAGGCAGTGTTCACTGGGAGCATTTACATTTACAAGCAAAATGCACTTTCAAGTTGTTGTAACAAGTAAACATTTTAATTTATCCAAGGAAGGCAGAATTCAATCCAAACATAAAGCTGTTCAGTTGCAGGTCTTGCTCGAAGGCTCACCTGTGGCAACCCAGCAGTCTCAGAATTTTAATTTGTAGCAGGAGAAAAAAAAAAATGCTGAGCAATCACAGGCTCTAAAAAAATGTAAAAAATAGAAAGAAAATGTTGGAATAAAAAATTTAAAATAAGCATGTATTATATATTATGCATGATAATACAGTGCGACATTTAGAGTCTGCTCAGACACTTTTTCCTTTGATCACATTCCAACAATGCATAATATTACACACTGCAAGAACAACTCCAAACAGTCCTGCTGGACTCATGAGTATTCAGTGAGCTGCACCAAGGAGCTGAGCAGGATCCTTTTTAAAGGGCAAGGTTTTGGTGTCCGCTGGCTAGTTCATCCCCCAGAGTCTACTGTCAAAGCAAAGCCCTGAGGATTCTTATGCAACATATTTATTCACTAACTGCACCACAAAGTCTTGGCAATAGAAAACGTAATGTGAGTGTAATTATGAACAATAAGTAATGGTGACTGTTAGAGGTGAAAGGATATAACACCATAATCCTGAAATGCTCAGTTTAACTTGTATAAGTGCAAGTTAGAGAATTAGAGCATAAATTCTGCTACGGTTTTAAAAGGTTAGGTGTTTACACCACATAGACTATTATATATTTGTGATTTTTTTCCCCCATCCTCTTACACTTTTATTTATTTTTAATTTAAAAGATGCAGTTTTTTGCTTATGTTATACTGAGTCACTTTCTCCCTCATTTGCTGAAACACGTAATTAGGGTCATAGGGAGTCCAGAGCCTATATTAGCCGATGGTGGAGTACATTCTGAACAGCTCGCCAGACCATCAACACACAACCACTCACACTCACACCTAGGGGCAATTTGGGATAACCAATTAGCTTAATGTGCAGCATATTTTTGGACTTTGGGAGGAAACCTCGGTACCCCGAGGAAGCCCGCACAGGCATGGACAGCACCCATAAATAAATTAATAAATAAATCACACCAAGTATTTTAATTTATTTTTTAATTTGTATTAATTTATGTATTGTGTGTGTGTTTGTGTGTGTGTGTGTGTGTGTGTGTGTGTGTGTGTGTGTGAGTGTGTGTGTCACATTCACTGTATTTTATAAACTACTACTGAATGCAAGGTCTGTACAGAGAAATTGCCTTCAGCCTGGACTGTTCTAAAGACCTTGGCCTGCGATTTCTTGGTACAAACCGAGCAAACGAGGTTAATAAAGTTTATTATATGTCATTATAAAACAGCAGGCTTTTATTTTTTTTTCTACTTCTTGAGCTGTTACTTTTTTCATACCACTGAGTTGCTACTTTGGAAGTCCACTTTGGAATAACGCATCTCATCTGTGTTGCTGAGGGCTTTGGTAGCTTTAAGATTGTTGCCCTTCCCGGCACGAATACGATCTTGATGACGAGCAGTGAGTACTTTGTGGGTGTTCATAAACTCTTTATCCCTAAGGATAATTCCTGAATCTATCTTCTCTACAAGCAAATGCTAAAAGCTGCTAAGGATCATAATGCACAGTGCAACTAGCTAATGACTAACTTTCCACTAGGACATGCCCTGGACAATACACAATTTTCTGCATGTACTGTTGTTGCCATAAAGTCAAATATATTATTTAATCTCTAATCACTATTAATAACCTGTATAGTTAATAATAACTATAATAAACTACAATATTAAATTAAATAAAAAATTAAAATAAACCAACCATAGAACATTTGTACAATGTATTGATCAATTACCAAAAACATACGCATGCATACATACATAGCATGTCTGTTTTATATTCTAATGGATTCCCCAAACACCAGCTGATTACAATTAAACTTAAAGCATATGTTTCAGTAATTTCTCATTTGTCATTTAGTAATTACAGTGATTCCAAGAGAATATTCAAAGTTTTACAGAATGTCTGCAATAACGTCTTCTTTGGAGATCTGAGATTGCTAATGTATACCATGACTGAATGGGAATCTTTATTTTGTGTTAAAATTACAAGAAGTTACTGTTAGTAGTTACATGTTTTGGCCCAAAATTTCTTCAACATATAATGAGTGGAGTTTGTGTCCTGTAGTAGCCATACCGACCTGTCCTAAATACCCAGCTGGTATGATTGTCTAGCATAGCATTTTTTTTTTTGTAATGAGACATTACAATGCATTCTTGGATTCTTTGCTGAAAAACATTCAACCATTTATCCATCCATGTATCTATCCATCCATCCATTATCTTTTCCCTCTATCTTTCAAGCTATATGGCAATCCAAGCTGACTTTGGATGAGAGGCAGACAGTCTTTAGGCAAATATATGGAAGGAACAACACAGAGACAAAATGTGTATTCCTAATCGGTTGCAGGGTGACTGGAGCTTACTTCAGCCGACTCTGGGCAAAGGCAGGGTACACTCTGAACAACTCGAACTTAGGACCCTCTTGTTGTGAGCTTGACGTGCTAACCACTACACCACCCTGCCACCCACAAACTACCCTAGGTCTTATCAAATATTTGTCGGCGTAACCTCATAGCCATAGGGAAAAAATGTCAAGTAAACAACTCTGGCAGGAATTCAGCTCAAGGTATTATTAATGAGAAGCCAAGATTTCTGTGAGGCAATGTTAGGATGATGAGGCCGTACGTGACGCAGCACCCGTCAAGCTGATTTTAGCTCAGCGTACCTGTTTTACAAACTAAATAAATAAATAACCCTCGGTGAACAGGCTTGGTCACTCTCAGAGATCTTGGTGTATGCCTTCCAAAACAGTACAGGGTAAATGGGTAAGTGGGGGGTGTTTAGATGAAAACTACTCTCACAGTGCCCCCTGCTGGGTCACTTTCACCAACAGACACATCAAAGTTGACATATTTTGGATCAGTAAATAAATCAAAGGCCTTGTGTTAAAAGCCAACTATACCTTAGTTTACATGAAACGTTCTTAAATTCCATTCAACACTAATCTATATATTCACTTATAGATTAACAAAAAATGTTAAAAGTTAACTTCTTGTATTTGATGGTTTATGTAACTTGTTGTTGTCATTAGAGATAATTAATATGTTTTTAATGACCATAATAGAAAGTTTAGACATTCATTTGAAAATACATTTTTCATTGCCTTTGACGTTCTTTCAGTGTTATGGTTGTAATTACCGTAAGGTTACTGCATATGTATGAATGGCCCTGCGATGGCCTGGCGAGCAGTCCAGGGTGTACTCTGCCCTCGCCCAGAGTCGGCTGAAATGGGCACCAGCCTCCCCCATCTAGGGTGAAGCTCATTAATGAAGTGGGCTAAAATATGGACAATGCTTTATTTGCAGTATTGTTAATAATTCATCCATTCATTTAAATATGACTCTTTGGTAATTGTATCATCCTTGCCAGGTCTCCAATGGACTCAGTGTCTATTTTAGGAACACTAGGTGAAAGGTATGAACAACAAAATAATAGCAAGATTGTGGTTTTTAGTATCTTGGATAAACTTTGTTTGGGATATCCAAGAGACACCAAGACTCCAAGAACTCGCCACGGAATCATAGCAACAATCACAGGTGTTTATTGGTTTATATAGAACTCCAGTAATGTTCAGCTGTCATGTAGACAGGGCAGGATTTACTTGTGCCTTGTGTTCATCGTCCCTTGAATGTAAATGAAAGTTGCATTTACAAAATAGGTTATTTTAATTTGTATTTTATTATTGTGATTATTATTTTAATTTTACATCTGCAAAGCATTACTCGTCTCAATTGTCTTATAAACATTGTACAATTCAAGTAACCTGACCTATTTTCCCCTGCAACCCCATTCCCCATTCAAAACAGGCATAGCCCCACTAAATTTCATTCATTTATTTTCTGAACCGCTTAATCCTAATTAGGGTCGCGGGGAGGCTGGCGCCCGTCTCAGCCGGCTCTGTGTGAGGGCAGAATACACCCTGGACAGCTCGCCAGGCAGGACAGAAACACGTTGACGGCATTGTAGCCTACTCTTGACAAAAATCAGCAATGGTTCTTTTACATGGTCTGCCTTTGATAACCCAGTTAGCTGCACTGGGGGGACAGCAGTGACAACCCGCCGATAGTGGGGCTTGATCCCCCGACCTTGGGATCAGTAATCCAGCACCTGTGAAGGGGTGTTTTGCTTTGATAACGGCATTTATCTGACATGACTTTTACTGATAAGCTAAAGGAATAACGATTCTTGTTTGGGATATGGATTCGATGTAGACTGTCTCCAACAGCATGTTCTTTAAAGTTTTATCAACGTCCAAGATCAACTTGTTAGAAAGGATTCTAATGAGAGCTCTTTTATCACAGTGTGACGCCGGTGCCACCATTTGCGGCACATGCTGTGATGCTATTCTTT
Source organism: Porochilus rendahli (assembly GCA_039654305.1). NCBI lineage: Eukaryota > Metazoa > Chordata > Actinopteri > Siluriformes > Plotosidae > Porochilus > Porochilus rendahli. The sequence goes on from JBCNYG010000021.1 coordinate 6,626,966, forward strand.
TAAAGTTCTTTATTTACTTGTACTGCTTGGATGCCTTTAAGAATTATAAATCACCTCCAGTCCCGTATCACGGCAACAGCTTGATGCAGGAAAGAGGTGTTAAATTATGCATCACTTCCTGCATTTAAACTCAATCAGAGGCCAGCCTGGCCAGGCCATATTTCAGTTATCTAGCTGCAGCATGTAAATATGGTTCAGGTTTGCTTCTGATCATTTCTAATACATTCATTCGTTGTTAATTGTGCATCAAAAAAAACAAGCTCTGCTCATGAATAAAAATTATGTATTCTATGCCATTTCCAATTTCACGGTGATTATAATTAATAGTTATGACCAAATTCAACTATCGCCATTAAACACTTACAAAAATAATTTTCAACAACTCTTCTGCTCAGAACACCTAGAGAATGGGTCCAGGAGCAGAATTCGGACAGTCAAAGTGAGTGAAGTGACACTTGTGCTTAATGGAGATTTAACCTGGTTCCAATACTTTCAATAGTGAAGATGCTTACACACATACGGCAGCATTAACACATGAGGCAGGAACACCAGAGAACCTCAGAGATAGAATAACCAGTAGAACATAGAACCCTCCCATGCAGAGGTGCGCATTGTATGGTGGGAACATCTGTGGAATGGCAGAAGTTGCTACAAAAATCAACAAGAGGATGAAGCCAAAGTGTCACAACAATGAGCCACAAAGAGTTAAACGTTAAACTCAGAGAGCGCAGACCTAAACCAATGGTGCAAAAAATCTTAAATAATTCCCCACATCCAGACAATAATCTGAATCCCTGCCAAAAATTTAATTAATTGTTCCTTGTATCATTACCCAGCAATCCTGAAAAATTCATTTAAATCCGTTCATAAGTTTGATAAGACCAACAAACAAACAAACAAACAATCGCTGGTGAAAACATAACGTCCTTGGTGGAGGTAATGAGAGAAATGACTTTGTTTTCTAACCAGAGGGAGCTTTTTAGTTTGGGTCTTTCTTTCTTTTCTACATAAAAACCTTCACATCCACAGAACAAAGAAATGAACCATCTACTGGCCTTGTCGACACAGAGCAGACACTGTCTGAATGTTTTACCCATATGCCATTTTTATTTTCTTTTTAATCTGTAAAGTAAATTATATGACTGTATTGTAATGAAACACGGTGTTGACAGTGTTGCCATTCAATCATTCTTTTGCCTTACCCTGTGTTTACAATGGGGCATGATGTCCACAATTAAAAAAACAAAAATACAGAGCTCCACCATTTATGAGCACGCTTGGAGCACGATCTGGGTATAAACAGGAGACAGCTTGAAGTAACCGTGGAGATGAAACTTGAAATAATCACAGCCATGAACCAAAAACAGGAGATGAAGCAAGAGAACTTTGCAAAATCCATGCTGACATAGAGTCGACTGTTTGGGCAGCCATATTCCCCAGCCCTTACTCTTGATTCTATCAAATCAAAATAATTAAAATTTTTCGCTGATCAAAACTTATCATTCAACACCTCGTCTACTCCTCAACTCTCAATTCCCGCACTCCTTTCCTTTCCTTGAAATACTGTGTGCAAGATGGGAACACCATTTATGATAGGACCCATGATGTACATACACACTTCGATATTCTCCAAACTTTGGAAAAAGGTTTAATATCTTTCTGAAAACAATGAAGTGCAATTCCAACTTTGAACACTTTGGCTATTTATGAAAGATGAGGTGAAATCGATTTCTACAGGGCCTGTAAGTAGTCATTAAAGTAAGGTTATGTACCAAATCCAATTGCAGAAGATTACAGCCCTAAAGAAAAAGAGATGAGGACGAGAACATCGCTCCTGGGTATTCGCCAGATATGCTTTGTTGGCTTGCAATCAATGCACTATTGAATATTGCAGATACAGTCCCTTGTTACAAAGTCACAATCATTTGAATGGCTGCACTGCAAGTAAATAAAGGGTAAATGAAAGACCTTTATATTCTTCACCAGCTGTTTGAAAATTGGAATGGCTATGTTTAGTAAGTAATTAATTGGGTGTGGCCATGTGGACAACTCAGGGTAGCAGCTGTCACTCTTAAAATGAGGTT
>JBCNYG010000021.1:6634844-6648154 GCA_039654305.1 Porochilus rendahli
TGTGTGTGTGGGTGTGTGTGTGTGTGTGTGTGTGTGTGTGTGTGTGTGTGTGTGTGTGCACGTGTGTAATGTTACACTGAAATTCCATCATATACCTATGATTCAAGCTGTGTAGTAATCTAACACATCACTTGAAAATCATAGTATATGTCCCAGTTATTTGTTATGTGCTTTTAATAGCATCCTACAGGGCAAAAATATTTCAGGAGGAAAACTGAGATCCCAGAGTAAAGCCCACAGGGACACAGGAGGAACATGTGAATCTACAACAAATAGTAAGCCAAACGCAGACTTGTGGATCTTTAAGCTATGAGTTGTCTTCAATGTTATTTATTTGGTAATCATTTTTACACCATTTTACAACATGCTTTATGAGAATAGTATTGATTTAGAATACTGTATGCTTTCTCCTAATAAATGTTTTCCCAATTTATTTAAAGGCAACCTTCACAAGTTTCCTTCACTCCTTTGTTTTCTCTGAGACATTGTATGGTAACTGAAGAGATGAATATGCTTGGAGTTGTGCATCAACAGCTCTATTCTGTATAAAATAAACCAAATGCTTAGACCGTTGCATCACTCTGGATGCTAAAAAGGTAATACTTATGAATCATATGAGTAAGCATTTTGGAAAATAAACCAAGATACACAGGTTGTGTTTATCAAATCAAGTCTCCATGCACTCAATATCAAACTGTAAATCACCATGTTGGGAACAGTAAGGAAAAAGCTAACTACAAGCCTGCGTTGCTCAACTGACAGTAAAGGATGGGTTGATTTTGTAATTTCTTCCCCTTCTATTTCAAACCTACACATGTCCATGCCAGCTTATACTGGGGAAGTACATTGCATCAAAATGCAATATGGATAAAAAGCCATCCATCAATGCGAATATGAAGAAAGCAGAGGTAGAGATTGCCAAATGTCTTAGAGGTACTGACTACTGAAAGGACTGACCACTGATATGAAAAGCCCGCGCAAAAATGTCTTCCGCGACACCTCCTACAGGACCAGGGTTTCCATGAACATGGGGAATGGAGGGTAAGGTAAATAAACTACTATTAACACCATTGCCACTACTTCTACTACTATAATAATAGAATTAATAAAGAGGGCAGCACAGTGGCACAGTGCTTAGCACATTCACCTCACAGTAAGAAGGTGCTGGGTTCGATTTCCAGCCCCAAGCACTTTTATGTGGAGTTTTGCGTGGATTTACTCTGGGTCCCCTGGTTTCCACTCACAGTCCAAAGACATGCACATTAGGCTATCTGGCAGTTCCAAATTAAATCTGGGTGGGAGGGTGAGTGTAAATGGTTGCATGCATGTTGCCTTCTGATGGTGTGGCGAGCTGTTCAGGATGTATCCATGCCTTCTCCTAGTGTCGCCTGAGATAGGCACTCGCCTCCCGCCGACCTGCATTTGCTGAATATATAATAACTTAATCCTACTAGGGTCCCGGGAAGACTGAGGCACCCTGAACACAAACTGCAGGGCCAACACATACACAATTTGAAAAAGTTAGTTACCCTAATGTGCAGTTCTAAATAATTATTTTGATCCATGAATCACTGGAGTGTTTTGTAAAAATCAGACATAATGGTGGTAGTAATAGCATGTAATTAAAAACTGCAGACCAAGTAATTGCACAGTTTTCCTGGTTACAGTGTGAATACACTGCAGTGCCTGTGAACAAAACTGACCTAGAACTCATAGTATAAAGGATAATGAAGAAACGGGATAAAATTTGAGTAAACTATTTTGTGCAGAGATAAATAAGGCAACATCAGCTGTAGTGTAGTTGGCATAGTATGAAGAGATGAATAAAAAGAAGAAAATGGCGAATGAAAGAAAAGGTATGCATTAAGAATTCATCTGCATTAGAGAATAAAGTGAAGTTTTGTATAATGTCGGTTGCACTGTTCATGAACTCTCTTTTTATTCACCTTTGAACGCTGCAATTGCTGGGGAAAGGAGGGGGGATGGGGGATGGTCGCTCAGGTTAAGGGCATCTACCAAAAGACATAAATGTAAATGTAATGGAAATGGATGGGATTCATTTAATTTTTTTTCACTTTACTGCCTTTTGAAATTGTACAAAGCCCTGACAGAGGGAAGCAGGCAGGCAGTGAACTTCTTAGAGGAGTGAATGACGTATTTCACCCTTGGCCTTGAAGATAGTGGAAGCCAGGTGGAACCCGATAATAATGAAGGTAACGAAGCAGAGCAGAAATAGGATCGACTTGGTTGACCCAAAAAGAAAATACTGTTTCCTGACAGTGGTATAATCATTACCATCTTATTGTAGGATGTTGGCACACAGGAGATCAATCACCCATTGTGACATCGTTTATTTCCAGGAATGCGGCCAGGGAAGTCCTTTTGAACATGCTGAGCTGGAGCTAGTTGTGCTTTCATCACAACATGAAACAAGCCACCTTCAACTAATAACTAGATTTGTTGTTGTTGAAAATGAGGCAGACTGCTGTGGTCGAATACACAAATTCTTACCTCAATTATGGAGGAATCTTTTATAACATGGTTAGCTCTTCCACTTCACACTAAGAAGTTCTTAGGTTTGAGCCTCATAGCCAGCGAGGGCGATTCTGTATGACATTTGCATTTTCTCCCCACGCTTGCATGGGTTTCCTTCCACAGTCTAAAGACATGCACATTAAACAGGACATTCTCGATCGTCCCTAGGTTTGAAAGCGAGTATGAATGGTAGTGTATTTGTGTTGGGCTTGACCTTTATCAGGAGTCAGCTGAGATGACCTTCAGCCTTGCTGCTAATAAAGGATAAAGCAGTTTGAAAAATGAAATGAAAATGAAGAGGGGCGAGTAGAGAGCCTTGAGGAATGCTCCCACTGACAAACAAAAGATCAATTTACCCTCATGCTCTTTGAGGTCTTTTGGTATGTTGGTCACAAGGAGGGGTGGTTGTGTACAAATAAAATCCTGAAATAAGGACTTAAGGCCATGTAATATATACTAAATCAATTAATCCTCCCAAAGAGTTACACAATCAATTGAATTATATATTTAATCAACATTCAAGGTTACATGAGTATGAGCACGATTAAAACTACTAGGGAAGATCCCAATACTCAGACCAGAAAATAAATGCTGGAATCTTGGCCTCTGTTTAATAAAGTCTGGCATAAATACAAAACATAAATCATTCATTGCATCAACACTGCTGGGCTTAAACCACATAATAAAGATGACCCGATGTGACCTGTTTAATATCGCTGCAGCTTCTGAAGCACACCAGAAAGGAAGATTGCACAAACTAATAAAACTATTCATAATAAGTGGATAAGAGTAAACTCAAACATTTATACCCAGACCTGTTCATGATTTGAGCTGTACTGCATTTGTTTTCAATGAACTCAAATATATATGATACTAAATAGTTCTTATGTGTCTGTGTATATTATTTACTTACACTCTAACTTATCTGCCAAAAAGGCTTAATTCGAATACTAAGGTCGCAGGGAGGCTTAAACCTATTTTAGCCGACACTGGCAAAATCAGGATACACCCTGAACAGCATGCTAGACCATTGCAGAGTAACACACACAACCATTAACACTCACATTTACACCTAGGGGCAATTTGAAACAGCCAATTAGCCTAACGTGCATGCTTTGGACTGTGGGAGGAAACCGGAGTGCCCAGAGGAAACCCAAGGAAGCACAGGGACACCATGAAAACTCGACACAGAAACAGCTTCATCAAACCTAGGACCTTCATGCTGTGAGGTGAGCTTGCTAACCACTATGCCACCATGCCCCCGTCTCTATTTTTTAGCAACACTGATGTCCAGGCTTTAAAAAGAATTGGGGTGCAATCATCAAGAAGTCTGAGAAAGCTGATCAATGAGAGAATTAGAACCAATAATAAGCACCAATTCCTTCTTTCTGTGTTTGCAAAGCAGATCTACATGCTTTGCAAACACAACAAGAAGCAGCAAGGTCATTTGCAGCTGTTTCCTTTGGTGTACTCAATACAAGTGGACTTAAAAGGAACTTCATTTCTTTCAGAAAATTTTAACATTGATGAGCTCTCAGACCTCTTGTTGTTCACAGCACAACTTCTTTAGAACTCAGACCCCCTGCTGTGTAACACTGAATTATGGATGTGTAATTCAAAATGGTTACTTTACACGGTGATACAATTTGGCTGTGGATGAAAGACAGAGCTAAAGCAAGCTCTAAATTATAGTGTAACACCAGGATGTCTGGAATAAATAAAATAAAGAAAAAAAAGAAAGTAAGAAAGACAGACAGACAAAAAGTAAAAAGGTCATGAAGAAAGGAAAACTAAATCAGGCTTAATGACATAGACCTACTTAAATTATCTTATTTTCACTTCCATTCAGGTTTGTTTTAGCCTACAGAGAAGAGGAAAACTTACTATGCTCTACAGTTAACATGCAAATTTCTCAGACACTATGGCAGGCACCTTTATTAAAAGACTTACACGAAAGTCTAAATTTTCAGGCATATTGAATGGTATTATCAGGCATTTAAGGACCTGTGTCCCCATATTACTCTAAAACCCTTGATATGCAAGTAATTCACAACAGTGGGCAGGAACCCACCCAAAGCAGGCCTTGTGTTGGTAATATATCTGATTTGAGATCATCCCTGCCCAGAAGATGGGAGAACACTAAGAAAAAACAAGCAGCCTAAAGAACTCTGGTAAGCAACATAAGATAACCTAATAATGAAATAAGAGCACTTGGACAACACAAACCTCCACCCAGCAATCCACCATCTTCATCTTCTTCCGGTTTATCCTGGGCTGGGTCATGGGAATGACCAACCACCCTGCGAAGGAAGCTCATTTCAGCCGCTTGTATCCGCGATGGTGTTCTTTCGGTCACTACCCAAAGCTTGTGACCATAGGTGAGGGTAGAAACGTAAATCAACTGCAAAATGAAGAGTTTTGCCTTCCGGCTTAGCTCCCCCTTCACCACGATGAACCAGTACAAGCTCCACTGTACAGCAGAGGCTGCAGCGAGCTGCCTGTCAATCTCCGGCTTCATCATTCCTTTACTAGTGAACAAGACCCCTCCACTTGGGGCAGGACCTCATTTCAGACCTGGAGGGTGCATTCCACCCTTTTGTGGCTGAGAACCATGACCTCAGACTTGGAGGTGCTGGTTCCTATCTCGGTCACTTCACCCTCGGCTGCGAATCTCCCCAGCGAGAGCTGAAGGTGCCAGTTTGATGAAGCCACAAGCAATCCACCATATAAATCAAAATATTAAAAAATCATCATTTCTCACGATATTAAAGAAACCTTTTAAAAATTCCTAAATACAGAATCTGCTCTGGATCATCTGCGAAATTCAGTGAGGTCTTCCTTCCTAACGTCCCACTTCTGGTGGGGATCCTGCTAACAATTAATCACACAAACCTCCTTGATGGAGAATATTTAAGGGAAGACAAATGTAGGCTAAGCTATGAAGTACTGAAACACTAGTTTAAATGTTCTATACTGATTGCCAAACATGAAATAGCTGCTTGTTTGCCAAGACTGATGCTGTCTAAACAATTTAGCTAGTGTATGCCATGGGTGCATAGTGGATAGCACGTCCACCTCAACACAAGAAGATCTAGGTTCGAGTTCTGGGCTCGGCTTTGCTGCTATAATCACAGTGCCTTCATAAAATGAAGGAGGCATATGAGAACACATTGCTTGGCTTAGTGGAATATTTACATAATGATGGTCAAGCCAGGTGGCACTGGCTTGCAACATCCTGGATTTGAGTCCCAGGCTTGGGTGTTTCTGTGTGGAGTTTGCATGTTCTCTGTGTGCTCGCAAGGATTTCCTACTGGTACTCTGGTTTCCACCCACAGTTCAAAGACATGCACATTAGGATAACTGTCTGTTCCAAACTATCCCTAAGTGTGAGTATGAATGTAGCTGGCTTTATTTTTCACCATATTGCATTTATATTTCACCAGTTTGCTCAAAGTGTTAGGTAGTTAGGTCTTTTTAATGCAAAGTATAAGACAACACTCAAAGACTTTAGCCCCCAAAGGTTAGCTGTCTACTTGGAAGACCATCCCTACATCTAACATGCTGAATATAACATTCAAATGTTCACACAGTTGTCTTATCATTCTCAAGCATACTTAGAGTTTGTCGAATTGCCCCTGCTCACATTTACAGTGCTGGATGTGGACAACAACTGAACAATGTCCTTTTGTTTGAAAAATGGTTAATTGTTTGAAAAGTGGTTAATTTAATACAGGGGTATCTGGGCTCAGCCTGATAAAGGTTCTAATCTGGCCTGCCAACAGCCTAAGTCAAAGCAGTCTGAAAATACAGCTAGTTTCCCTTTTACACTAGGGCAAAATAGTGCAATAAACCCAGAACCATTAATTTAGCTACTGATGAAATGTGCTAATGATGCAACTCTTCATTAGCAAGCTGAAAGTTGTGCTGCTGTAACCATGCATGTTTTCAAAAAAGGCCTAATTTAATGGTTATGCAGCAATGGGAACAAATACTTATGCAATCACAGTACGTGAACCCGAAATGAGTTTGACACAATTGATGTTGTGCGTTACACTTCATTGCATCCAGATTTTACATTATTCGGGATATGGATACTGATTTTGAGAAAATGGATTATGTCATGTTTTGTTTTTTTTTCTTTATTTGAGTCATGTTCGGATTTCTTTAACATGATCTCATACTGGTAATGTGATACATTTATATATATATATAGATCGCCTTTAGTCTTAATTACACTGTGTAACTGCTATGGCATTGCTGCTTCAGTTGGTCAGGTCAAGGCTCAGCAACATAATTAGGCAATAAAATGAAGTCAGCTGATGACCAGAATGTACCAAATGATCAATGTTCAAATTACCATTTAGTCAAAAAAAAGGAATACGTGTTTGAAATTTATTTGACCTCTGACCTAAATGATTTTTACAAAGTTACTTCAACAAAATTTAGACGTGGTAATGGTAAACTATCTAATAATGTTAGAACTGTCAGTAATGTTGAGCTCTTTGTAATTTACATGGTACTGGTTATGAATGTCATTACTTATTTGTAATTAGGACCAAGCGGTTGAGAAAATGGATGGATGGATGGACTTATACTTTGAAATTTTGTGAATTGCTCTCTCAAAACTTTATTAGAAGATTTATATTTTTATATTAGTAGATTTATTAGAATTATTGACAATAAGTTTAAATAGGCTATTTCTTTGTTAATTTAGTTTATTTTTTTTCTTAAGTTTATACTATGTACTCTCATATCCAGTGAGAGTGCCACATTAGAGTTAATAAACTGAGTAAATAATTGCGAGTTAATAAAATTGATTGACAATCGATAAATTTAAATCAAAGTAAACCTTTCATGAACTTTTCTTCAGGTAGTTCTTCAGGCTATCTATGAAAATGAACTGTTCACAGTTAAACAGAGCAGGATTATATTAAAGGTTGTGGTATTCCCTTGTTTCTCGTCTTCAATCTCTTCATTGCTGTCTAATATTTTGCTTGACAAATTTCCCCACATCTTTCTCCTGGCAGTAAAGTATCACACGCTGCCCTTCAAGGAGTTTATAAAGCGTCTTCCTCAAAAGGATCAGGTACTTCAAGCAACTGCCATGACTACAAAGACGCAAAGAAGTTCAAATGTGTCAGTTTTCTAACTGTTGATTATGCACTTGCAAAATCTGGTTGACAACCAGGATACAACACCATGTCCCGAGAGTGTGTGCCTGCACCATACCATCTTTGTTTTTCTCAGACAAGGTGCAGAATTGAACTGAGACTCGATCAATGCTATAAAGCACCTGAAACACCCTCCTTCTTTGTATTTCCAACAAAAATGTACTGCTTCTGTATCTGGAGGAAGGGTTTTTGAAGACAACAGAATACAAAAAACTTGCTGTACAGAGCTGTTAAATTTCTGAATCTGATTGGTCAGAAAATCTCCTGATTCTTTAAGTTTGAAGTTTGTGACTCTGATAATAGTTCTCAAATCACAGTTTTATTACAAGGCTACACTCACAGAATGAAAAATTTGTCCGTAACGCAGCATGGATAATGTAGAAAATAGCCTCTTTATGGGTACTGGCTTTAATTTCCCCTGTGCGCATCTTATGATGGGTTCTATATTACATAGCTGTGACCAAAAATTAGGGAAAAAACTCATTTGTAGGTTTGATAGACGGCTGGGGTTTGACCTTTGACAGTCAGTCAGGGCCAACAGTGAATGTCACACTTGGAAGTTCCTATACAGTCATGGACAAAAGTCTTGTTGCACATGTAGACATTCATGTTCTACGCCCATCTCACCAACCTATTAACCGATTTTCGTGACTTCATGAATGATTTTCATGACTATGATTTAAAATAACCCTCTGATGTTACTGAATAATAACGCCCGAGCTGGGAATCGAACCCAGGCCTTCTTGCTGAGAGGCGGACATGCTGACCACTACACCACCATGCCGCCCCTAAATATAAAATCATATTGTAAAATTAAAAGCATCATTCAAGGTCTTTAGTGCCTCTGCAAACATGTCCATGATGTTACCAGACTCCCAGGTGATGATCATTATGAATAATTATCATATTAATAGTAGGTTTGAAACATAATGACAAGCAATGATCTGTTGATATTTGCATCTGATAATGATCTTACATAGCGCTATGTACTGGAGGTGACTTGAAACCATGATAATTGACTTTCAAACATGACTGGCTCTTCGGTGAACTCTGGGTCGAGAAATTTTCTAGATGGTCACTAACAACATTGGTGGCAAAGTAATATTATATTAAATTAATAATTCAATAAAGAATATCATTTTTTCTACAAGTTTCTGCTAATAACAGTTTCCACATGTTCGGGCCTTGGAAAGCACGTCGTGGTGTTCTATCTGTGTCTTGTACAGGACCTGTGTGGTGTATGGTGACCACTGCAAGAAATACGATGAGATATGAGTCCTAACGGAGCTTTTGAGGAAGTCATCAGGAGGCGAACTACACCTTTTGTGCAGCCAGTTGTTTTGTGAATAGATTTCCTTGCATGACCGAGCTTACCTATGTATCTGTACCAAGGGTGTCTTACTACTGCTTGCAAATTATTTTCATTTGCTTTTAGGAGATGTTGAAGGCTTTTGTAGTTTTTGCAAAAAGATTTTATAAATTGCCTAAAAGCTGCTTTAATACTTGTATTTTATGTGTATTTATTTAATCAAGCACTTTTCATTATATTTTACGAATTACTTTGATCCAAATGATTGTGACATGACTTTTGTCCAGCCTAGAATGGATATGTTCACCTTTTACTAGCTGTAAAAAATATAAATAAATTTATAATTTCCTGCTTACAATCTGAATACTCGTAGCATTAATGTAAGGCATATTTAATGAAAACTGGTTAGTCAGAAGTGAAGTTATCAGTAGTTGTCAGTATCACACATACATGCAACATAGCTTTTGTCAATAACTGTATGGTTTCCCATTGTAACAGCATGTCTATTGGCATAATGTTACTTAAACCCTTAGAGCTCTCTTAAAACTTTTAAAGCATCCCCTGTTATCAAATTGAAGAGCACCTGGAGAGTAAACAACTAATTTATAGCATCTGTAACATGTAGAAGCAGGAACTAACATGGTTCATGTATGTTCTACAACATGAAATTATAAATGAACAAAATTATTTTGTTATTTAATTAAATTGTTGTCATTTAATAGAAAATTGTAAGTGTAAGCTTATTACTGTAGAGAAAAATAACACTTAATATAACAACGTTGGGGTTCTAACTCTGCCAAGGAGGGTATGTCTTGCACATGGTTTATGTTTGTTTGTTACCAGTATTTTACAAAAAACTACTACTAGAGGTGATGTATTAAACAAAAAGGACTGTCAGATTTTGGAAATGATCGTGATTAAATTCTAGATCCAGGATTTTCTTTAATGAATTCTTCAACATTGTTAGTAAATGGTCAGAAGACTATGTTGGAAGTCACATGACATGGCACTGCAGTAAATATAAATTACTGCAGGCCCAGCAGTAAGTGCTGGGTACGTCCAGTTATTTTTGTCATCTTGACAGAGGTTTGTGCTCTCTGAGTGCTTTTGTTTGAATCCAAACAAACAGTGTTCATATCCCTTGAATTTTTCCACATTTTGTTACATCACAACCACAAACGTAAATGTATTTTACTGGGATTGTATGTGGTCAACCAATACAATGTGGCAGATTTGTATTTGTAAAACATTTTGAAAACCACATATAATTTGCTTTCCACTTTGTTTTCAAAATGTTTTACAAATACTAAAATGCCATGCATTAGTATTTGATGACCCTGGGTCAATACTTTGTAGAACCACCTTTCAATGCAACTACATCTAAAAGTCTTTTGGGGTATGACTTTGCACATCTCAGAATGATTAGACAAAAAGCGTCTGTAAAAAAACATTTTTCAAGTCCACCACTATGATTCACAGTGGAGATGGCATATTCAAGGTGAAGTGCAGTGTTTGTTTTTCCGCTACATGTAGCGTTTTGCATTAAAGTAAAAACAGTTTAATTTTGGTCCCATCTGACCGAAGCACCTTCTTTCACATTTGCTGTGTTCTCCACATGACTTCTTAAGGCTTTGTTTCGACAATGTCTTTCTTTTTCCATGAAGGCCAGATTTATGGTGTGCACAACTAAAAGTTGTCATGAAATGTGGATCTCTGCAGCTCCTCCAGAGTTGTCATGGACCTCGAGGCTGCTTCTCTTTATATGCTCTCTCTGCCTGTCACATTAGGTGGACAGCCATGTCTTGGTGGGTTCGCAGGTGTGCCAGACTCTTTTCATTTCAAATGATAGATTAAACTGTGCTCTGTAGGATAATCAAAGCTTGGGATATTTCTAAAAACATATCCTTGATTCCTGACCTGTCTGGTGTGTTGTTTAGGATTTATGATGCTGTTTGCTTAACAATGTTCTAAAAAAACCCTGAGGCCTTCACAAAACAGCTCTCTCTCTCTCTCTCTCTCTCTCTCTCTCTCTATTTACATATATATATATATATTATATATATATTTGCATGCATACACACACATTAATTACACACAGGTGGACCCTATTTACTAATTAGATTTGAACTGATTTTCACTGTTCGTGCAATGTGACAAAATGTGGAAAAGTTCAAGGGGTATGAATACTTTTTCAACCCACTGTAATATACACCTTTAGATGAATTCCTTTTATCTCAGTGATGGGTAGATATGAATAAAACAGCAGAAGTAATCAAACTGGCAGGCCATTGTGCGGGGCTATAGCTTAGGGGAATAATCTGCTTATTATTTTAGAAATGTGATGATTTTGCTTTATGTTAGTTGTGCTTTGAATTTTCATTTCTTGATCAAAATTAAATGGCGAATGAAGGAGTGCAGGTAGTAAAGCTGCCTGAACTCTCTCATATACTCAGTGTGCCCAAGGTGCTCTCGCTGATTCTTTGTGCTAGCTGAAAGCTTGACAGCAAGCTGCCAGGTACTATTCTATGGGGTAATCTGTGACAAAAAAATAGAGAATGCCTTTCGGGATTGGCGTATACAGCCTTCATAACTTATTTTTCAGTATGCACCTATTTTGTACCATTCAGCTGCTGGTGAAATACATTTATGGGGTCTCCCAATATTCCAGGTTCTGTCTTTTTGGTACCTTTTTACTTGTACAAATGTTAAAGACACATTTTTGAACCCTGATCATTGTTATTTAAGGTCATATCAATTTTATTGTGCAAAACAATTGAAGCGTTAATCCACGCCTCAACTGTAAGTTGAGAAATATGATATGTAATACCACTGCATTACTTTTACTGATTAGCCAGATTGCATACTCCTATTTGGGTCATGGGGAGGCCGGAGCTGATCTTAGCAGACAGTGGGTGAAGGCAGAGTACACCCTTAACAGCAACACATACACACGCGAACCATTCACACTCCCACTCACACCTAGGCACAATTTGGAACAGCTTATTTGCCTAATGCGCATATCTTTGGACTATGGGAGGAAACCAGAGTACCCAGAGGAAACCCATTCAAGCATGGGGAAACCATGCAAAGGCCACACAGAAAAACCCAAGCCAGGGACGCGAACCCCAGGACCTTCTTGCTGTGAGGTGGATGTGCTAACCACTACACCACCGTGCAGGTTACTGTCACTGTATTATATGGATGCAAATTTGTCGTGCCTTATGTGATGTATTAGTGACCAAAGGCGCCTATAGTGTTGCTGTCCTTGGTGCTGAAGTTACACTGCAAGCCATCTACAGTGAGAGTTCTCTGTGTACAAAGCCCAACATGCAAATTAGGAATATAACCACAGAGGTTACTCATGGGAGGGTTAAGTTAGGAAGGAGACCTTCTGCCCAATATTCAAAACACTGGTGTTTGTTTCAGCCATAATTCTGTTATTAAATATATAAATACATTTATCATGATAATTCACTTCTTATCAGACCTATTGACCAGGAGGGTAAAAAGTTTAGCCAGAATCAGTTACATATGCATAAATGTATCTGTTGTCAGTACGTATGTAAATATTATTCTTCATGCTCCCTGAACCACTCTTTCACTATTTGATTTTTTTCTTCTTTTCTTTTTCATTTATTTAATTTTTTTTTTATTAATATTGGATAATGCAAGAGGACCTTCAACCCAGTCAATTAATTATGGAGCTCCTGAGTAGTGAACAACAACCATGGAACATGGCTTGGATGTTTGTCTGGTGTCTGCACATGCCCACCACAGGAATCAACCACTTGTACCTAAATATAAATTAAACTGCACTGGCAAATTTCCAGGATGATGGCTGTAGGGTTAATTGGCCCAATCTACTGTGTTGTGACAAATTAGGCAGCACGATCTTCAGTAAAACAGTGGACTAAAGGTGAGAGGAACTTTATGATGGCCTGACACCCATAAACTACAATGCATTTTGTCAAGCTTTCAGAAAAGAAGTAAAATCCTTAAATCCACTCATCCACTCAAATAATCTAGAAGAACAATAATATAATTTCATAGGAGAATTTTATGAATAATATAGAAGGATGTTATTGATGAATTTATTACCAAATGACCTATGTGTCTGAACAGCTACATAAATTTCTTCTGTACGGATTTTATTGGCGTTTTAAAGGGGAAAATTGATCACAGCACGCCAAAGGCGATATTTCAGTAATAACTTTCATTCATTTATTCATTCATTCATTTTCTGAACCGCTTATTCCTAATTAGGGTCGCAGGGAGGCTGGCGCCCATCTCAGCCG
>JBCNYG010000021.1:6655827-6668474 GCA_039654305.1 Porochilus rendahli
GGGAAACCAAAGTGAGGGTGATGGAGCTGAATTTGGGAAAGGTTTAATGCCCCCCCCCCCCCCCCGCCCCACACACACACCCCAGATCTTAACCTTCAATTTTAACACAACTTGTCATTTCAATTATTATTCCAAATTTTGAAGTGTTAAGGGGCTATTCTGATGCACATCCAGATTTGGCCACCAGAGGGCAGTCCTATTATATTTATTATCTGAAGGCGCATGGACCTGCATTGTCTTCCTTTTTTCATTAGTTTCAGCCACTGGGTTCCATCTTTCCATTTCTATACTGCTTATATATCAGGGCCACAGGGAAAACTGGAACCAATCCTAGCTGACCTTGGGTCAGAGACAGGGTAGACACTAGTAAGGTCACCAATATATCACAGGACCCAGACAAAGCTGATCAACCATTCACATTCACACCTGCAGGCAATATAGAGTAGCCAAAACTAATCTGCAAATCTATGGACTGTGAGAGGAGAAAACAGAGTACCCAGAGGAAACCCACACAAGCAAAAGGAGCACTTGAAAAAGCACTATGCACAAAGGCCACAGACGGCTGTAGGATTTGGATCAGGGAGCCGGGTGTATATGGGTAGGGTGGAGTCTATCACAGCTGACTCTTGGCAAAGACAGGAAACACTCTGAACACCTCACCAGTCAATCACAGGGTGAACACACGAGAAACCATTCAAGCTCACACTCACAACAAGGGGTACCTGGGGCCTAATGTACATGTCTTTGGACTGTGAAAGGAAACCGAATTACCAGGAGGAAACTCATGCCAGCACAGGAAGAACATAGGAAACATCCTTGCAGAGCCCAAGATTTGAAACCAGGACCGCCTTTCTGTGAGGCCAACGCTCTAACCAATAAGCCACTGTGATGCCCTCAGCTCAGTGTTCACAGGGCGGAGGTGGTTCAGTGGATAAGGCTCTGGATTACTAATCCAAATGTTAGTGGTTCTAGCCCCAGTCCCATCAACCTCCCACTGTTGGATCCTTGGGCAAGGCCCTCAACCCTCAATTGCTCAGTTGTATAAAAAATTAATTTAAAAAAATGTAAGTCACCTTAGATTAGGGTGTCTGCCAAATGTTGTAAACTGTAATAAACTTATAGTATTTTTATTTGTATAAATTTATGCAATAAAATCTATATAACAGTTGATCTTAGTCTTGTGTCAAAGGGAAGACTTTTGATTAGCTTTGGTTTTGTACGGGGCGGCACGGTGGTGAAGTGCTTAGCACGTCCGCCTCACAGCAAGAAGGTCCTGGGTTTGATTCCCAGCTCGGGCGTTTCTGTGTGGAGTTTGCATGTTGTCCCCGTGTTTGCGTGGGTTTCCTCCGGGTACTCCGGTTTCCTCCTACAGTCTTTATATTTTAGTCTTTTTAGTCTCCTACTTTTATAAAATGTATTTTGGAAATGTTTACTGACAGCATGCAAGAACTTCTTGACCTTAGCCCTTCATTACCAGTGAGTTTAGTGTAAACATGTTTTATGTTGTTTTCTAGCGCAGAGAGTCATAATAAAAATTATAGTCCGTACTAATCACCCATTCATTACAGATACACCTCATTAAAAACAATACTTCCTTAAGGGTAAATGCAAAGACTCACTGCAGACCAATGTTCTTACAGGAAAAGATGTTTGTAATCTCTTTCTCTGTGAACAGGAAGTGGTAGCTCAGCAGTTGAGATTGCCAGGACATTCTGTCACTGTTGGACCCTTGAGCAAGACCTTTGAGCAAACTCCCAGCTGCTCGGCTCTAGGCTGGGATGAAACAGTGCTTGACATATAAGAGTGCTCTGGATGGAAGTGTTAATATGAAAAACGTGCTGTGTTCTTTACCAAAAGAACTTCAAGTGTAGTATTATATTTTTATTTAGTATATACCACATCGGAATGGCCCAATCTGATTGGTCTGCTACTCACTCACTCAATTGCTGAATTACTTAATCCTACTATGAGGGTTGCAGGGAGGCTGGTGCCTGTTTCAGCTGAAACTGTGCTTAAGCGATGTATACCCTGAATAGCTCGTCAGTTTATCGCACTGCAACACACAGGCAATCACACTCACATCCATACCTAGAGGTAATTTAGAACAGCAAAATAACCTAATGCGCATGTCTTTGGACTGTAAGAGGAAGCCGGAGTACCCGGAGAAATCCCACGCTGTGAGGTAGACGTGCTAACCGCTATGCCACCGTGTCACCCTGATTGGTCTGCCATCTCCGGATAATTAACAATTATGCACCAAAGGTGAGGTGGACGTCGGTGAGTAGACAAAACATTCATTCATTCATTTTCTGAACCGCTTATTCCTAATTAGGGTCGCAGGGAGGCTGGCGCCCATCTCAGCCAACTCTGGGCAAGGACAGGGTACACCCTGCACAACTCGCCAGGCCGTCGCAGGGCTAAAAACTTACATGCACATAATAATTCTTCAAACATATCCTATCCAGTAGGTTAGTACCAGTACGATCCATGTGGGTAGTAAGTGGGCTAAAAATCGGTCCAAAACACATTGTTCATGGGTTTCATCATGACCCCCTTCTTAACTGGCCACAAGAATTAATTTACCATTTTTAACCTATCAACAACACACAAGGAAACCATCTGGTCTTGCCAAAGTAATCCAAGTAGGCCCAAGTTAAGATGTCCATTTTGTGCACATGCCAAGCTGGTGACTGTGCAGTTGATATGGAGCCACTATAGAACCCATAGACAATCCCATCATTTTTGAGCTCACCAACTGCCCACATGGGTCCCAAGTACAAGTGCTGTCTGTGAATCAATCAGGCAGTAGGAATACTTTAGGCGTTCTTCATTAAGTGTGCTGAGAAGTTATGAGAATTTTGTTGAACAGTATGATTTACTGTCATCTGTTATTAGACAGCAGATTTTCTCAATCTAGCTAAGATTACATGGGACTTTTATAGCAATTTTTTTTTTTTTTTTTGGTGTGCAATACAGTACTGACCTTAAGAGAGCAAATAAACATACTCTTAGGCTTACAATCACAAATTCTCTCTGCTGAATGGGCCAATGGCAAAAGACTATATTAAAGTATTATGTTGTGAAGAACACAAGCTGTAAAATTTGACTACATACGATTAAATGCTATCTAAAAAGGTTAGGAAATGCTCCACAAAATGAGGAAACAGAGAACCAGGGAACTCTGAGATCATGAGGGCAGAAAATACACAAAAATTTCAAGCAAACATTTTGAGCTCAGGATCAAAGCTAGGCCTGGAAGCCCACTCTGTCATTATTTGTTAATCAGGAAATTGTTATTGTGAGATTTAAAGTCTGATACTTTTATTCTTATTTTGGTGCTAGTGGACACCAAAGTATGATTCTTCATCAAAACACTCCACAGATCTTCAGGAAGCTGCTGCCCCACCTTCCCCTGAAATGCTGATTTTAAATGCTGGTTCGGGTTGATTCTTCCTCTTATTGGGCCTACTCTGCTCTGATTGTTTGCCTTTCTCAAGTGGATCACCTTTCATTTCAGTATGCTTGAAGGCTGACCAGAATATGCAGAGATGCCACTGTGCATGAAGAGAAGTGGGGGAAGGCCAACTAACCAGAAGAGCAGCAAGTGTGACACCACCCACAAACATAAAGAAAACATAAATGACATTTTGAAAGTTTGTGTTTTTACAGCCAGCTCAAAACAGTGCAAATGGGAAAATGTAAACATGCATCAACCTTATTATGTGACACTCTGTCATCATCGAAAAAGTGGAAAAGCATAAACTGCGCCTTTAAAAGAGTGGAGTAAGATTAAAATGATTATTTGTGTAGTTGCCCAGTGATTTGGTCTACAGTATATTTATTGCCCACTCTGACACTCACATTTTGCAGTGCAGATATCTCAGCATATACTACCAATAATAATCATGATCATGAGAGCAGAGAGTAGCTATCTGTTCAGAAATAAAATGGAATTGTTTGTTCAGATTCTCTAAAACTGGTTACCAGGTATAATGCATCACTTGCTTGTATTAGCAGATGCTTCAAAAACAATCAGCAGGCTATTAAATCATTTGTTAATATATAAATCATATTAGTAGGTTTATTTTAAAGCTACTGGAAAAAGTTTTTTTTTTATTGTAAAGCTACTTTTTTTAACTCAAACTCTTCATATGTATAAAATGGTTTATTTCACAGTGGTTTTCTGAAACTCTGTGACTGCTTATAGTTTAACTAAGTGACAGACTGAGGTTGTTTTTGATTTAATCAATAAATAAGGTATTTAACAGTCAGTGAGAAATTCCATTTTCTTTCTGAATGCTGAATGAAGTGGTTGCGTTTGTCCTCAATTTAACTACAAGGTTAATTAAAAGTATGAAAAATGTGGTATTTACTCTAATTTATTTGTGACCCGAAGGAATGATTAGAACTGCTGTTGGCAGCATCATAAACTGATTGACAACTTAGTGGTCACAGATACAGCTTGGACTATTGTTTACTCTTAATTAATATTATTTACAAATAATATAATTCTGCAAATTCATTATCTAGGCCTTGAGGTCAGTGTGTATTCTGTGAGAGATTGTGTGGATGCATACATGTTCTGAAGGCAAAAGAAAAACTGCAAGATGAGGTGAAACATATTTGTCTATGCTTGTTTTTTTATAGCAGTTCACCCACACTTACCATCTGTAATGGTTTAAATTACATGGCATACCTTTATCCAGCAACGGTTGGATAAAATAAATGTATGGACATAAGACAAATCCAAGTTACCTTCGTTCTGTCTTATGAAGTTAAATTTGTAGCTTGCCATGCTATTGAGAAATCCCATAAGGACTCACAATACATCTCCTAGCATTCCTCGCACCACTTCAGGTCACCTGGGTACTGACATACACATGACATGACCACTACCACACCATTTTTTCGCCTACTTACACTCAAGGACTCAATTTACTATTTCTTATTCTTCTCATTCATGATTCTGTTACTATGCCAGTCATTACCAAGTCTTTGTTTATTGTTCCCCATCCACACGTATGATCCTATTTCACTGTTTGACCTTAATATTCTGCTCTGCCTTTAATATGCTGATCCCATGTATTCATATACGAGTTCTACCTGTGTGTTTGACTTTTTTTTTGGATTATCTCTGCTGTGTGGTTACATCAATCTTCTTTGGCCTGTTTCAAGTCAATAATTCTAAATTGTGTTTTGGATTTGTCTGCAAAATAGTTTTCATAAAACAACTGCACATCTGCTGAATTTTCAACCACATGCTGGCTGATTTTTATCACTTTATTACTCATTCTATATTATCCATCCATCCTGCTTAGCAATCAGGGTCAAAAGGGAAGCTACAGCCAATCCCAGCTGACATGGGGTGAGAGTTGGGTACATCCAGAATAGGTTCCTAGTCCATTACAAGATGAATACAGGCAAGAACAATGTGCATGTCCTTGGATTTACAAAAGAAACTCAAAAATCCAGATGAAAGCCACGCAAGCACGCCACACAAAAAACGCCCTTGTTTGCTATGAGGTTGTAACCTAGAACCTTCTTGCTGCAAGCCCATACTGCTTACCTTTTCAGCAAACTGTTTTGAAAAATAAATGAATGAATAAATAGCAGATAAATTAATAAATAAAAGGCCATATAGATGAAAAGTAGTAATTAATTCAACACTGTGTTTATCCCCAGTATGGTGAGTCCACTGTTGGCTGAAGATCAGCTTCAGGAATGCTAACGTGTGCATTTGAGGAAGAAGAACTCAGTGGCTTACATCATACACTGCTTAATTCTTTAATTCAAAGTATCTCCAGTCCAACACAAGAAACTTGACAGATGAGCTGCAATGTTTTAATTCATATATTGTTATACAAATAAAATACAATCATTAAAAATGTCAACTTATTATTGCTAATATTAAGTTGCTATCTGTTCTTCTTTCTAATTTCTGACTGACCAGTGTGTAGATTTTACTCATTTAAAATGCTATCAAGCTTAAAAAGGTGAGTGTGCCAATGGGATTCAGAGCTATGCTAATTTTAACAACTACCTGGCAAATACCCTGGCTAGGTCTCAAGGGAAAGAAGACAAACAATGACTCATATGTACTGGCATGATACTTTTTCCATAACAACCTTTAATTAGCACTCAACTTGTATGCTGTAGATTCAATCCAAGCCCTTAATGTAACTTTAAGAATGCATATTCAAGGTGGAATGCAGTATAATAAATGTCTGCTAGTTTTTTTCCCACAACTATGCTTTGCGCAGTACCTTGCAGGAATATTAAGCATGAGAATCACCAGTACGGCACGGTGGCATAGTAGTTATCAGTTCTGGCTCAGAGCAAAAAGGTTCTGGGTTTGAGTCCCGGGCTCGCAAGGGGATTTCTGTATGGAGTTTGCATACTCTCTGTGTGTTTGCGTGAGTTTCCTCCGGGTACTCCAGTTTACCTCCCATAGTCCAAAAACATGCACCTAGGTATGGGTTTAAATGGTTGGTGTGTTTTGCCCTCTGTTGGACAGGCGAGCTGTTCAAGGTGTATCCCACCTTCACTCAGAGTCGGCTGAGAGAGGCTTCAGCTTCCCCATGACTAATTTGGATTAAGCAGTCCTCAGAAAAAATGAATTAATCACCAGGGACCACCCTATACAATATTATGATACCTAAGTGCCAGTTTAATTTATATAATGACTCTGTATGTATTGCATTTCTGTATATATTCTGATTGAATAATTTCTTTCCCCCTTTTGTTTCAGGAAAAAAAAAAACACAAGTGTGCCTCTGTTCACCCAGCAGTATAAATGGGTACCAGTAAAAATACTGGGAAGGTAACACCCGATGAAGTAGCACCAGATCCAGGAGGAGTTGAACACCTACTTGCTTCACGCTAAAGAAATTGGGGATAAGCTCCGGCCTCATGAGCTAGTTACTCCGGTGTAAAAGCCCAACAGACTTTACCTTTTACCTAATTCTCAAGGGCTCTCCGATGAGTTAAGTTGATGTGTCATTGTCAATCGATAATTGTAGCAAACGTCCGGACTTCAGACCCGATGTGCACGATTTGCATAAAAATGGGTAGTAACCCATGTTCAAGTCTTTACTTGTTTGCTAATGAAACAAACTTCATGCACAACACTGACTACACAATACAGAAAAGGCGACATTGTATAGTCCATTGAGAGTGAATATCAAACACTGCTGTTTAGAAAATACTGAAATAGTTATCAAGTACATTCTTGTGGTCAAACAAACTGCTAGACCTTTACAGTGATTAAAAAATCTAATGGCTTTGCCTCTACATAATTACTTTATCTAGGAAGGGAGTACTGTTGTTTAATTCAGAAACGAATTGTTTCTTCACAGCTAATTCTCCATCCCAGGAAACTTAATAGCGCATGTCCTGACAATATTGAATTCAAATACTGCTTGTCGAGGGGACTTTGTGCTTCCACTTGCTGGGTTGTGGAACAAGTCTGTCTTTACTCATGCTCCAATTAAAAACAGATTTGGGCCAATTTTCTGCTTCACAACGAAGAATGGACTTTGTAGACCCACTCATGCCATGGTCGACATGACAATTAAGTTATATTACGAAGTACGTCCCAGTGAAGCCTTCAAATGCATCTTTTGTACATCTGCTGGAAGAGGAGGTTAATGTCACCCTCAGTTGGGTAATTTGTTAAAGTGTTACATCATATTGACAATGAGAATGTTGGGGAATGTCATGTATCAAAAGATGCACATTGATGGTCCATTAAGCTTAAGTTTTCTGATAGTAAATTGAATGATGATTTCTTGGGTAAGACCAGGTTGCACAGCTTTGGGGACTCAATACCATGTGTTTCTTCATATTCAAGAGCATAGGGAAAAAAGGAAAGAAAAAGTCTGATTTATTTCCATTGCCAAGCATCATAGCACACTCACAAGGCCATTACAAGTGTTAGAATAAGACCAAGTCTTGACTATATTTGTGTGCCAATTAAAAGCATATTCAGTGATTTTATGATTCTCAAGGAAAGATGGTGTCAGCAGGCCATGGATAAAATGACAATTAAGTCCAAATACATTGGACTCTTTATCAATGCCAAGTCAAACGAGTCCTTCGGTCCATCTGCCACAAGAGGAAGTTAATTTCACCTCGGGTTGGATCATTTATCCTTGCTTTACTTTTCACTTTGCTGTCAGAATATTTTCATTTCATAACGTTATCATGCGCATCAAAGTGTCACACTTGAATGAATGTAATTAAAATACAGCCAGCACTTGTAAATCAACCTTCTCAATATTAAACTCAAAGTTCATTTCTTGGACTAGACTGAGTCACCACTTTGCCAAGCTATTACACAACTCCTCAATACGGTCATGTCAATGAGACAGATTTTTCTTTACTATAATAACTATAAAAAAAGAAAGTGAAAATATTAAAGTCAGCTGACTAAAAACCCTGACAAAGCATTCAATAAGAACGAGAGTGCAGTCGATAATACAGTCTGAGTGAATATTTGAAACTCTTTGTGTTGATCATAAGCCAATTTTATTTAAGTGTTCACCTTTTCCCTTTTGCTCTGTCAATTTGGAAAAAAGGGACAATGGAGCCAACAATTTTGCCATGGCATCTTTGACATTTTAAATTAAGGCTATTACATTGAAAAAGTTCAGGTGCTTTGAATGAGTATTGCGTATCAGATAGCCCTAATGTTTGAGAGACAGAAAAAAGAAGTCTGGAAGAGTCATCAAGTGCACACACTCTGGCTGACCAAACAACCTGGCTGACCTTTCCAGTGATTAAACAGCCCAATGGGGTTTGCCTTCAAATAATTACTTCATTTCAAGAGCAAGTATTATTTTTTTATGCAGAAAATGATTAAAATGGGTACTTTCATTCATGTGATCCTGAAAACATTAAAATATATGCACGTCATGGTGGAACTTGCCACATGACCACATTCACAATTTATATGGAAACCTGCGAAAAACACTAACAACACAGGGTTTTTAAAACAAGAAAAAAGAAAGAGGGATGTAAGTCAAGCTTTCACAACTCTTCTGTCACACATGCACATTTTGATTATCTGGTGATCTTTTTCTTACACTTTTGAAATTGCAATCCAGGTAAAATCTGTTTGATGGTTGGCATTAACCAGTTTAAAAAGGCTGATGTCTCACTCTTGGCAAGAACAGTGGATTTATCAGTTCATATAAGTCAAGGTAATGGCTATATGAAAAGAAACTAGGCACAAATACATTTGTATCGTAAGCACTTCATTTCATATACATCAAACAAGAAAAGAGTACCATGCCATGTATTCCTACAGTATGTAAATTAGTTCTGTGTTACAGGGGCAAACGTGGGGTGATCGCGTGAATTTTTGCTACTTTTCACATTACACTGGTGCCCCCTGTGTGTGCAGGAATTGCTGTTATTTAATCTGTATCAGAATATAATGGTTCATTAAACAGCACGCTTTAATAGAAAAAGGTATATAGTATACATGCATATTAAGCTTTTATTAAGTTTGGATTTCATTTCCCTTTAAAATAATAAGAATTATCTGCCAAAAAAAATATTTTACCCTATTAAGATTATTAAAGGAGCTGTGTCACAGTTACTGTGCATGCTTAATACAACAAGAATAAGATCCCCATGTCTGTCTGTCTTTACTGAGGTAAAAGTCAACAAATCTTTTAATCAAACAAAAATTCATTTACAATACAAAAGATTCATTATTGATACAAATGTTCTTTTTAGCACAAATGACAATTACATGATTATCATTGCCTTCTTGGGCATCCCTCAATTCTCTCAGCTTTTTCTTGTTGGCTTGTCTGGCAAATAAACTCTTCAAAAGCAGAATCAGTTTACTGACAAAACCAGCTGAAGTACAAAATATACAAAACCTAATCTGCCTTTGTAGGTCGAGTGAAAGCAGATGTTGTGGGAAAGCTGCGTTATTTGAATACACACATTACAGCTTCAGGCTTTTGATAGTTGCTAGAACATCATTTCCAACCCAAATTCTTCCATGTATTTTGCTCCACGATCACCAAGATCCAGCTAACTTTTCAGAGCTCTTGAGATTGATCACTGCCATGGCACTTTCCTCTTCTTATGGACGTGTCATTCATTCAAAGTGCCAAAAAGGCACTGGAGTGCCCCAAACTTTCGAAAATAATCCCACATGTAAAAATCTATCTACTGAAAACAGCATTCTATATTGTCAGTACAAAAACTCCTAATCGATGAAAAAGGGTATAGACTATTGATCAACCTCTGTTTGATTTCTTGAGGGGATGAATGAATTTCAAAGTACAGACCATGTGCACGCCATTCAACTCCTTTGAGGACTAAAAAAATGCTTAAAATGAAGTAAATGCTGTAACATTAAAATATACACATTTGCAAACTGCTTAATCCTACTAGGGTCACAAGGAGGCTAGAAACTATCTCAGCCGACACTGGGCAAAGACGGGATACACCCTGAACAGCTCCCCAGACTATTTCACGGCAACACACACAGCCAATTGCATTTACACTGTAACTGTGAGGCGGACGTGCTGACCATAAAACCTACTGGATTATGTTTTTTGCAGTGAACCTTTCACATGGTCCAGTTTTGAACTCGTCTACCATATGCACAAGATACGGCTAAAAAGTTCTACATTTATCAATGCACAATCATTATATTTGGTAAACATGCAAAAAAGAAAAATAAATTAATTAATTCGAAATTATGGAATTCATAAAAGTTTTGACTCCCTTCCAGAGCCAAATCAGAGCCAAATAAAGTAATTAATTATGCATTAATTGCTTCATTGGGACTCATTAGGCAAATCAAGAATGGACTTTTTAAATAATAATGCCAAAGTGGATTAAATTGCCCGTCAAACCTTGTTCTAACAAACGGAGAGCAACCACAGGCTTGTGGAAGCAGCTGACCAAGGATGTGAAAAAATCCACTATCTCCTAACTTTCACAAAAATCACATTGAATTGTCTGCATGCTGACAAGAAATCAAAGCGAAATCCCCAGCTGAGAGCAGATACCTGCAGGAAGATTTATATGATGCAGTGTTGCTCATACAAACATGGTCTACGTCAGGGATGCTCTAAGTAGACTTTTGCTACAACCATACTGCACTGTTACTTTACAGTGTTTTGTGCCACCTGAACTCTCCTACTGTTCACACGTTGGTTGGTTAGAGGAAAGATTTCATTCATTAATTTTCTGAACCGCTTATTCCTAATTAGGGTCGCAGGGATGCTGGCACCCATCTCAGCCAGCTCTGGGCGAGGGCAGAGTACACCCTGAACAGCTCGCCAGGCCATCGCAGGTCAGAAACACACTGACGGCTATGCAGCCTACTCTTGACGAAAATCAGCAATGGTTCTTTTAGATGCCTCTCACCATAGACAGTGAGAGACATGGTCGGCCTTTGATAACCCAGTTAGCTGCACTGGGTGGACAGCAGTGACAACCCGCTGATAGTGGGGCTTGAACCCCTGACCTTGGGATCAGTAATCCAGCACCTTAACCACCAGGCCACCACTGCCCGAGAGGGAATATTTATAAAAAGGAAAGGAAAGGTAGCATGAACATACCACTGTAGTGACTTGGGGTCAGTGGCATCAACATGGACTACATGTGGTTGTGAAATGGGGAAATAAAAACATCTTTGACATTGAAATTAAATACTGCTGCACCAATGGGTAGCTGGGAATGGACATAACCCCCTCACAAAGTGATACAGATAATGAGTAGATTGATGGATGGATCATCAGCTGCCTTTCAAGCTTTGCGCTTAAATTAACTTTCTATGAATAAACACAGTCGTGACCAACTTAAAAAATTATTTGCAAATTTTTGCTTCAGACACTAAAATAGATTAAACCTTATATTTTATAGAATAAATCAGATTCTGCATGCAAATCTTCCAGACAGTACACAAACTGGACACGTCACCACAAAATGAGTTGAGTTGGTCAAACAAATTAGTTGCAATCATCTTTAAAATATAGGGCGTGAGTGTTACAACTAAAGGCATGCTCAGAGACATGTTGCCTTTCTGAATGGCTGTTGCAGCCTGGTACTGATGCGAGATCTTAAGACTGGCTGGGCTACGTCACTGACTCCGTACATCAAAACACATTATCTATCATCCTGTGCTGAGCTGCACAAACAACAAGCACAGAGACCACGGAAAACACTTCTGTTTGTTCCTAAACCACCTGACGAAAGGAAAGCCGTGCTGGCAAAATGTTATAAGCCATTTTGAATTTACCGTCAGGCTGTCATACTCTCGCAGCATTCTCATCCTCAGAGTCACCAGAATGTAATGTCTCATTGTTTCCACAAGAGATGTGAACGCCGCTCAATGTGTTAACATCACTTCTTTGGAAAGTGACTGCTAACCCCCACATGCTGTAAGGATGGCCAATACTGGTACTCTATAAGGAATATTTACAGCAAAACTAGAATAATTATATGTGGCTCACATGCATTTTTGACAAACACTTTTTTTTTTTTTATTTATCTTAGTATAGATTTTTGGTACAATGGACTCATATTGCAGCCTCAAATAATGACTTCAAAGGTTCCTTTGATTTAATACACTTTACATCTGTTTTGCTTATTTCCTAGGAAGAAATACCAATATA
>JBCNYG010000021.1:6695117-6707333 GCA_039654305.1 Porochilus rendahli
CCCGAGCTGGGAATCGAACCCAGGACCTTCTTGCTGTGAGGCGGACGTGCTAACCACTACGCCACCGTGCCGCCAAGTCAGATTATAAAGACTGCAAAGAAAGGATGCAGTCTGAAAGCTGTAATAAAGGAGTGGAACTTCCTTAATACTCAATCAGCAGTTGAAATGGACAATAAAGGACGCAAGCTTTATTTTATTCACCAACACTGTGTATGGTGTTGAAATTTATGATTCGTAGGAGATGGACGCGCCCTGCGATGGCCTGGCGAGCTGTCCAGGGTGTACTCTGCCCTCGCCCAGAGACGCCGGAGATGGGCGCCAGCCTCCCCGCGACCCTAATTAGGGATAAGCGTTTCAGAAATGAATGAATGAATGAATAGGACATGGACGTCCATCTTGATCACAAAGTGGTGTAAATGTATTAGAACTACATTGATTCTGGTGTCCTCAAGTTTTATCATAATAACAAGACTTCATCATTGCGTGTAATAGCTTGTTTCAGAAAGGAATCAGCAAGCTGTGGACTCAGATAAACCAAAGGATTATTTCTCCTTGGCTGCCCCAGTCAGTCAAACTAATCAGTAAAACTGCAGCAGTCCTTATTGGAGTCTTTTAAACTCTAGAGGCTCCCGTAATTAAAATCATACCACTGGTACAAACTGTGGAGGTATTCATTATATGTTGCTCGTGTGCTTCACAGTGATCATGTCAAATATATCGATGATTTTCTGTCAGAAGTAGGAACATTTGAAAAAGAGACTG
Source organism: Porochilus rendahli (assembly GCA_039654305.1). NCBI lineage: Eukaryota > Metazoa > Chordata > Actinopteri > Siluriformes > Plotosidae > Porochilus > Porochilus rendahli. The sequence goes on from JBCNYG010000021.1 coordinate 6,695,880, forward strand.
ATTCTTTTGCTGAACTGAAATGAAATATTCTTTTAAATAGATTTGTGCACAGGTCAAATGTCATTGATCTCGAGCCAATCAGCTCTCAGCAGGAAATTCACACAACTAGCACTGAAGTACTGTATTATCACAAAACTTTGTAAATGTATTCAGGTTTGGTAACTTTATTTTTCTGTGGACTCTATCTTGGCAAGTACTACCTACTTAGGGTGCAGAGCAGTGCTTGGACCCCAAAAATTGCTGCTTGAGCCAATAATAATAATAATAATAATAATAATAATAATAATAATAATAATAATAGTCATGTGGTAACACAATCTGAAACCAGAGGCTTGGTATGAAGTGGCAACACATGGTACAATAACAATTATTCACATGGCTCATGACAAAACAGTCCTTTTATATTACTGCTATTCAATGCAATGTGAACCAGGCATGCTAAGATCATGTGACATGAGTAATGTGACCAATGCACTGAGACTAGGAGTTGAGCAGGAGTTGCTGGGAAATATAGTGAGAGTGCAGAAAGCAGCAGATACGGGCTATAGTGACAACAATAATAACAACAACAACACCACGCAGTGCACAAACCTTCACCAAGTCATCTCCAACCATCTCCATCTGTCTTCCAAAGCCTGACCTCTTGTACAATTTTTATGCAAATGTACTTTTTGTGCTTAATACTGCTAACACACACACACACAAACCAAGGCTAAAACATAACCTTTTTTTGTCAGAGATAATTATCCAACTCTGTGGTGGCAGAATTAATTTAATGAAACTTAATCACCTCCACTACATGCACGCCACACATAACGTTGGTGACAGCGTGGCAGAGGTGGCTCAGTGGTTAAGGCTGCTAATCCGAAAGTCCCGGTATCACCAAGCTGCCACTGTTGGGCACCTGAACAAGGCCCTTAACCCTCTGTTGTTTAGTTGTATTTAAAGAAAAAGTTACTGTGGATAAAGGTGTCTGCCAAATGCCGTAAATGTTAATGACATCACATTCGACCGCAACCAGAACAAGGGGACTGTTAGAGATAATTTGTGCATTAGTAATGGAAATATATATTACTGAATTATTCAACCGTGCAGTGAGTCATAATTGGCATAATTGCTCATTTTCATAATTATATACCGGATTAAAAAAAATAAAATATCAGTCCATGCAACAGCCAATTAGTCACCATGAAGTCATGTCAGTAAAATACGAAGTTACTAAATTTAAACTATCCAATCGGTCAAAATGATGTATAGTATTCATGCAAATTCAGTGCATTATGGCTGGTGATTCATGGAACATTGACATTTATTAATATGCTAACCACTTTATCTTAAAAACAGAACCCAAGATCTACAGAGCTTAACAATTAAGGATTAATTTCTTCTTGAAATACCCAACAGTGGCTTGTTACTTGTCCAGGGATTTGAGCTCACAACCTTGCAAAACTGTTCTTTAATGCTTTACTAACTTTGTTTATATTAAATTCTTTGTACACACACAGTGTATAATGAAATATCAATAAAAATTACAATCATAAACACTATTGCAGATGCAATAATGCACTACATAAACTGTAACTTAAAAAATGAAGAGGATTGTATATTCTTTTCAAACCAGAGGCAAGAATGTGTTCTTTCAACATTAAAATTTGAACTTTAAGCATCCCAAATTGTTTGATTTGAACAATCACCACTGGAAAAGCGTTCAACTGTTCAAAAGTCCACTATACTGGACATCTACAAGAACATACAGACTAAGATATTTTGTTTGTTTGACACCTTTTTTTTTTTTTTTAAGTAACATTTCCCCCCAATTTTGGAATTTTTTTACATTTTGAAATTTCAAGCCACAATTTTAACAACCATTTTTGTTACCAAGTTTTCACTGTTAAAGTTAACATTTGCCTGTTGATTGTGTTCACTTGAACACATATCCACTATTCCCAAAATTTGTCTATAAACATTAATAATTCACATTTTCATACTTCTGTATTATCCTACATGGATATACTATACACCGAAGTATATTCTGTACCTTTAGCTAGAAACACCTCACTCACTCATTTGCCAAACTGCTTAATCCTACTTAGGTCAAGGGAAGGCTGGAGCCTGTCTCAACCAACACTGTGAAAAGGGGTCACACAGCCATTCACACTCCACAACAATGGGAAATTTAAAACAGCTAATTACCCGAAAGTAAACCTTTGTTTTGTTTATTCTGTTTAGATGTTAATGATAGTTTTTGTTTGGCTTTTCTGGATGTAAATCCGCTTTTTTTAGGCAATTTTTTTTATAGTTCAGTCACAGACACAGACTCCACTTCCTGCCAATTAGTTCCTCATTTGTGTTGTACATTTTCTGTTTTCAAGGCATATTGCTATAAGTTTTCTATCTTGACGCTCTGATGTCTTCCTTGGTGTACCAGTACGCTTCGCGTTTACAACCTTCCCATTTGATTTGTACTTGGTCCAGATTTTAGACACAGCTGACTGGGAACAACCAACACCTTTTGCAACATTCGGTAAAGATTTACCTTCAAGAAGTTTTATAATCCTCATCTTTGTTTCAACTGACATCTCTCATGTTGGAGCCAAGATTTATGTCAATCAGCTTAGTTCAACAGATCACCAAGGTGTGCAAGCACTCTTTTTAACTGCAGACTGATTAGCAGATGTAATTAGATACATGTGTTTGTTTTAGAACTGCAAAGTGCACGATGAATCCATAATATTTTCCTCAGAATTGAGTGATTCCATGTTTTCCCTTTGTTTGATCTGTAAAAACAGTTGGAATCGGCTACAATTTCTTTCAATTGTTCTGTTATAAAACATTTACAAAAATAAAAAAGGAAGAAAATTGACTACAATTTTCTTTTTTGACCAAGTCATGGTCACAGTTGTTTGACTCAAATTAAAAGAAATGTTTATTTAGAAAGTTATAAGCACACGGGCAGTGACGGGCCCATGGTAGGGTGCTGGATACCAAGGTCGGGGTGTAAGCCCCACTATCAGCGGGTTGTCACTGCTGCTCCCCCAGTGCAGCTGACTGGGTTATCAAATGCCGGCCATGTCTCTCACTGTCTATGGTGTAAAAGAACCATTGCTGATTTTCGTCAGGAGTAGGCTGCGTAGCCTTCAGCGTGTTTCTGCCCTGCGATGGCCTGGTGAGCTGTCCAGGGTGTACTCTGCCCTCGCCCAGAGTCGGCTGAGATGGGCGCCAGCCTCCCTGTGACACTAATTAGGAATAAGCGGTTCAGAAAATAAATGAATGAGTTATAGGCACTCCAAAATTGTGAGACCTTACTCTGACCTCCACCTTTGATCTTGGTATTCCACAATCAAATCATCTCAGGCACTCAGGTAGTGTCTCCAACAAGTTTGGTAAAAATCCTTGCATGGGTGTGGTCAGGATTTTGTTTATAGACAGCCTAACAAGCAATCAGACTGACAGACCTACAAACAAATGCTGGTGATTACAAACCACGGCCAAAACTTACTTTAGTGGTGAAGGTAATTATTTTCATTTCAGTGATTAAACCTTTAATATAATGCATACAGAAATGCATGTGTAATAAAATAAACACTATTTAAATAAATAGTCACTCAAAAAAAATCTATGTTGTGCTGCAAACCAGGAATTTCTTTAAATTCCATTTTATAGTGGATCTTTCTTTGCCTGCTTTAAACAGTATCTTTCATATGTTTTGCTAAATTAGCCAAAGTCAACCTGCCTCCTCCCACGCTGTGACAGAACATCAGGCTGAATGGACAGAATTTCCCCAAATGGACAGAAAACAGGAGGACGGACACAGTGCTCCACCTGTTCTCCATCCAGCACACCAGGTGTTGCTAGGAAACTGCAGTCTTGCTTGGTGGATGTGACATTGACGGCAGGTAATTTGAAGTAGAGGAAGATGGATGGGGATGTGACATGCTGGAAGTGGATCAATTTTAGAGGTTGGCAATTAGCAGCACCACAGGCTAGGGGAACCTGCCAATGTGTACATATGCACCAAAAAATTATTTGGTACACGCGTGCTGTGGCTATTAAAAAAATGGAATGAGAGAGGACATGAAAGAGAGGAGATTTGTTTAAGTACATGCATGGTTAATAATGGATAGCCTTATTAGCAACTTGGTTAAAGTGCACCTTTCAGAAGCTCACTGAATTTGTAAAGGCTATAAAGGGCTATGTTTTTTTTTAGGGTAATGCTGCAATAGGCTCATGCACACAGCTGCACTGGCAGCATTATCCAAAACCACAGACAATAAAAGTGGCAAAAACCACCAAACTAATTAATAGATTAAATTAAAACTTAACCACAGGGCATGTTGTTTTTAATTAGCCAGCTGTATCTAGAGTCTGAATCTCTGCTTTAAGGTCACTGATGTATACAGTGGCTTGCAAAGATATGCATACCCCTTGAACTTTTCCCACATTTGTCATATTTACAACCACAAGCATAAACGTATCTTATTGGGGTTTTAATGTGATAGACCAACACAAAATGGTGCATAATTGTGGAGTGGAAGAAAAACGATACATACTTTTCAAATGTATTCACAAAAACATCTCTGGAAAATCTGGCATGCATTTGTATTCATCCCCATTACACTGATAGCCCTGAATAGTGAGTGCGAGTGTGAGCTCATATCAATATAAATGCTTTTCTGTTTTCTGTGAAGGCCTCAGAGCTTTGTGAGAGAACATTAGTAAACAAACTAACATGTAAAGCCCACGTAACACACCAGACGGGTCAAGGATAAAGCTGTGGTGAAGTTTAAAGCAGGGTTATCTGATCAAAAAGTATCCCAAGCTTTAAACATCTCACAGAGCACCGTTCAGTCCATCATCCGAAAATGGAAAGAGTGTGGCACAACTGCAAACCTTATAAGACATGGCCATTCACCTAAAATGACAGGCCAGGTAAGGAGAGCATCGTTCATAGAAGGTGCCAAGAGACCCGTAGCAACCCTGAAGGAGCTGCAGAAATCCACGGTTCGGGGGAAGAGTCTGTCCACAGGACAACTTTTAGTTGTGCACTCCACAAATCTGGCCTTCATAGAAGAATGTCAAGAATAGGGGCAGCCGTGGCTAGAGATGTGGGTTTGGGACCAAAAGGTCACTGGTTGAATTCCCAAAGGAAATTGGGAACGTGGGAAAGGGGAGTGAACTGCACCTTCCCTTCCTCCACATTCATGGCTGAAGTACACTTCAGCAATGCACCTAACCCTCAACTGCTCTCCTGGTACCCCTATGTGTGTGGCAGCCCACTGCTCCTAGTGCGTGTGCGCTCACTTTGGATGGGTTAATTGCAGAGGCAATAATTTCCCTTGCAGGATCAACACAGCATATCAAAATCAAAATGAAAAAGAAGAAGAAAGGCATTGTTGAAAGAAAGTCGTAAGAAATCTGGTTTGCCACAGGCCACGTGGGAGACACAAATGTGTAAGACGATGCTTTGGTCAGATGAGACCAAGGTGAACTTTTTGCCTTAAATACGAATACTAATGCACACCACACTGTTCAGAATTTTTTTCTGAAAATACTCTTTTTACCCTTTAAAGAGGGGTTAATAGTAACAACCAAAAAGCTTATTTTGATTTTATCCTTCCAGAACGTCCTGTACAAGTCCAATATTTCTTCTGCTTGAACCACTAAATAGCTTTGATAATGTGAGTTATGGCCCTTTAGGGTTTCCTCCGGCCCTGAAAAATCATTAACCATCGCATTAGAGGACCTTAAATATATAATCTGACATGGACAACCCATTATCCCAGAGTCTGTTATAAAATTAAGCCAAGATTTCATTAGGGTCATCTCAATTATAAAACACGACTGTAATCGCAACATGTAAAACTGACTTTACACATGAAAAGGGCACGATTATGGAAAATTATGTATAAATAAATGAATAATTATTCATACTTTCTACTGCAGATCGTGACTTGCAAAACCAACATCAATCTTAAAATAAGCTGGCATGGATTTAAGCTCTCTGGGGCTTTATACTCTCGAGAAAAAAACAAAAAAAAAAAAACAACAACAACACTTGTCTGACCTTGGGTATAGCATGTCACAACTTATTAGCTACTCAATAAAGAGACAACAGCAAATAGTCCTGGCTGGAAACCAAGCTAAAATAGAGGTTATACGAGTTAAGGATATGTGACGTGGAATGGAAATACGTACTATTTGGAATGAAGTAGGAGTTCACACTCCATAGAGTGAGTGAGTGTGTACCATGAGGTAGGAGTGTATGGTGGAGAATGGAAATGGGTCTGTTCTAGTTGTTCATGGTCCACTGAGTGAGTGAGAGAGAGAGAGTGTGAGTGAGGGTGTGTTGAGGTCAGCAAGTCAACAAATAGCTGCGCTGTATGTTGCTGTGTATAACGTCTGCCACACAGCAAGAAGGTTCCGGGTTCGATTCCTGGGTTTGGGAGTTTCTGTGTGGAGACTGCATGTCCTCCCTGTGCTTGTGTGGGGTTTTCTCCGGGTACTCCGGTCTCCTACCACAGTCCAAAAAACGTGCACAGTAGACTAATTGGCTTTTCCAAGTCGCCTCTAGGTGTGAGTGGTTGTATGTGTGTTGGCCCTGTAATGGTCTGGCGAGCTGTTCAGGGAGTACCCCGCCTTCGTTCAGAGTCAGCTGAAATAGGCACCAGCCTCCCCACGAACCTAATTAGGAATAAGTGGAGAGTTGGGAGTGTGTTTTGGGCATGGTACATGAAAATATATAAAGAAAAAGAGGTTGAGAAAATAAATGAATTAATATTTAATTTAAAAAAATCTTGTGTTTTTTGTTACTTTTTTTTCATAGCACATTTCATCAATTAACATAAACAAAGCTTAGCAGCTTTACCATTGTTTGTGTCTTCATGAAGATGTGTGTTATCCTATGCCTCTATGTCCTTTAAGGTGATTTAGGGGACATTCACATGTGCTAATTACATTCACGCACGTTCAGTTTATAAAGACAATGAGATTCACCAATCTAAGAACGCAGGTGCGAACAAATCCACAATTTAATCCCATCAGTAGGGCAATGGTGGCTTAGTGGTTATGGGTTACCGATCCGAAGGTCAGTGGTTTAATCCAAACTATCACTACTGATGGGGCCTTGAGCAAGGCCCTTAACACTCAGTTGTATAACAATTATAATTGTAAGTTGCTCTAGATAAGACCATCTGCCAATTTATGTAAATGTAGTGTTACTTATTATTCTAGATCCATTATCACACAAATTTACAGAACATTTTTTTTATTATTAGCAAAGCTTCATGATGAAACCATAAGGGGAAAAAAAACCCAGCTCAACCCTGAGCTACATGAGCGATGTGCTGTCATATAGGGCTGTGAGAAAGAATGTAGAAAAATGAAGGACATGTACAGAAAGGCTGAGTCAAACAAATGAGCTGACTCTACTAAACTAACAAGCCAGGAGAAGGACAACAGGCTTGACAATGTCAAACCTGAGCCTTATGTTTTCAAACTTTTGATTATTGCAGCATTGGGGTTTCTTTGGAAAGTTGTTTCCTAGTTTTCAAGCTACCATTTATTTTAAGGGTACAAAAGCCATGCCAGGAGTGCAATGAATACAGATGTCCAGAAAGCAGTCACCAAAGGATTGGTGTATTGCTGAAGTAATTACGGTCTACCTAACCAGTTTGTCTAGCTCTGTTTAATAGACCTGGTGATCCAGGGCAGAAAGAAAGCACTGACCCTGCAAAGCAACAGGAAATGAAGTCCATGCAAAAAAGGAGGGGAGGAAAAAACACAACAGAATGATGGTTCATGACCTCGGAAGCCGGGTGGGTTTTGGGGCTCTAAAGTGGAATCGCCACAATAGGGTGGTAGCCTGGAACCATAGTGTTGTAAAAGCTTCTCATTGTAGTCAGTCATTCACTTCAGCTTAATAGAGGAGCCTAAGTTTTGAGGACAGAGCCAGGAAGGCTGGGAACTAATGGGACATAATCTCCAGCCATGAAAAGTTTGATGTACAAACTTGTCAATGTTTTTTTTTTACAATTTCAATTATATGGAAGACTAAATGCATGCATACATTGTCAGAATGTCCTTTACAGGAAGTGAATACATTTATTGCATGCCTCTTCGGCTTGGATAGTTTATGTAGCAGGATTTCACTACAAGTTTTGCTGATGACAGAGATCCACACTGCAGTGGTGTTTGCTGTAGCGTGAGGAATTCAGTCTCTTGGTTTAGCCATTAATTCAATCTTTCCATCTATCTATTTATTCATTCATGAAGCAGATATGAAGCACATTCACCAGGTGAATAAATACACTGCCCCACCCACACTCCTACAGTCCCACACTCTGATATTTTGTTGGACCAACTTTACCCTTGATTACAGCACATAAACGGTGACGTAGTGATTAGCACGTCCACCTCACAGCAAGAGGGTCCTGGTTCAGGTCCCGGGATGGGAGTTTCCGTGAAGTGTACAGGTTCTAAACATTCTTGTGTGGGTTTCCTCTGGGTATTCCAGTTTCCTCGCACAGACCAAACACGTGCACATTATACTAATTAGCAGTTCCAAGTTGCCCCTGAATGACTGTGCATAATGGTGTCTGTCTGGTCTTGCAATGAACTTGCGAGCTGTTTACCTTGACTTTGCCCAGAATCAGCCGAGATAGGCCCCAGCCTCCCTACAACCCTTGTAAACCATATTGAACCAGAACTAGAGGAGACTTTTTGGAGCAGATTGATTTTTCTATTACCAATTCAAGATTTTGTTGAAAAATGAACCCAACTCTGTGTTGCTTAATTTTGTCGGATCAATGCCGTGGCAATTACCTGATGTTATCAAGGCCAAAGGTGGTCCAACAAAATATTTTAATGTGCCACTCTTTTGGCTGGGCCAGGTATTACCTTGCACCAATTCTTCTCTTCCGCATTACTGTCAAAATGAGTTGGCTTTCGTGATGTCAGACCCCTCACGCTTGAAACCCTCTTGACATGAAGGAAAAGGACCATCTGTGATCATTAAATATTAATGCTCTTTTCAGATCAATAATCCAAGACTGCACTGTCAGACCAGAGGCCTTACAGGAGAGCCAAGACATCTCAAGAACCGAGAGCTTCCCTATCCATGGTCCAGCGATATTAGAATGCATCAAACCTAGTAGGCCAGCACCAAAGAGAGGCTCATAAATGAAGGAGTAAATAAAATGAACAAATAAATATTTATAAAACATCTGCTCTGAGGATACAGAAGCACCGTCTTCCCACAAGAGTGTTGGTTAGTAAGTGGGTTCATCGCCAGCCATTTCAAAGCTCTCCAATCTTCCTGCCAGATAACACTTAAATAATTGCTAGCCAGCCTAAAATGTTTATGCTCCAATGCCCTGACTACCACACAGTCATCTTCAGTATGTAGGATCTAATTAAAAATGTACAGCAAACCCAAGATTGGCCCATGCAGTAATCACGCTGCTTCCACATTGCTAAGATTCATGTTTGGATCTCAGCCATTTCACGTACATCAGGCAACCCTGCTGTCTGGGCGTTCTTATGAAGAAAACAATGCTTATTAATTAGCAGCACAGGACAGCAAAGTCTAGACAATATTTAAATGTATATGAGGAAATAAGGAAAAAGTCTTTTAGTGCACAGAACAAAAAGTAAATATATGGGAGAAAAAAATAAATAAATAAAAAAGGCCAGCTGTTACATTATTTTTGATCCTCAGCCACCTTGTTATATAGTTCTACAGTACGCAGTATTAGATTGTACACATTAATTAAAAAAACCTTCAGGAAAACATTTTAACCCATTTTTATTCATACATTTATAGATGCACTGATCAGCCATAACATTAAAAACATTTGGGAATAACACGGAGTGTTTCATTACAGTTGCACCTGACAAGAATTGGGATGCATGAGGCAGAAAGTGAACAGTCATTTCTCGAATGTGTTGAAAGCATGAAAAATGACGCGGCAGAGAGGGAGAGAGGGAGGGGGAGAGAGAGAGAGATTGATGGATCGATAACATTTTTTTTTTTAGAACATTTAATCAAGAAATTTGGAATTCAAATTGGGAGTGGCACACTCTGATGAGTCTGATTTTGTGGGATTAATAAACATCATTCCAAGTGGATAATGCTTGAATTAAATCAACAGCCACTCACAGTTTGTCATAGTCATATACAGCAGGTGGCATCATCGTCATCACACTTTACAATGGGAAAATAAACCACAGAATTCTTGCTTTTTTTGTGTTGCTGTGTAGCATATTTTAAAACACCATTAGAGTATGTGTAGTATGTCCTAAACACTGACTGGTTGTGCTAAACAGACGCTAATAGCTACATAGCAAACATCGCTTTAGTTAGGCACTGGTAGCGCAATGGTTAAGGGGTCACAGCTTGAAGGTTCAAGCCTCAGTACCACCACTCTCTGGCCCTTAACCCTCAACTGCTCAGCCACATAAAGGAGCTCTGGATAAGGGTGTCTGCCAAACGCCATAAATGTACTTCTATAAATGTCACCTGACCCGCCTTTGTCATGGTTAAAATTAGCTAGCTTTTTTAAATGTTTCTGCAAAGCTTATACTTAAACTCTGGGAAAGAGTTATTCAGCGCCATACACCTATTGATTGCATTGTTAATTATACAGAGAACATGCTTGGGGGAGGGGGGAGGGGGTTTAATTCATTATTACTTCAATTACACATCAAGTCACTCATTTAATGAACACTTTCTGACATTCGTGTCATTTTGTGTGCTTTCATATTAATGACCTGCTGAAAAATAGCAATCCAAAACAAATCCATGAACAGAAAAAATATTTGCCGTTCATTTGGGACAAAAGAAATGTCACTGTATAAAAAGGAAGAGTTAGTGTGTGTCTGTGGTACATGGTATTACTGGAGGATTTAGCACATGCTGTGCTTAAGAGGTGCTTTTTCATTTTGTCATTTTCAGCTCTGTGTGACATTTATAGTTTTTTTTTTTAGGCATTGCTAAATGCAAATCAGCTGTGCCAGTAAATATGCTTCGTGATTTACACATGATCAGACGCAGCCACATTACTGAAACATCCAGAAATATTTAGATTGGTTTGGCTGATTAAAACATTTATGCACAGTTTTTTCTTAAATAAAATGCATTAGAAAATCCTTGTGTGTAGTGTAGTGTAAATTACATTTCTCAGAAATTTTGTTTCCAAGATCATTTAATTAGCTTAGATTAATTAGATAAAATGCTCTACTATTTTATTGATTCATTCATTCATTCATTCATTCATTCATTCATTTACTCACTCACACAACGGCATTATTCTACTAAAGCGGCGGGAGTCTGAGCAAAGGTGGGGTACCCACTGAACAGTTTACCAGCCCATCGCAGGGCCACCATATACACACCCACACACACACGCACACACACACACACACACACACACACACACACACACACACACACACACA
>JBCNYG010000021.1:6714387-6728111 GCA_039654305.1 Porochilus rendahli
CCCCGCCTTTCCTTGTTCCCCCTTATTTTGAAACCAACCCCGTCCTCTTCTCTTTTTTTTTTGGTGGGGGGGGTGTTTGTAGGGTATTTATTCACGAAGAAGTTTGGAATAACAATAGGGCGTTTTTTAAGACGTATGCAATGTATGAAAGCATTTATTAACTGTGGGTTTCATAATGATTATTTTCAGTACTAGAGAAAATCAATCACAGATAATCATTAACTTGTGAAATACAGCCATGCTATAGAAAATAAATATATTATACTCCCAATTAGACAGATAGATCAGGTGTGATTGTGGTATTAGATTACTTGTTATATGATGATATGTTTTGATTGTTTGAAGAAAACAAATCCTTTTTAAAAAATGCAATTAGAATTGATAAATGATTAAATAAAGGTAGTGAATGCAGATGTTTGGACCCCTCTGTGGTTTCGTAAATGTGAGTGGAGGTTAATTAATGATAAATGAAGAACACACAAATATGCCAAGTGGTTTTCTTTCAGATGAATGAATCAGAACACACGCCTTACAATTGTACTCATCTGAATTATTTACTTGTTTCTGTCTGGCTTCACAAACCGTGACCAATTTAAGCATTGCCACTGGCGATTTTTTATTTTTTTTTTGACACCGTCTCTCCACTTGAAAGCCTTCAAAAACATTTTCAATCCCCTAGACATTGCCTACCTTAACAGTTGCACTGCAAAGGAATAATTTATAGCTACGATGCAGCCTATTAATTGATTACAATAGGAAAAAATGGGATTTTTTAAAACTAACACTTCTCCTCCTCCTTTTTCACCCTGGAGATCTGAGGAAGAAAAAAAATGGTGAAGACACGAATATGCCTGGTGGAACAGTGGTCCCAATGATTCATGACAAATGTGTGCACTAGAAAGCCCCGCAAGGGTGCAGGAGGCGATAATAGGAGGAGAGGTGAAGAAGAGGAGATTGTGACCTTGTCTCATCACTGACTTTATTACTTTTCCATCACTGTAGGAAGGGGGTGGAAGTGGGCAGGTATTTCAAGCAGTGAAGGAGGTTCAATTTGATCTGCAACCCCATCCGACCCTTGCAGTGCATCAAAACTTGATTCTAACAGGTGACAAAGTACAGGCACTTTCCCGCACTCCAGGGAGGGTTTGAATTAATGCCGCAGGTCAGCCAAACTTAGAGTAGAAGATGGTTGAAAATGGAAACGCATGGGTCAGACATTGCTTTGGTTTCAAAACTGCTGTCATGAGCCTATGGGAAATGAAGCAATGATAAAGTCTTTACAGAAACAGTGGAATGAGCTAAGAGGGGGGAGGACAAAAAAAAAAAAAAAAAAAAAAAAAAAACACTTGACAGTAACCTATGATGATGTAATAGTTAGCATGTTCATGTCACAGCAATAAGGTCCTGGATTTCGAGTCCAGGGCTTGGCGTTTCTATGTGAAGTGTGCATGTTCTTCGTGTGCTTGTGTGGGTTTCCTCTGGGTACCCCAGTTTCCTCCCACTGTCCCAACACATGCACATTAGGCTAATTGCCTGTTCCAAATTGCCCCTCGGTGTGAGTGAATGTAAGTGTATGTTGCCCTGCGATGAACTGGCAAGTTGTTTCTGGGTGTACCCCACCTTTGCCCAGTGTTGGCTGAAATAGGCTCCAGCCTCCCCATAACTCTTACAGGATTTACAAACAAAAAATAGTTCCTATGCATGTGAAAACAAATGCTTTCACATTGCTAGCTGGTTTGCAAAGACAGAACTTTTGGTTTGTTTGCTTTTCATTTTGGTTTAGATATAAACTGCACATAATAAAAGACAAAATAATAAGAATAATAATAGCTGAGAGTCAGTTATTGATAATACATTTCAAAATATTAAATAAAAATACAGCAGCTATTGAAGAAAAGAGATAAACTAAGCTTTCAAAAGTTTTATTTATCTTTTTACCATGTGTTTATTTTTGACCAAATGTACATTTCCAGAGCTAGAAGTTTTTTCTTGTAGAAACAGTGTGCCACGTGGGTTGCTTGAGATCATTTAATAATGTGTAGTGTGAAACAAACCTAATCACAAATCAACCAAAAAAATAATATATATATATATTTTTCACAATAATTTTTATTGTGCTCTGATCTGGAAAACAGATAAGCCTTTATAAACTCTTATACCTGGTAATCTGGTTATGTTAAAAATTGTATATGGATATGGATCAAGCCTTTTTTACATATTACGAGTTCTCATCCACTGAAAAAATTAATGAACTAACTAACTCTTTTACTGATATTAAAGTTTGGTAGACATTCATTCATTCAATTCTGAACCGCTTATCCCTAATTAGGGTCACTGTAAGTAAACAGGACATTGGACATTCTCACTCACTCACTGTCCACTGAATAAGTGAGTATCACATCAGCCAGTCACTGTTGATATTTATTCATAAAACTGCTATAGCATTCCCAACTCTTGTTCTTCATTTAGAAATTTTTTAGCAAATATTCTGATCAACTTCTAAAGTATATATAAAATTTAGAAATTAATTTTCCTTTTGCTCTCTGCAGTTTATAGTTGCTTATACGTTAGGCATGACTGATCTATTATTCCTCAAACATACTGACCACCTTATAGAGGAATTTTAAAATAACCTCAACACATTTTTCCCACTCCCACCTGCTTCTACATCCAAGAATGTCTAACTTTTCAACCACTGAAACCCTGACCCAGGCCTAACTAACACACGGTATGCTAAATGGGTTGCAAAAGAAAAAGGATAAAAGAACCTTCATGGTCTTTTTAGCATGCATACTCCTCAGATAATTATCATTACCATTACAATCACCCTGAAGCATTAAAAATAAATGCTTCTCTCTCTGACTTTGTGATAATCAGCCACATTAGATGAAGTGGCAAATCTTCTTAGTTTAACTCCTGGGGTTCTGTACTATATCATAAATAAGAACAGTGATTAGCATAATCAGTCAATCCTATCTCCTGGGGATTATGTAGGAGGTAAGTGGTGGGGTATGTGCCTTTGGATAAAGAAAGATAAGTGTTCGCAAACAATTATAGGCCAGGACAAGATGGTAAAATTTAAATATGGTTGGACATGCTTCAGTCTGTCTTATTGTTGTTCTGAAAAATTACAGAACTGTTTGACTTAATTATTTGATATTTAAATACTTCAGTGGGAGTAAAGCCAAGAAATCCCTCAACAGTTTACTTAAACCTGTATCTTTGTAACTTATTAATTTTAAATAATGTCACACAGAGCTATTGTTAAAATTCATGCTAGCATCACAGAGTACAAATATTGTCTCTATTTGCTGTAGTTTTATGAATTATGCAGGCTAATTCTATTAGGTTCCGTAAATCAGAAGAAAAAACTATTTGAAACAACCAGTGTTTTGGCTGAAATGCATCCAAGCAAAACATTGCTCACCTCACACTATCAACACTGGTTGCTACAAGGATAAATCCAAAAGTGTTTGGCCCAGATTGAAAAACATCAATTTCATAAGTTTAATAGCTATATTTCTTAACATAATCTCCCCAAACATCAACACACTTGTTCCAGTGATGCTCCAACTTTCCAGTTCCGTCCCTGTAGAAGCTGGCAACGTGCTCCTCTAAAAAAGGTCACAACAGCCTCATTGACTTCATTATCAGTTTGCTTTTGTACATACTGCTTTTGTTTTTTGACAATTTATTCATTTATTTTCCATTTGTTGCATATTGTTAACTCTCGTCCTAATTCTCGATGCGATGCTGTGATAAGGTGTAGTGTTTTCATCAGCATGTGCATCGGCTCTGAACAGAGGTTTGAAAGCATGTGCAAGTGCAATCACTGATGAGAACAAGAGAGCTTCCCATGGTTTTCTGAACCGACTGACACACAATTTCCTCCACACTCACCTCTCTTTGACATTCTTCACAACAAACCCAGGAGCTAACATCCATCGCCACGCTATTTAGGGCAATGCAGTTGCTGTGTAACCGTTAAGCTCATGCTGAGAACTGAACCATGCCTACATGAGCATTTGGGTAAAAGGATTCTACCAAAAAAAAAAAAAACCTCTGTCAAAATAAATAAATAAAATCTTTCATTATAATTGCCAAGCATACTCCGTGACCGCAGCCTTGAACCTTTAACAAGTAGGTCGTTTGGTCAGTTTTATTTGGAATAAAAGAACTTTATTTAACAGTTGTAAGAGTATTACACAGGGTATACAGTGAGGATCAGGGTCTCAGATGCGCTAGCTGAATTCCAAACATCCAAACAGGTTTTATTTTCCCCAGTCGTTTGTAGTCTATGCTGTTGTTGTTAATAATTTAAGAGCATTTTGTAATTGCCTGAGCCAGCCTGAACAGCTATTCTCATTTAGTCAGTGATTTGCTTTTCTAAAGATCAACAAAGAGAGCTTTAAACACATTTATCACGTTTTTATTAGTCCACTAAATAAAAGTGATAGCAGCAAAAACAGGTAGAAACTATGTAAAGTCCCTGCCAGCCTGATTCTATTTGTATTAAATACCTTTCAAATAATTAACAATTATGTGCAGAAGGCAAATTGGATGCAAGTGATAGTCCTGAGGTGGAACATTGAACCAAGCCTGTGGCACAATTGCTTCAGTATATACTACACAGGAATATCAACACAAACAATATTTTTTATTTATTTATATTATTATTTTTTTTTATTATACACAAAAAATGTGACTTCTCAACCCACTCCAGAACAGGCTTCAGGAAAGAAGCCATTCTATTAGGAATGTTGGCTAGCTGGTAAGATTCTTTACTAACCTAACTATTAAAGAAAAAAAAAAATTCTGATTATTTTTTTTTCCATTTTAAAGTGGGATGATGACCCTACCTGCTCCAAGCCACCCCAACAAACCATATGCGTCTGTCATTTTGAATCAAGCTCTATTGACTCAGAATAATGGTTTTAATTCAGAGATTCAGATCCAGATTCTCTAACTGAATATGCTTGACAAAAAATAAAAAAAAATAAATAGTGGAAATAAGGAAAGGATCATCATATGCAAAATAAATTAAAGGCATTGTTGTACTGTGTTCAAGGTACTACAAAGAAGGTCTAATAAGGTAAGGCTTACAGGTTACACCTTTCGGCATAACTGGTTCATTGCTGTTCTTGAGTAACTTTGCACTTCACAGCATGTGCTTTTTTAAATGACGTATGCGCTTGTTTTTACTTTGGTGTCTTTTGTCACGATGTTGCTTGTTTTTCCGACTGTGTTCACCTGTTTTATGCCTCACCATGATTTGGGGGTTTATTATTGCTTGGTTGGTTTTGTTTTTCAAGTATGTAATCATATCCACAAGTCTGAGTCTTACTTATTTAAGTTTTGGCATTCTTCTGCCTGTACCAAATTTAAATCTGGTCTATGTTCATGATATACAGTTATACATATTCCTTGTTTGATTCCAGTTTCTTGCTTTTGTTCCTTTACCATGACAATGACTGAAGTATGAAAGAGTAAACATTTTTGTGAGAGCTTAATTACTACTTCCCCAGTTCTCATGTCCAGATAGAACAAAAATCGCTGCTGCACATAAGATTAGGCATCAGGTATTAGCACTTTTGGTTTAAAATGTACTTTATAGCCCTAGAAGTTAACTCCCTTCTATAACATGGACAGCACAGCTACAGAAACTTCAGGCTAATTAATTAACCAGAGACCTGACCTTAACAGCAGTAAGTGTATCTGTCTAGGATGTCAGTCGAAGACTACAATTATCTTGCTGGAATTCAACCAATCTAAACTCCAAATACTCTTTTTGTTCAGGTTTTTAAAAAATGCTAATATGTTAAAAATACTTGTTAAAAGCATTTTTGATTTTGTTGACTCAGATCAAAATAAGTGATTGAAGCCTCCTTAGTGTGACTGGGATGTTACTGGTGGATATGGGACTACCTGGAACAACTGCTTCCTGCCTAGATTTGTGTTGAATGTAAACCTGGGTTTAAACTGGGTCACAATGTCCGCAATCTCCACTTTTTTGAGAGAATGAGCGTGAGAAAGAGCGTGCGGGGTCGGGGGATAGGATCGTGATGATCTTGAGGGGATTTTTTGGATTTGCGATGATCACTCTGATCATGGCAAAACTTTTGACCGTCAGTAATCTTGCCACAATTTATTATGATTTGACGCCAATAGTGATGGAATATAGGAATCGTAGTAGAGCGCATCATAATGGATTTTGACTAACTTGGCAACACGATTCCTTCAAGTTTCATCTCTTGATTGTGAGCTGCCTCGTTTTAATACCCAAATCATGCTCCAATTATGGTCATAAATTGTGGAGCTCTGATGTTGTTTTGGACATTGTGTCCTCATGTAAATCCAGGTTAAAAAATAAATAAATAAATCCAACTTTTTAAAACTTTGTAACATCAGAAATGATACAACCAAGTTTCTTGGTGCAGAACTAGGATACTTTGTATTTGAGTGTTGCACTAATATAATGACTATATCTCACAATCTGGGATCACCACTTGGAGAAGGCAGCATCACTATAAATGAGCCAGTTTGCTTTTCTTGTTTCCATATAGTATATACTCGTAGTATGTATACATCACCATCATAAGACACCATTAGCTACACAGATCTGAGCAAGCAAAGCTCAACTTACCTGCCTCTGTAATGGTTAAAATACGTAAAACATGCTTTTACAGGGCAATCTGGAACAGCCAATTAGTCTAAAGTGCATGTCTTGTACTTTGGGGAAAACAGAAGTACCCAGAGGAAACCCACGTTAGCATGGGGACAACATGCAAACATGCAGGACTCAAATCCAGGACCTTCCTGCTGTGGTAATGATAACTACTACACCACTGTGGCACCATCTTTAAACCATATTTGGTTTATTCTGTATATTTAAGATGATGTACATTATTTCATCATGGCCAACTGCAGTAATGTTTTCTAGGGTGGTTCATGCTCGGTGGACTACCCCACTCCCACCTCCTCTGTATGTACTGTGTGACGCTTCTGTGTTGATTCAACGTCCACACGCTTTCAAGGTAATCATCTGTGTGTAAGTATGCCAGTGTAATGGTTTGTTGTCGGCCTGTGTGCACACTGGCGTGCAGATTCATGTCTGCCTATTTTATTCAGTCCACTGGCTTTTGGCTAGAAATTGTGTCACATCATCCTTTCTCAAATTGACAAGGAAATCGAAATGCTTTCGTGTTGAACACCTTCCATTGTTCACATCTGAACAGCAACGCACTGTAGACTGTGCACTACATATACAGTGTAGAAAGCTGGGATTAAATGTTTCATTTATTCACTCAGAGTTCAAAAACGAAAAATAAATAAATAAAATAAAAAGACTTTTTACTTCAGAGCCGCTGATTCCCAGCAGTAATACTATGGCATCCACTGTCCAGATCAGTTAATGGTGAAAATGCGCAGCCATATCTGTGAAAAATCGAATCAAACTGCTGTTACAGAGCAGTGTTGAGGACTCTGTGCTCTTCATGTAATCTTTTGATGTAGACATAATTGATCCGAAATGTACCAAGGGAGTTGGCCAACCTTTTCAGTAACCCAGCATCTATGAAAGGAATAGTGCTATAAACTGCAAGAACCGATCTGAAGAAGCCTTATTCATACTCATGTCACATCAGCCTCTCATTGGTGGAGCTCAGTGGTGTAGTGCCATACAAATTTTTAAAACTTGTTTTAAAGATGTCTATTCACTTACCAGGCATAATAAATTAGCATGAAATACAGTGCTTTCTCTTGAAAATACAATATAATCTGACATGAAGCCTTTCTGAAACAATTTGTTTACTCCTGTTCATAAGTGTCAATGAGCCCTGCACTGGGCAAAGCAATATTAGTAAACATTGTCATCTCTTGAATTTTTTTTAAAAGTTGTACGCCACCCTCTTTTTTAACACTTGATTTCAGACTTTTTTACTTTCTACATATTAGTGTTGTACTGCCAAGTTATCACAAATGGCCAAAGTCGTGTTAATGTTAACAGACACAGAACCACAAGCCATGTAACAGGTGAATAAGATACTAAATCGATGAGCTGGGGTATTCTCACCAGAAAACCTTTGTATTCGGTCAAAATTAACTCGTAACTGAAGATAAAAAAAACCCAAATAGGCCATTAACTGGTGAATGGGCATCTTTAATGCTACCGAGTTACCGATTAACACCCTATAATCTTCTGTAAGTCTTGGGTTATTTGAGCTCTGGCAGCCAGGGATCTTTTTAACCACAAAATAAACTCCATGGATTCTGAAGTGAAGGTTAACAAACTTCAGCCATTTAAAATGTGCAAAAAGAATATTCTCGGCATTTATTAGACTCATCGAGGGGTTGTTTGTTCATGGATGTTTCACTGACTGAGTAAACTGGGTCAAAGACGGCATTATATATACACATAGGCCTACTTATCTTTGAGTGACCTTTAGATTAAAACACTCAATTCAAGTGATCGGCTAAAACTCAAAGGTAAATATAAGTAAGTTTGATTCTGGTGTGTTGAGGTATCAGTGGACGGAAGGAACTAAAGAAAGAAAGACCCCACTTCAAAAAACACTGATCAAGAGGTTACCCATCATCCCCGCTGGCCACCAAGAAGTTGTTCCAACACGTGTTTTTCAAGACAGGTGAAGCTGCTGTCATCATCTCTTTAAAACTGCCCCACACACACACACACACACACACACACACACACAAACACATTCCAAAACAGCTGAACAATCGAAGTAGAGCACTCTGTTCTCATTACATATCCAGATAGGCACCTGTGATTGTTATTTTAACACGGTTTTAAGTGCTAGAAGATAAACAATCCTGTATTCATGACCTCTGGGAACTGGATACCGGAGCATATCTCAGCCATCACTGGGCAAAGGTGGGATACACTGAACAGCTTGCCAGACCATCTCAGGTTTAACACACACACACACACACACACCCACCCACACAGGCAATTTGGAATACCCAGTTAGCCTACTGTTTATGTCTTGGGCCTGTGGAATGAAACCAGAGTACCCAGAACATGCAAACTCCACACAGAAATGCCATCATCAAACCCAAGGCTTTAACCCAGGACCTTCTTGTTGTGAGGTGGACTTGCTAACCATTAAATGACTGTGCCACCTTATACTTCTACACAGCCAACTGTAATTAGACAAATGACGAGCTGTTCAGGGTGTACCTTGCTTTTGCCCCGTGCTAGCGGAGATAGGCACCAGCCTACGACCCTAATAGGGTCAAACAGTTCAGCAAATGCCTGAGTGAGTGTTTAGTGTTGTTTGTCTGTCTGTAACTACAACTTTGTGTCATGTTTTGGATTTGTTTTTGTGTAGTTTTAATTATCTCATTTATTTGCAAATGCGTCCTGCCTACCTTCCTTGTACATGACCAATTCTTGGCATTTGGAAAATACAGCAGGTTTTTCTGTTGTCTAAAACCATGTCAGTAAAATGAGTATGAAACTCACTGCATCACTACATTAGTATGAGTGAATCCAGACTATCTAGCTTGTCCAAAGTCTAAAAAGCCAGTAGCAAATGTCCATACAATCACTGGCACCATCTCTCAAGAAAGCCTTGAGAAAAAGCCTGCGGTGCAACAGCTGAAACAAAACCAAGTTTTGATGGGTTTAATGCTAAATAAGCTTCAGGGAGTGAGATGCTATCAGAAGCCAGAGGCTTCCATGGGAAGAGATCAGCACTTAAACAGCTGAACAAGGAAGGAGAGCAAGAATCCAGCAGAAGTTGTACAGAGGAAAGAAAATGCTGGTTCAAGTACAAAAGGGGCCATTTTCTGATGAGAAGGCGCACAATTTTCCCAGACAGCTGGGACACACATGCCATATGCCAGTCAGCAGCCGTAGAGAAGATGGCACAATGAGGGAGGGATCAACATGCGGAATGCAATGACTCGTCAGCAGGGGAATGCGAGTCGTTGAGAAATCTCTCTGAGCCGTGAAACTTAATTAAAGATTTTCATGACAAAAGTCTGGTGAGATACAAGAGGGAAAATGATCGGGAGAGGCGGGTGAATGGGCAACGTGCCCGAAGAGATAAGGAAAGGAGCGAGGGCAGGAAAGTCGATGAGATGGAATCCGTGTGAGGGAGAGGAGGCGGAGACTGTGGAGCCAGTGAATCATTAGTCAAATAAAACAAAGTTCCCACTCAACCCCGGTGCATATAATACAGCAAAAAGATGATGCTCTTGCTCTCATCTTGGCACAAGCATTTTTTTAATTGATGCGTCTTTATTTGGTGTGTCAGTGGAGACTAAGCACTGAGCCACACTAAGAAATGAGAAAACACCCCTGTTGTAATCTGTTTCTGTTTATCACCTGAGCTGACCTCGTATTATCATTCATATGAATATACAAATCTCGGTACTCCCGGGGTATAGCTTCATGAATAACGCAGAATTGTTCGAAGAATAGGACATATTTCCATAAGGTTTTCGGTCAGGTTATTATCCTCAGCTATTTGGAGGAGAACAAGCACTTTCAGGCTATACTCCTGCCATCGAAAGATGACTTATGGTGATTCCTGAAAAAATGGTATGCTCTCCAGCCAAAACATGAAGCAAACTTTGAAAAACGAAACATTTTAAGTATGATTAAATTGGTGTATGTTTTCCAGATTGTACTCAATGTCTGCAGTACTCATTATCGATTTGCATAGGATAAGCACACATGCAAGCTGGAGTGTTGTTATACTGAAGAAAACTGTGTTGTTATACTGAAGAAAAGACACAGAAAATCACTCTTTGCCGACAAGATATGCCTTCTATACTTTGTTATGGTAATATGCGCCCAGACGACATATTTTACCCAGTGTTTTTGTATGCAATCTGTCTAGGCAGGTCCTGGGATTGGGTCCCATGCCCATGTTATGTCCATACTTGCATGGGTTACTTGGGTGCTGTGGTTTCCTCCCACAGTCCAACGACATGCACATTAAGCTAATCGGATATTCCTGATTGCCCGAGGTGCGAATGTGGTGTAAATGCTTGTATGCCCTTGTTGCCCTCTGACGGTCTGGCAAGCTATTTAGGGTGTACCTTGCCTTCTCCTGGACTTGGCTGGGATGGGCTCCAGGGAGGCTGGAGACCATCTCAACTGACTCTGGGAGAAGGCAGGGTACACCCCGAACATCTCGATTACCATTGTAAAGCCAACACACACACACATAGGGGCAATTTGGAACAGCCAATTAGCCTAACGTGCATGTCTTTGGACTGTGGGAGAAAACTGGAGCACTAGAATAAAACCCATGCAAGCACAGGGAGAATATGTATGCTTCACACAAAAATGCCCAGTCCTCGAACCCAGTACTTTCTTACAGCGAGGTGAAGATGCATACATATACAAAACTACTCCAGTGTCAACAGCCTTTTTCACAGAATCACACACACACACAAATATTAATAAATAAATAAATCCTGAGTTCCTTTCCAGTCTGTGGAGTACATATTGCCCACTCGAGGACTATAAAGACCAAGGATGACAAGTAAAAAGGAATGAAACAGGATTGAACAGAATTCTATATGCCATCTGTTTCCATCAAACCAATTTGTGTGCCTGCTGGAGTGATTTGAAATGGCTTCAGGCAGAGAGATACTTTCAAAATCTGCTTGAAAATGGGATGAAGAGATGAACTGCGAACATTCTTTACAACCCAAGACTTATCTTCACAGTCAACATCCACATGGATTAAAAAGGAATAACTGATTAAATCAAATATTTTTAACTAATAAATAGCATTTATATGCACAGTGGATATATTAAAATAAAACAAAAAAATAGTCTGCACACGGCTGTTAAAATGCCAAGTTTTTGAGGTTTTTGGCCCAAAATCAACAATGTCAGAACTTTTTCCACCTGTAATGTCATCTATAAATTATACAATTCAACTGAAAAACAAACTAAAATCTGGTTGCACAAATATGAACACTCTTAAAGTAACATTTTGTTGAAGCGTTTAAATTTATTACAGCATTCAGTCTTTTTAGTTAAGGGGTCTATTGACTTGGCAGTCGGATTGAATTTGCCAACTTTTCCATGCAAAAGCGCTCCAACTCAGTCAGACTGCAAGGGCATGTCACGTGAACAGCCTTGTCCAGTTTCCTCCCACAGTCCGAACACATGCACATTAGGTTAACTGGATATTTCAAATTGCCCTTAGGTGTAAATGGCAGGCCTTGTGACGGTCTGGCGAGCCGTTCAGGGTGTACCTTGCTGTCGTCCAGTTACAGCGGACAGTTCCAGCTTCCCTAGTAGTATTAAGCTTTTCAGCAAATAAGTGAGTGAGATAATTAAAATCACCGGCTCCAGCTGAAGATCAACAAGTTCAACCGTGATCTCATGAAACCACAACACATTTTCCCAACATGCTTTTTAGGGACATGTAGGGCTATGGTGTCTCAGTGGTTAAGGTTCTGGGATGATAATTCAGTTGTTGGGGGTTCAAGCCCCAGCACCACCACTCCCACTGTTGGGTCCCTGAGCAAGGCACATAACCCTCACCTGCACAGTTGTGTAAACGCAAGCCATTCTGGATAAGAGCGTTTGCCATACACCATAAATATGGGTTTTTGCAAACTACAGTCGACTTGGATGTTTTTCTTAGTAAAAAAAAATAACAAAAGGACATGAGACCAATAAAGAAGACATGAGATTGTAGTCACATGTAGTATACAACGAGTACTTGCCAGAAATGTCTGCAGCTCGTTTAATGCTGCTATAGACCTCTTGGCAGCCTCTTGGAATAGTCTTCCTCTTCTCTTTTCATCAATTTTAAAGTGATTTCCAGTTTTTTGTACTGTATTGTTCCATATAATCCCCACCACTGATGACTGTCTTCACTGTGTTTAATATTATTTCTGATGCCTTGGAAATGTAACTTTTCAATTTTTACTGTAAGATGCAAAGAAAATCCTACTAGAACAGTTGAACTTTATTTTGGGTTATTCGGAGTTAATTTAAGTGATAGCAGGTGTGTAGTAGTGACAAGTCGTTAGCATGTGCTTGAATGGGATTGGTTAATTTTGAACACAGCCACTCCCCTATTAATTATTGGAATAATTATATACTATATACTATAATAACTCCCCTATTTATTATTGGAAATTATTTATCTGGATCTTTATATCACAACAATCTTAACAACTGAACAGGGGTCTGTGCCTTATTTATACTAATTCATTCTTTTATTCATTTGTTGAACCTCTCTATCATACTAGGGTTGTCAGGTGGCTGGATCTCATTTCAGCCAACTCCGGGCAAAGGCAGGATACACCCTGAACAGCTCGACAGTCCACTGCAGGGCCAAAACACACACAAACATTCACACTCACACACAAACTCATACCTCAGTTAGCCTTTGCATGTCTTTAGACTGCAGGAGGACACTGGAGTACCCAGAGGAAACCCATGCAATCACAGTAACAGCATGCAAGCTTCACATAGAGATGCTCTCACCAAGCACGGGACCTGAACCCAGGACCTTTTGGCAGTTAGGTGGATGTGCTAAGCACTATGCCACCACACATGCCACATTTTTATATCCGCTGTATAATACAGGAGTTGACCATTTTACTGTATTGTTTTCCAAGGCCTGCGATGGCCTGACAAGCTGTCCAGGGTGTACCCCGCCCTCGCCCAGAGTCGGCTGAGATGTGTGACAGCCTCCCCGGGACCCTAATTAGGAATAAGCCGT
>JBCNYG010000021.1:6742832-6755648 GCA_039654305.1 Porochilus rendahli
CGCCCGAGCTGGGAATCGAACCCAGGACCTTCTTGCTGTGAGGCGGATGTGCTAACCACTACGCCACCGTGCCGCCCACTGTGTAGCTTAAGTATGTTAATAGTGTAAACTGTATATGTGAAAATAGCAATAGGTAATGAAGCATAGGTTTAAATCACGAGTCGAATCTAATGTATATAAATTTATACACAGTTGAATGGGGCAGTACGGTGGCGTCGTGGTTAGCATGACCACCTTCGTTAAGAAGGTCCTGGTTTCAAGTCAAGGGTGTTTCTGTGCGGAGTGTGCATCTTGTTTCTTGTACTTGTGTACCCAGATGAAACCGACACCAGTTTCCTCCAACAGTCTAAAAACATGCACAAGGCAACCTGGCTGCCACTAGGTGTGCGTTTGAATGCTTGTGTGTGTGTTGGTGAGCTGTTTAGGGTGTACCCAGTCTTTGCACCGAATCAGCTGAGATAGGCTCCAGCCTCCGAGCAGGATTAAACCATTAGAGAAATTAATGAATGAGTGTGTTTTATGTACAGAAACAATTATTTGCCTTGGGAGATGTCTCTGAATCAGGGACGGTTTTAACATACATTTGACCATTGGTACATTTACAGCATTTGGCAGGCAGCTTTATCCTGAGTGACTTACATTTATTAATTTTTACAACTGAGCAACTGAGGGTGAAGGATGTTGCTAGTACTGGGGCTTGAACCCCTACCATTCAGATCAGTGATCCAGAGCCTTAACCATTGGGTCATTACTGCCACATACCATATGTACTTGTAGTACTTGCTATATGCCCTTATCAACGTATTACTTTCTCATTTATACATCTGAGCATTTGAGTTAGGGGTGGTGTTGGGCCTTGAACTCTCTTTAATCCAATCAGTAACCCAAAGCCTTAACCACTGAGCCACCACATGCATTATCCAGCAATATCCACCTGGCCTTCAGCAAATGAGTGTTATTTATTTATTAAGATTATTTTTTATGGATATGATTTTTTTTGTTTGTTTTGATTTTGCTAATTATTACATTTGCATTTAACCCATCTAAAGTGAGCACACACACGTAAACTGTGAGCACACACACTCGGAGCAGTGGGCTGCCACACACATCTGGGTGCCCAGGAGAGCAGTTGGGGGTTAGGTGCCTTGCTCAAGGGCACTTCAGCCATGAAGGCGGAGGAAGGGAAAGGGCAGATTATTCCCCAACCATTACACATTTTCCTGCTGGTTCGGGAATCGAACCAGCAACCTTTCGGTCTCGAAGCAGCTTCTGTGACCACTAGCCTACAGCTGACCCACAATAGGAATAGGATAGGAAAGTATCCTAGAAATGTCATGACTCATTAAACTATATATCTAACTGTACACAATCTCATACAATTATCCAATCATATAACAGATAAAAGTCAAGCTTCATTTAATGCTTCCATCACACAATCTGAGAAGCGATTGGTTCAAAATGACCAGTTGTCAGTACCTCAAATATCTGCTCTTTACAACTGTGTTTGGATGTAGTACATCTCAAAACACACCACACATGTTAAAACGTGAGGTGGATGCAGTCCAGCAGCAGAGGATTTCATCCAGTTCTGCTCTCATCAGCCTCTTATAAGGCTACAAAGGGCAAAAGCTCCTAGAAAGTATTTAGTTGAAGACTAGGAAAAAAAGTCTTCTGGTCTTTTTCCAGCTTCCAACTGCCCGGATATCTAATGGACAGAAACAATATCCTTTTTACCTTAAAGTTATTTTTGAAGAACACTTCCATTTATGCAATTTCCTGCGCGAGCCGAGATCATGCTGTTTGATGATGTAAGCCGGACATGCCATAGACATTTTCTTTAATCAGTGGACGATCTTCATTGAAAATGGGAACACGTTATTACACAACCCTCTAGGATTTGGCATTTGTCATTCATTTGCCAACTTGTTTTATCCCACTAGGGTGGCACGGAGGCTAGTGTCTATCTCAGCCAACACTAGGAGAAGGCAGGGTACACTCTGAACAGCTCAGCAGACCATTGCAGGGCCAACACACACACACACGACTATTCACACCCACACTTAAACCGAGGGTCAATTCGTCACAGGCAGTTAGCCTAATGTGCATGTCTTTGGACTGTGGGAGGAAACCAGCGCACTAGGAAGAAACCCACGCAAGTATGGGGAGAACATACAAACTCTACACAAAAACACCCAAGCCCGGGATTCCCACCCAGGACCTTCTTGCTGTGAGGCAGACGTGCTAACCACTACGCCACCGTTCCATTGATACAGAAGCACACGATGATTAGAACAGTATTGCAAATAAACCCGGTCTACCAATGCCCATCTCTACTGTGATACCCGGTTCCAGCGATCGCTAAATATCTGAACATATTAGCTGTCACAGCACTGCACTACACTACTCCATGTCACCCACTATTAATACTACTAATAGTAAATATTATCTAGAATAGCATGTGGGTGTCTGTTTCAAACTGCAAAACCCCATTTAAATGATCGTGAGCACATATTATATTGTCGTGCACTGAAAATACAAGACACATATTAATTATAACAGTCTAAGAACACCAGCCTGTAAAACAGCAACAAATGATCAAAAACACAATTTTTTTTACTAATATATAAACTGAGCAGTCATGCTGGCAGTGCCGTAGAATCAGTCATCTGGAGTGTAATACAACAGAATATGTCAAAAGAATATAACAGCACTGGGAGCTGAGTGTTGATGCAGATGGCAGCCACATGATAAACATGAAGAAAGAACAATCGTATTTACCAGAAAAAAAAAATTTAGAACCAAAGCTGTGGGGAAATGGCAGCCTTTTCGTTCTTTCTCAGCCTTTTCCCTGACCAAACGCTCAAAAAAAAAAAAAAGGAAAAGCAAAAGAAAAAAAGGAGAAACAAGCTCTGGATCTCTTATTACCAAAGGCTGGAGATGCCGGTGGTGAAATTCCCGTTTCAAATTACCTGAAGAAAGTGAGACAGAATGATGACTGACTGAGGTGGCATGCGAGTGTCCTTCGTAAATTCCAAGGTGAAATCCTGACAGTGAGAGGGGTGTCAGACAGGAAGATGGAAAGTGGAAAGCGTGTGTGACAGTGTTCAGGAGGCTTGCCTTTTTGAAGTGATGTGCAGCCTGTCCAGCTCTCACACACACGTCTCTTTAATATTACGATACATGACATTCCGTAGCACTCAGAGGTGGTAGAAAACATTTTAGGCTCATTACTTTCAGTATGGAGTTAGCATGTCCGGCTCACAGCACAAAGGTCCTGGGGTCGAGTCCCAGGGTCGGCGAGGGTGTTTCTGTGTGGAGATTGGATGTTCTCCCCCTGGGCTTTCTCTGGGGACTCTGGTTTCCTCCCACAGTCTAAAAACTTGCATTAGGCTCATTGGATGCTCCACATTGCTCATAGGTGTGAGTGTGTAAATGGTTGTGTTTGTGCTGGCCCTGTGATGGTCTGGCGAGCTGTTCAGGGTGTACCCTGCTTTGGGCTCCAGCCTCCCTGCACCCCTAATAGGATTAAGCAGTTTGCTGAATGGATGAGTGCTTCCAATATATAATGTAATGTGTGAAGTGGTGAACAAATGTCAGTAGCAAGAACGGAGGGCAAGTCAATGTTTTAGTGTGCTTGCAGCGGCCCAATTAGTGGCAAAACAAGTATTTTTGAGAATTCTTTCTTTAGGGATGAATATAGATTACACAGAATAAGTGAGCACTGAATCCTTGACAAGGGCAGCATGGGGCGCAGTGGTTAGCGCGTCCACCTCACAGAAAGAAGGGTTTGATTCCTGGGCTTGGGCGCTTACATGTTCTCAGTGCTTGCGTGGGTTTCCTCCCACTGTCCAAAAACATGCACAGTGGGCTACTTTACTGTTCCAAATCGCCTCTAGTTGTAAGTGTGAATGGTTGAATGTGTTCAGGGTGTACTCTGCCTTCACCCAGAGTCGGATGAGATGGGCACCAGCCTCCCAGCAACCCTAATCAGGATTAAGAAGCTTAGAAAATAAATGAAAGAATGAACGAATTATTGACAGCACAGTATAGATAATACATCTTTGCACCCTGTGGCAAAAAGCCTTTAGCTAACATTTTGGCTACAATCCATCACAGCCTTTTTTTTTTTTTTCAATAGGTTTCCAAATAAAGGTGCTATGCAGCATATGCTATGGTTATACTGTGTAAGAACTTTTCCCGAGTTCTATACTGTATTTTTACTGTTATGAGTGGTATCGACAGTGCCCATCCCAGTCAACTGTGGATCAAGGACACCCTGAAGACTTTCGCAGGGTGAAGACACACACACACACACACACACACACGTTTACACCTATGGGCAATTGGGCAATTTTTGGACTGTAGAAGAAAAGTGGAGCACTTGAACAAAGCCCACACATGCGCAGAGAACATTTTAAAGAACATTTAAACTCTATTCATACTAGCTGGGCTCGAGACATGGTCATGGGACTGTGAGGTGGACGTGCTAACCGAAACATCACCATGCTATCCTTTCTCAGGAATTCTTTATCACCTATTTTTAAATCAAAGAAGAAAAAGATGTGGAACATGAAGATAGATGGATGGATGCATAAGATAGATGTATTAGATGGGATAGATCCTTCGCCCGGCCTCCCTGTTTCCCTGAAAGGATTAAACGGCACATCAAATGAATTATTGAGTGATTAGGTTATATTGGTTGTCTACACAGATGTGTAAGTGGGCTTGAATGTTAAAGCATTTCAAATTCTCCAACAAAGAAGCTCAAAACCTGCTCCAACTTGAATATGCCGCTGTGCAGAAGAGAACAGAATAGAACAGAACAGAACAGAACTCAAGTGACCTCCACAGAGCCCTCCCTGACGTCTTCCCCACAGAACACCTTTGGGACGAGCTGGAACGGTGACCGTGAGCAGGGTATCCTCACCCAACAACACTGACCGACCTCCCTAATGGACTTGTGGCTGAATGTGCACAGTGGAAAGGCTTCTCAGAAGAGTGACGGTCACTATAAGAACAAAGCAGGGACCAAACCCTGCTTTGAATGAAACATTCAACAAGCATATGTAGTGTCCACAAACTCCTGACAGCGTAGCGTGTGTCTGTACTGAGACTAGTGCAGTCTTGGGTACAAAATGCACAAGCTTTTTCCGATCACATGTATCGCCTGCAGCCTAATTTTTATTAAAAACCTGCTTGAACATTGCAGATAATATACATTTTCCTAAACGTTTGACACAAAGTGATGTCTATGTCCCGTGCACGGCAAGTGCGTTTCTGTGTGGAGTTCGCATGTTCTCCTTGTGGGCTCCTCACCGTACTCCAGTTTCCTCGCACAGTCGGCTAAATGGGTGTTCCAAATGGCCTCAAGATGTGAGTGTGAATGGTCGTGTGTGTGTTTGTTGGCCCTGCGATGGCCTGGTGAGCTGTTCAGGGTGTACCCTTCCTTCACCCAGACTCGACTGAGAGAAACTCGTAGGATTAAGCATTTTGGTGAATGAATGTTTAGAAAGATGACTGGAACAGGTACACAGATTAGTTAGCATTAATTTTGAATTGTTTAATGATTTGGACGACAGTCTGTATTCAACAATTTGTTTAGATAATTAGAAACATTAGGCCCTGTGACATAGCGAATCCGTTACCATGACTGATACACTTTCCATTCAGGCGGACACGCTTATGATTTAGGAGGCCTTTCCTCCTGTTTGAATTTTCCCTTCAATCACGGCACTGCAGTTGGCCCAAACCAAACAAACTGTCCAAGTATTTACATAAAAGGCTTCATTAGAAGAGAATAACATTTGGAGGGCTTTTGTGAGCGTCTGTCAAGAGCGCATGAGGATTTATGAGGCTGGGTAATGAAAAAGATAGCACGAGTGTCATCCAGTCCGCAATGAGCCAATAACGCAGTACGAGTTAAGCAGCCCGGCAAAAAGCTGCTTCTAATAGCCATGATCGCACTGAAGGGCCATTATGGGGTTATCGACACTGCATTAATTCCCCACATGGACGATGAGATTTATGCTCCTCCACAAGAGGAGCTTCTGCTTCTTTTCATGAGTTGAAACATTTGGAGGATGCGGAATTAGCCAGCTCTTCATGCTTTGGTTCAGTCTGGAGGAGACAAAATGTTTCGTGGCTCTTTTTTCCCCTTGTCCTTCAGATTATTAAGAAGTTGACAGCAGCCTTTTCTTACACCCGTCTTCTCATTTCCAACTGACTGATAAGAAGTGACTGTACAACTGGAAAACCGCAGCGAAAGGCACAGGGATGGTCACAGAACAATCCCTTATGCTTAACTAACGGGCTGGAAATAACAGCGTGCACTCAACACGTACAATAATAATGAGATCCAGCTAGCTGGTGACACGAAAGTGAGACAGAGTCATAGACAAAACAAGCGACAGCCAGAGAGAAAGATTGAGGCAGAGACGGAAAAATGAAAGGCAATGAAAGATGCAACGATATGGAAAGAGAGAAGCAGATGAAGACAAAGGAAGAGACAGAGCAAGGTGATAAACAGAGTGGAAGAAAAGGCAAAGAACAGAGACAGAGAGCAAGACTGGGGGGGGGGGGGGTTTGCAGGACACCTAAGCAAAAAAACAAAACAAAAAAAAAAACAATGGAGAGGGAGATATGAAAAAAGCAAAAGACAGGAACACAGATAAAGCAAGAGGCAGAGAGAGAGAAAAAGAGAGAGAGAACGCAAGAGGCAGAAAGTCAATGACAAACAAAGAAGCGGAGAGATGGATAGAACATATAGACTTAGATGAAACAAGAAACATTTCAAAGGCACTTACAGAGTGTAAGGTAGCTCCACCACACAGCATGGATAACGTAGCAAATAGGCCTATAGGGATATTTTTATACAATGTTTATACAAGTACGATATGTTTTTAGGACATGGATGAGGCCAAATTACATTTTTATTTCTTTTGAAGGATTTCGAAGATGGCAAGGGTTTGACCTTTCAAGGTCACTCAGGATCACAGACAATTGTCTCGATTGAAAGTCCACATTATTAGGGTTTTATTAGTAGTAGTATTAGTATGGTAACTGCATGTCTATTTGCCTTCATTAAGAAGTTATAAGTGCTCGAAATCCTGTGCCCTTGATTCTGTCCTTCCCAGGTCACTTTAGGCCAGAAAAGGCTTGATGCCATTGAAGAGTATGTATGGTTTTCTATCTGTCCCTTATTCCACATATGTCACTTTGTTTCTCCGATTTAAGCAATTACACTTTTTAACATGAGAAATTCATATGTTCAAAAGTTTGTGACCTTGCTCTGACCTTCACATTTAACCTGACATCCCAAAATTTAATAATCTCTGGGACTCGGGTAGGGTTGTGTCTCCACCCAGTTTGGTGAAAATTCTTGCACGGATGTGGTAAGGATCTAATTCGCAAACAGCCAAACATCAGTGATTACAATGCCTCTGGCAAAATTCAGTTTTGTAGCAGTGGTAAAAAAAAAAAAAGGATTGAAAGAGAAAAGAAGAAAGCGGTGAGGCAGGCAAAGTAAGAAACCAAGGCATATAAAGATAGGCAAAGCAAGAAATGGAAAAAAAGAAATGGAAAAGCGCACACACATCCACACACACACACACACACCCACACACACACACACACACAGAGAGAGAGAGAGAGAGAAAGAGAGAGAGAGAGAGAGAGAGAGAGAGAGAGAGAGAGAGAGATCAAACCACAGAAAAGCAAACAAGCAGAAACTGTGACAGAAAGAGACAAAGCAAGAAATGTATACAGAGAAAGAAAAAAGCAGGGAGAGACAGGGAAAGAAAGAAGCAAGAAGAAGCAGAGACAGAGAAAGAAAGAGTCAAATAAAGAAGTTCAGAGACAGACAAAACAAGATGCAGAGACACACAAAGGACAAAAAGAGAGAAAAAATCATAGGAGGATACATACCAAAAAACGTCCCCCAAAAAAGTGATTATTCTATATACAAGTGCACTCTTACAAAGTTACAAAGTTACTAAAGCTCTCTCTCTGCCCAAGGGCCTACCTAATACTAATATGTACATAGACTTAGGCACTGCCTGAAAGTGAGGCTCCTGATACCTTGAACTACGCTCGGGAGCGAAAGCAAGAAAGTTTAACAGTGATTTTCTTTTGCCTGCCGTTCACTGGCTGATTTACACATTCATTTGTATCACCAGTCCTGTTAGTTTAATTATCCGTTTAACGAGTTCATGTTCTGTGTTCCTCTTTGGTGTTGTTTTGTTCAGCAGGTGTTTGTCTGCTACCTGAGTTAGATTGTGAGTTTTTGATTTTGTGCAGTGGTGGCATCAACTCAGGCATGGATATGAGACAAGCAAGTATTGTTCCATGCCTATGGGGCTCAGTTCAGGGACTCAGCTCAGGGGCTCCGCTAAAAAATGTAGCATAAGATTACAAAGCCAAAACAAACTGCAATTTGAAATACAACAGATTACAACCAGCATAGATCAAAGTAAACTTACTCTCCATGTTTGCTTTTATTTTCTCCTTAATTGATGACCTAATGATTGTAATGATCTTTGCCAATTTCCATCCAGTTATGGCAGCACAAAACAAGGACAAAATACTTTATACCCTTTTCCTTATATAAAACCTCACAGACAATCACAACTGACATGCCAATTTCACGGATAGTGTAGAGGCAGACAGGGAAAGCTAACAGGCCCAGGGTCTTTGACCACCAGCTACAGACAGCTATGGCATCATCAGGATTTAAACTCAGGATCTCTGAGCAACAGGCCAAACTGCTTTCTGCTGCACCATTCAGAATCCCTTATGCTTTCTTTTATTCATTGTTTTATTTTTCTTCCACATTCCTACATATCCCTACAGATTCCAACTCTTCCTGGACATTCCCGTGGAAACTGTGAGCTATAATCTCACTCAATAAAGCCCGGGCTTGACTAAGGTCACAGACTCATATGGTCTCCAAACCACATCGATTGGCTTCTGTAAATTTAAAAGCGCAGTAGCAGTACTCTAGGGTTCTCTCGGATCACTAAGTTTCAGAAATGTAACATCACATTATTTACCCATTAGCTATATAGATAAGGGCAGCACAATGGTGTACTGGTCCGAATGTCCACCTCACAGCAAGAAGTTCTTGTTTCAAGTCCTGGGTGGAATTTGTATTTTCCTCATGCTTGTCTCTGGGTTTTAACCAAGCAATCCAGTCCACCCCCCCCACCCCCGATTGCCTGTTCTAAATTGCCCATCAGTGCGAGTGTGAATGCTTGTGTGCTGACCCTGCAATGGCCAGGCCTATGGTGGCAGGGTATATTATGACTTTGTCCAAAGACAGCTGAGATATGCTCCAGCCTCTTTGAATCCCAAGTAGGATTAAGCGGTTCAGCAACGAAGAGTTTCAGGCACTTTGGTCGGAACACTTAATAGCCAGGGAGCTACCTTGAGAACCTGAAGAGTGTGGCTGCCATTCCAAGAGAGTTTGGTTATGTTGAAATTTGTCTTGGGTCACATGCAAGATCAATTCATCCACTTTTTTTGGTTTGTTTGTTTTGTTTCTTCAGCTGGCAACTGTGTCTTTTTGCTCCACCCGTCTTGGGACGGCCACAGTAGTCCTATAGCCCTCACATATCAGCTGGCATAGCATCATTCACTCACTCACTTTCCAAACCACTTAATCCTACAAAGATCACAGGGAGGCTGCAGTCTATCTCAGCCAGTACTGGAAGAAGGCAGGATGAACCCTCAACAACTGGCCAGGTCTTTGCAGGGCCAACATACACATCCATTCACGCTCATACCTGGGGCAACTTGGAACAGCCAATTAGCCTAATGTGCCTAATGTCCTTGGACTGTGGAAGGAAACTTGACTACCCAGACAAAACGCATGCAAGCACAGGGAGAACATGCAAACTCCACACAGAAATCCCCAAGCCCTGGACTCAAACGCAGGACCTTGTTGTTGTTTGGCGGATGTCCTAACCACTACGCCACCACCCTTAGCATCACATATGATCAAGTTCTCTCAATGAAGCATCGTAAATTTTAACGTTAAAAACTGGCACACATGGAGAACTTCATCCCGCCTTCTGTAGGGTTAGTGTAAAAACTAGGCATCTTCTTCTGGCCCTTCATGACGTGTGTGTCAAAGAGATGTCGCCGACATGAAAACCAGCAAGACTAGAAGAATGTATTCCCTGTTCTTATGTCTTTCAACTCAGAACTGAAAGCGTAAAATCAGGCTTGTTGTCACAGGATGTGCTTATCGCAAACCTAAGATGGACAGGCTTGGCTTTCTTCAAAATGTCAAACCCCAGGGTGGAAAAATGCAGGTTATGTTCTGAGGGGGAGAAGAAAATAAAAAATAAAAATCAAGGCCAAGCACTCTTACTCATAAGCAGCCACAATTTGAAAGAAGTGCTGAAAGCAATTTACTGCGATTAAAAAAAAGCCATACGCAGTTTGAAGCGACATTATCAAAAGGAAACGAGGGAAAGCTGACAACAGGAGTGCACAAGACTTAATTTGTTTTTAAATCAGTGCATTACTTTCTTCTTTTTGTGTTAACAGCCTTTAAGAGCACGCGCTCTTAAATCAAACAGCATCGGCTATAAACTTCTACCACATGCTAAATTGGATTTGCATGGCTTGTTTAAGATTCCTCCTATCTCCTTCTCACTTAGAACACTTTTGCTAAGCTGGTGGTGTAATGGTCAGGGTGCTAGGCTCATGATCGAGAGGATGAGTTTGAATCCCAATAGATCCCCACTGTGTTAAAACCCCTGGGCAAGGTCTCAACCACAAGTGTGTTTCTGTCCACCAAGCAATATAAATGGTGAATAGTAAAAAAAAAATCCTGGCAAGGTGTCCTGCGATGGACTATCACCATATCGAGGAGTAGTTGAGAAACTAGATACTTCATGCGAAAAAATGACAATCACATCATAACAAAACATGTTTTATGATACACATTAAATATCACTAACTAATGGTGCAGCATGGTGCCATGGTGGATAGCAACAAGGTCCTGGGTGCAAGCCCTGTGCCCTGCAAAGAAATTTCTGATGTTTAGAGATTGCATGAACCGGGTACCATAGTATAGATTTGGATGTTAAAAAAAACAAACTTTTTCTTTTTTTTTTTTTACATAGGTAGCAATGCTGTTCTAATGTATCATCATCACATGCCTCTGTATGGGCGGTACGGCGGTGTAGTGGTTAGTATGTTCGCCTCACAGCAAGAAGGTCCTGGGTTTAAGTGCTAGGCTGGCATAATGCATAAAACATAATCAGGTAAAAAAAATAAAATAAAAAAGAAAATTAGGCCCCTACCCCCCACACAAAGCTCTGGATTGCCCAACATCGGTGTGTGCGATCTCAGTAGTGCTCCTGCGGCTAACTGGCCACAAATTCCCGCAATCATGATCCAAAATCCAGTGCATGGTCTTCCTAGAAGATACAAAAGCACAAGGGCAATAAGTCTAGAATGGGATTTGTGGCACAGGTCAGGAGTTCACATGCACTTCACCATATAGCATGTATGAGACACACTCTACACTATGTAGATGTCTCCAACCAGATAAGCACAGCAGACCATCTTAAGTTCTGTTTATTTGAAACACCCTCACATCTATTTGCGCAAGAGGCTTTCCAGCCACGTATTCATTATAGATTTGAAGGAATGGAAGTCAGCGCAGATGGTCTGCAGATCCTTCTTTACTGTAGATGCGGCAGCAGATGTGAAAACGTGTCTCATTCAATACTGCACACACACAACGTCAGCACAAGAAAGTGAAATCAGATCAGACTCAGAACGTGACCCTGAGGAACCCCGATGAAATCCTGTCTCCAACACTGTGCAGATCCATTTTACTCTGATACTGATGTTGACAGCTGGGCGCTCAACAGCTACATACAACACACATTCAAGTCAAATTTTTTTTTCTTCATAATTTAACTTTAATCTTTAAAGAAAAAAAATGACTTGCTGAAAAAATAATTTGTTGTGGCTGGTGCAGTAAATAACTTTTACATGAATATGAACATATTGTTCAGATCATATGTTTTAAACAAATGCAAATCTGAAGCTCACCGGGCAAGCAATGTAAACATGCAGCACTGCACACAGTTATAACATTAATTCATTCATTATTCATAAACATCTGGTCAGAGGATTCTATTTTAAATTAGGCTACCAGGATAACTACAAGTGCTTATAAAAATAACGTTTAATGTCAATAATCAAAGCCATTCAGTCAGAACCAAAATCAAAAAAGGAAAGATTTATAGGTGAGGAGGGGGATTTTACAGCGATGCTCGACTTACCCCCAGTGGTTAGAGGTTGGGGTGACGTGCCGACAGGGCTTAGTGTGGGTAAGAACCTGGGCAATTCAGGGCTTTACTGGGCAAACCAAAAAAAATGATGAAAAAGCACGTTTAGCTGTGGAGGTGGAGAGAAACAGCTGGAGTGTGGGGATATTCTTGAGGTTAGAAAATATCACAGAGATGCAAAACAAAATGACTTTTCTATGCAAAAGATTTACAAACCAGAATCGGGCAAATTATGAACTTAAAATGTTTTGTTGTAATTGTGAATATCAGCAAATATTCACACACCAGGCTTAAACACCAGGTTCTGCCATTTCTACCTTTCTGTATCCTCGTATTCTAAATTTAGCCTAAATGATAACACTGTTAATAAAATACTTATTATTGTTACTACTAGTAGTAGTATAATTCATTCATTCATTCATTCATTTATTTAAACCGCTTATTCCTAATTAGGGTCGCGGGGAGGCTGGCGCCCATCTCAGCCGACTCTGGGCGAGGGCAGAGTACA
>JBCNYG010000021.1:6757911-6776761 GCA_039654305.1 Porochilus rendahli
GAGGCTGGCGCCCATCTCAGCCGACTCTGGGCGAGGGCAGAGTACACCCTGGACAGCTCGCCAGGCCATCGCAGAGTAGTATAATTATTATAATAAAAATTATTATTAAGGCCACACCCACTAGGGGAGATAGAGATATGGATATTTGGCACATTAAACAAACAGACAGACAGACACACACACTACACAGAAACATAATGAAAAGGAAACTTAAACAAGGTTTATTTTTTATATTTTTTTGCATATTTTAACCATTGTGGAGGCAGGTCAGGCTAGCTCTACATGCTTCAAGCCAAGCTAAGCTGTGTAGCCAATGTCTTTCTAAGTATAGTACATAAAACATGGAAACCTAAGTAAAATGTGCTGTAAATGTTTTTACTTTTTTAAAAATTTAAATCCATTCAAAGTTTACGTATATACCATGTGTAAATCCATGAAAACTAAAAAGATTTTAATGCTTTATTTTTCCATTTTTAAAAGTGACAAAGATATCTCCTGCTTTAAGTAAAAGGGACAAACTGAATGTCTGTCTTTGTTCCTGTGCAGTATATGCTAATGCAGTAAATGCTACATAATATAGTAGGGACAGTGACATTATTCCACTGATGCAAAATAACATATTCCCAGGCTGGAATCTTGTAGCAAATAGCAAAAAACTGTACTTGGTACAAAATATTGAAACCAACTACAGATGTCCATTAATTTATTCTCTTTATCTTGAACTTGCTTACTGTGGATCTGGAGTCTATCACTGGGAATATTGTGCGCGAGACTGGATTACAGCCTGGATAGGATGCCAGTCCATTTCAGGTTCCAATGCACAGCAACACTGAAACCGATAAACGGACAGTCCATACACGTGACCAACACACCCAAAGGAGCTTTCCCTAAACTGCTGCCACAGCATTGGAAGCATTTGGTTGTATCGAATATCTTTGGATGCCGGAGCATCACAATTTCCCTTGACTGCAACTAAGGAGTAACACGACAACGCTGACGTACACAAAGCAAACTGCATGAAAACATGCTTGCCGAGGTTTCAGTCGGAGAACGAGTAGCATGACCGAACCGACCTACGCTGCCCTTGCATCAACCCAACTAAACACCTTTGGGTTGAGCTGGCATTCTGACTGCACCCTGAGGCCTTCTCACCCAACATCAGTGCCCAACCTCACAAACGCTCTTATGGTTGAATAAACACAAATTCCCACAGCCAAGCTCCAAAATCTAGTAGAGCACAGATTATTATAACAGCAAAGGCCTTGCCTTGGCCTTTACATCACTGTGTGATGATAGAATCGTACGAGCCTCAGACTGTGTTAGCGACACACACATGAAAGGTGCTGGCGAAGGCAGAGATCTGAGAAGTTGTATTTCGAGGTGAAGGAGCCTTTGAATAGGACAGACCTTCAGGTAGATCTGTCTTTCACAGTACGACAAAATTGCTTCTCAAATTGTGTAGAAATGGGTATTTTCCAAAAACTACAAAGAATTAAAACAGCAATCCCTGCCCATAACATACCACATGTACATACAACATACCATTCATTTTCTGAACTGCGTAATCGTAATTAGGGTCACATATAATATGTCAGACAAAACAATTCAGATGCATTCAGCAAGGGGGAAAAAAAAAATTACCTTTTTTTACAAAATTGGTTGCAACGTGTGGACGAAAACGGTGACATTTTTTGTTCCTTATACTTCCTGTCATGCTATCGTAGAAAGAATCAACTCAAAGCTCAACTTATAGGGCTTACAATAAGGAACTTGCGTTAAAATTTATATCCAAAGTAGAAGTTCCTGTTTTTCTTACTTTGCGGACTGAAAATTGCACATCACTTTTATGGTTCTGAGTAAAATCGAGTGGTGTCCACGCTGGTTATATTACGGACCCGACCCATTTCTCCTGTAAGGGGTGAGGTTCCATGTTACGACATTCACTGTACAATTTAGTTCCCCCTGAAGTGGATTTATTCCATACGTAGTTCAGCAGTAATTAATTTATATACCAAAAACAAAACATGAATTTTTTGAAATTTTGTATTCTATACAGATTTATTCCTGTTTGTTACCAATAAAAGTGCAGTTATCTGCAAGAAGTTTAAGAATTTAAGCTGGACTACACTGAAATTTGGGGATTATGAACGTCACACTTAATGGTACCAGTTTCAGAGAATGACCCATATACATGTTCATCCATTCATATGCTGAACCCCTTAATCCTTACTAGGGTCACATGGAAGCTGGAGCCTGTCCCAGCCAACTTGGAGCAAAGGTTTGGTACAACCTGAACAGTTTGCCAGACCAGTGTGAGGTCAACACACGCACACACACCTCTCAGACTTTCCACTCAAACTGTAAAGTAAAAAAAAAAAATAGGCAAATTTAAAACTCGAAGCACGCTAAAATGAGTATTACGTCAAAGAACACAAAAGGAAAAAATATAAAGCAGGACTCACGTGGGGCCTTTTTGATGACTGAGTGGCAAAACAATTGTGAGCAGTTACTGAAAACACGATGTGAATGGGTTGTAATGAGGTTGTGTTGAATGCGATTCAGAAAGGTTGTGAAAGGTGAGAGCAAGGCAGCTAGACGGTGTTACATGGTTTAGAGAAAAATCATGAACATTTTAAACACTGTGATTTATGGCAGACAATGGTGCACCATCACAGTGTCAAGATGATGTGACTGCGGTCCAGAACGGATTGGAACCACGGTCAAAACTGCAGGAAAAATAAAGCTGCTACTGTCTGCATACAGGTTAAAAGGTGCCACTGGTTTAAGAATGCACAACAATCATCATGATATAATCACACCTGATGTTTTTTTTCTCCCCCTATATGTTTTTATCTTGTCTGCTAAGCCAAAACCAAAAGATAAATAATGCACACAAAAGATAAATAAACACAACAATAACCGTTATAAGTAGTGACACTTATTTCTCACTTGTAGCCATCTTTAGTTTTTCATTTAAAACATTGCTTGGACGAACTATGGGAGGAAACCAGAGTATGCAGAGGAAACCCGGTTCCTGCCACTGCTAAACATCTGATCAGATTAGCAGTCACTGAACCGCACCATAAACAGCAGTATATTTTTCATGGGTTGTGAACATATAACCAGTACAGATATTTTAGCAATTTGATGACACTAGAACAAACGGCAAACATTTATTTATTTATTCATTTATTTTTAAACTGCAAAAGGCACTTGCTGCGTTACTGCGAAGGCAAAAACTGACATTCAACTGCTTTGTATGTATCCTTACATTTTAATAAATGATTCCACTGTTTAGAGAATGATTCTTTATTAAAATATTCAGTCTTTATTTCAGTTATTTTGAGTCAAGGCATACACTCGATAATCATTATTGAAAAGTTAAAAAAAAAGAAAAAAAAGAACTAACTGTAAAACAGGATCAAATAACTTTAAAATTTAAACTAGAATATAAAGTCTTTGAAATTGAATCAAAATTATGTCAATGAGTACTAAAAGGGGGAAACAAGTAGCCAGTGCCTGCTATGAGATGTAGTTATTCCGACTTTTGCCCCTTTCTGTTTCCTTGAAAGGGCAGCAGCTACATCATGCCATATATCCTGACTAGACTATAAACAGAGATGGATATAAAAACCAAATAATGCCGGAGAGAGACAGGGTAGAGGGAGGAATAAAAAAAAGATTAAAATAATGGGAAAAAAAATTACATCAGAATGGCACAATAATATCTCCATGTATAGGTCTGGCTTGATATGAATCTCTATATGGACAGAAACACACATCCTCAAACATTTATCCAGGCAGAACATATCCATAGCATAACTCGTATCCGGTACATAGGGATACGAAAAGTTAAAATTTTTCAGTGTTGATTTGACACCCAGCAGAAAACAAAAACAAACAGACAAATAAAAGAAATCTATCAACCCTCAAATTTACAGTGGATTAAACTAAAAAGGGTCTATCTCTCTCAAGGTTTTTGGCTACCTCTTAATATTCTCATCATTACTAGACATGTGAATGAGGGAAAAAACAGTACAATAATGTTAAAAGGCAAACCTTATTGAATCAAACAAGCCCATAATTGTCTGCACAACTGTACCTCTATGCCCACCCCTCCCCTTATTTGTAGAATGTCACTATGAAACACTTGCACCTTCAGTCACTTTGCTTACTGTCTTTATGTATTATTCAAAGAGTTCAGGAGATAAAAAGAGTGCTGTTAGGCAAGTAGTTTGATTTTGAAATAAGTCAAAAAGAAATACAAATGATCAAACAAAATAAACAAACAAACAAAAGCCCATCTAGACACAAACGCGCTAGGATCGGAGGGTGCATCTTCCAACTGATCAGCAGTATCCAGACAGCCCGAGGCTGAGGTTGTTGTTGCTGTCTTTAAGGATTGCGTAATTACACCCCCACCATCACCATTCCAAAAAAAGAAAAAAACAAAAGTCCAGTTTTACCACACCCTCCCAATCAAATGTCCCAAATTGCAATGCCCCTCCGATTTCCAAAAAATGCAAAGAGACAACACTGGTTTCGGAACTGCACAAGTTCCCCGTCCTCCACACCGGAGGGATCTCTAAACATTAGGGTGGCACATATGGAGGTGGTGATCTGTAAGGGGTCATGTTCTTAGGGCGAGACCCTTTACCCTCCATCGGAGCAGAGAAAGGTGGTGGGGGTTGGTAAGGAGGGGCATTGGGATCGTCATCTTGTAGGCCTGAATACTCTCCCAAAATGTCTTGGTTCAGAGGTGTGGTCTCCGGACTGGCCATGTTGGGATACTCAGGCGGTGGGAGAGGAGGTTTTTCCTCTTGGAGGATTAGGGGCATGCTAGATGATGGAGGAGGTTTCGAGTCATCAAGTTCATCAGCGAAAATGATAGGGACTCCTTTTTTGATGAAGGTTGCTTGGTCTTCAATTGTAAGCTTCCCCTTGCGCTTCTTGCGGTAGCAAATCATCGCGATGATGCCGGCAATCAACAGGATCGCTGCAACCACCACAGCCGGGATGACTGTGTGAAGATAGACATCGTCGTTGCTCTGTCGTCCTGCTCCCACAGCCGGCGTAACAGCAGGTGGGATAGGGTCTGGGATCTCACCTGGTGGTACAAACATGTAGTTGCGGCAGCTACC
Source organism: Porochilus rendahli (assembly GCA_039654305.1). Classification (NCBI taxonomy): domain Eukaryota; kingdom Metazoa; phylum Chordata; class Actinopteri; order Siluriformes; family Plotosidae; genus Porochilus; species Porochilus rendahli. Next base: position 6,763,053 of record JBCNYG010000021.1, read on the forward strand.
CGTTCCTTTGATGGTGATATTTATGGGTTTAAAGTCTGGGTCCATGCTATTGATGAACACTGGCGAAGGTTTGCCTTCCGCATCAGAGATCCTTCGACTCATGGCTTGAATTTGCTCCTTGGGACACGGGTATTGTTGGAGGCTGCTGTTGGTCCATTCGATTACAATGGACCCCTTGGTGATATTTCTCAGTGTGACTGAGCTCGCATTGCGATCACCAAATGAAGAGGCTAATTTCCTGACGAGAAGGATCTTCTTATGGATATCGCTGGTAACCGAACGAGGTTCCCCTTGGAATCGGGCAGCAAACAGGACCGGGGACTTAAAATTGTTTACAAAGCGACTGACATGGACCTCGATAGCATCTGTTGCATACAGACCACCTTTATCAGTTGCCTGCATGAAGTATTCATGCTTGCCTTCATGCTGCCAGTCTGGTAATCCATAAAGCAACTGGCTGGTACTGTTGAACTGAATCCAGGAGTCTTCTGCAACAACATCATTGTTTTTCCTCAAAGTTAATCTTAACTTGTCCGTTGTACCATCTTCTCGATCAAAGAAAGTGTCCGATGGGATTTTCACTTCAAAGTACGTGCCAATGAATGACTTGACTTCATCAAGTGGGTTGTGCAGCTTTGGTTTTGTATTGCCATCATGTACAATAACTGAGGGCGTGGTACGTCTGGGAGGCTTAGCTGTGGTTGTTTTGGGTTCCTTTGGTACTAGGGTGGTCTTGGGTGGTTTCTTGGGCTTCCTAGTTGGTTTCTTGGTGGTTGGTGGTGTTACAGAAGGCCCGACATACAGTGGCCTGGTCATGGTGGGCTGTATAGTAATAGTGCTGGTAGTGTCCATAATTTTTGTGGGCTGAGGAGGTCCTATTGTGGGTGTATGAGCAGTTGGATCTCTGGTTCGAATAGTGGGTTTGACAGGCAGGGGTACAGGGCCCCGCACAGGTTGTGAGGAACTGTCTGAAGTTGGTCCAATTGATCGGGACGTTGGTGTTGGTACAATGCGGCTCGATGGCTCAGGATACGTTGTTGGAGGGAGCAAGGAGGGCACGGGGGTAGGAGTATTGAGCTGCCGCCGTACTCGTTTGGGTACATGTGGCTTTTTATTAGCGATGTACCATCCTACCACCGGATATCCCAAATGTGCCGACATTGCCCCTTCCTTTGCTGGAACTTGAACACTGCTGATGTTGGGAATGTTGCTTTGATCCAGGGCACAGCCAAGTTTCCAAGACAATAAAGCACCATTTTCGACAACCTTTTTGGCATTTCCTGGCCCGGCCATAAAAGCAGACATATCAAACAAGCGATTGTTGACAACTGGCAAGACCTTCATGTGCTGGAGCCCTACCCCCGAGAATTTTTTCATGCTGGTCAAAAGCTCCACTCTCTGTTTGGAGAGCATCTTCGTGAGGTCTGCATCCAAAATAACTGTAAGCACAGTAACTGGCTCTTCGTTGCCACAAACAAAATCCTGAAAGTCATTGTCAGTTAACTGGATTGCTAACTGAACGGGGTCCGTGTCCGCATGTTCCTCCGGATGAACCTCAATGGAAAATACATCAGGACTCTGGGACACATGGCTTGCATTGGCAGTTGAGACAGATATGTAGTGGACACCCTTGTCTATCTCTAAAGGAAGTCCTTGAAGGGTGCTGCTCATTGGCTCCCAGTGCAACCAGGAGGGTAATGCATCCTTGCCTGCCTCTGTGATCTGGAAAGAAGAAAAAAAAAAAAAAAACACTGGTCATTATTTATTGTAATACACTGAAATTACTTCAGCCATCATTCTTGAACGTTTGAAAAAGGTAGAGGGCAGATACTGGAAGGATGATAACGTGGTGCGACATTGTCAATAGGAGAGTTTGAGGGAGAAAAATTATTGTAAAATCTACTTCACAGCTCACCTGAAATCCTTAAAACCAATTCAATAAACAAAGTGTACGACTTAAAAAAGCAAAGTTAAGAGGTAGCTGATATGGCCGTATAACGTCTTGCGGAAATGCAATATTTAAGCTGTAGTACGGCAGAAGCAAACAGACTAAACTTTAAACAACTAGGATTACTCGAGTCAGAAACATACAGTAATGACTATATAGGAAGTGAGGCTTTTAAACAAATGACAGAAATGTCTTCTGCCTTCAACTATTTAAACTGATGGCTTATAAATCTAGGCTGATAAATAATGTAAACACGATGCTCCTGAGACAGATTATTAATGCTCTAACCAGGAGACTGTGGATACTTGGGGAGCGATGGCTGGAACAGCTGGGCTTTTTATTTCTGTTCCTAAGCTTTTATAGCTGCAAGTTGTCAACGGGCCACACCTTTTTATACGGCACGTTCCGTTGCACTTCTGAACGTTGCTATTACATTGTTGCAGACCAGTGACCCATCTATTTGTTTACATCGAAAGATGTCATTAATATCGGAGGAAGCCTAATTACAGCTAATCTATAATGCGCTTGATGAATTATGGATTTAAAACATCAGCAATGCAGCACTCAAAAATCTCCTGTGCCACAGAACTGCCGTTCTTAAAGAAGCCATATCAGTTCTATCAAAAGACAGTTGTCAGAAAGTCATATAAATATGTAAATATAAACACAAATTAAAAATTTACAAAAATAGGCTCTGAACTTGTCAATCAAAGAGAATTACGTTTTTCTTTAACCTAAAAGACCTAATATCCCAATGGACTGGATTAGAATGGATTGCAACATGGATTTTTTCACGTTCCAGAGTGACTTACATTCATTTTTATACAACTGAGCAACTGAGGGTTAAGGGCCTCGCTCAAGGACCTAACAGTGGCAGATTGGTGGCGCTAGGGCTCGAGCCCCCAACCTTCGGATCAGTGATCCTGAGCATTAACCACTGATTGGGGTGGGATTCACATAATGAGCGAGTGGTTCAGGGAGCACGAGGAATCATTTTTACACATGTACTGGCACCCCAGAGTCCTGTCCGTAACCCTGCTGAAAGTTTTCGGGATGTGCTGGAGAAGACTTTATGGAGTGGTTCAATTTTTACCTCATCGATTCAAGACGTTGGTGAGAAATGAACCCGACACGGGATGGAAATCAATGTTATGTTGTTTAAATTTACTGAAACAATGGCATGACAATTATGTGCTGTAAGCAAGGATAAGGGCTGAACAACATATTGTTTTTTGATGAAAGTAATCAATTGATTCAGGCTTCTCACAAACAACCATAACACTGACCCTTTATTACACACACAAGAGAGAAAACTAATCTAATATTTTTAATTCTGTATCCCAGCACTGTTGCACCCTAATTTATTTTAATCCAATTCCCACCTGTCAAGTACTGCCCCCCAATCACCAACCAGGGAGGATGATATGCGATCTAATGCTAAATCCTGCACAGGCGCATTTGATTGCAGACTAGCACAGTCAACAGGAAAGCACTATCTGTACCTTCGTATGAATGAGAGCCCTTTTTGTCTGGTGATCGCTGTGAGTGACAGGTAGGTGAGCGCACGCCATCCCAGCATCCCATGAGAGCTCGGCCAATTAGCTTCCCATGGACTTCCGGGTGCAAACAACTTCGACCTGGATTTGAACCTGCGATCTCCAGGTTTATTGTCACACACCTTGTCTTTCGGGCCTTCGGAAGCCCTGCTGCTAAATTATTAAATGCGAATATTCCGAAGGTGGTTATAATTTTTCTGGAAATTTCTCTGCAGGTGCTGAGAGTTTTGAATGGCCAAATCACAGCATAATATTTTATAATAACATTAAATAAATAAATAAACGTGTTGACATATAATAATTTATACAGTGAAACTTGCAGACAGCTATTTGACATTTTAGGAGAGTCTCCTGGGTCTGTGCCTTGTGACAGTCGGAGGTAAGGCAGTAATTACTCTGCCACATGAGAGTCTGCAGGACCGAGGGATATAAACATTCATTTATGTATTACCCTCTCAATTTTTTATTTGTATTCCTCTCAAATAAGGCATAGTCAATAGCAACTTACTGGTCTAAGAGAAATACAAAAACACAGCTGAGCTGACATTTATGGAAAAACTTGACGGTGGGAGAGAGTATCTCTTCTGTGTGTATGAACACATCTGACCCCTCATCATTGTTGGTTGTCATTGTACAGTAGCACGTTTTAAGACTACGCAGATGTATGTACTTTCAGTATTTAAGGTCTATAACAAAGTAGACTTAAAACATGAAAACTGCTTGCTTTATAGTTAGCGATATTTGTTTAGATACTAAAATGTAGGGGTGCTGAAAAAAAATTAATCACAATTCTTATTTATTAGCATTCTGAATCGATCCAAATGTTCAAGAATCAATCTTTAAAAACACTTTTTTTTTTTTTTACATTTCCAACCTTACTCACAAGCGCGTACTGTTTGTCCAGACTCCATCGTGAATTGTTCCAGTGAGTGGCGGGTACAGAACTAGAACAGCCAGCACCGTCTTCGCTAACAAGGAGCTTGACATGACACATGCCGTGTGCAAAAGAAAAGTCAAGTATTTCGGGAACACTTCAAATACCTGAGCCCGCATCTTACGCCATCACCCGGAGCTAAAAGAACCGGATCAGCAGGCACGACCAATGCACACTCCATCACTTCACTAAACTCCCAACCAACTCTGAACGAGTTAAGCGGATCAGTACATCTACAGTACCAGTTGTCTAGTAATATCGTTTCTTTCTTTCCTATAGAAGAGATGTTCCTGGCTTATAGAAGAATGAAGTTACTCATGAAATTGGCTCCCTTTGATATGAATCAAACATCGGTTTGAATCGAGAATCAATTCTAAATCGAATCGTCACCCCAAAAATCGGAACCGAATTGATATGCGAGTTGTTCTTGGATTCACGTCCCTCTAAAATGTATTTTTATAGTATGGAACCCTACAGGATGTATTTGTCTAAGGATTGAAAGTTTAGAAAAATGCCTTTATGGTATTCTTAATTCACACATGCCAAAACCACAAACATTTAGGTTACCACAGTTTCCAATATGATGATTCATGTAGAGAGAGATAGCATGAGCGAGCAAGCGAGAGAGAGAGAGACAGAGACAGAGAGAAAGGGCAAGACAGTCAGTGAGAGAGAACGTGAGAGGGAAATAAAGACGTTTTCCAAAGATACAGTATTAAAAAACGAAAGGGGGTTGTCGGGGTGAGAGACAACAGTAACATGGGATAAGCAGGTAACATCTGTTCCCTTACAGGTTCACAGTTTTGCGTTTTAGTAACAAGGATTATTTTTAAGGAACGACGTTGGGGATGTGGAGAACGTACATGCAAGAGAAGGAAAAAACAAACCAGAAGACAAGTCTACGATCTCTGGAGACTCCTCTGTGTCTTAATCAAGTGAAGTCTGGGGAAGAAAATACTCCTGTTGGCCTGACATGAAGGAATTAAAAGGAAAGAAATGAAAACTCAGCCATCAAAGATGAATAAAGGGGACTATTGTTAGCATGCACGTGTGGGAGAGCTCCACAGGGGGAAAAAATAAAAAATACAGGGCTTCATTGTCATGGTGCGAAGACAGCTGAAAAGATAAGCTTCATAAGTTTGAAGGGGTACGCTATGGCATGTCTGGGATACAAGGGTGAAATGGAGACTGCGGAGACACGGTCGGGTTTGGGGGGAGGGGTGGAGGTTGGTGTGTATAAGGGCGAGGCTTTTCATTGGAAAATTTCAGGAGGCGAAACCCTTTTGATTTTGGCAGAATGAATGTTTTATTGGAACGAGTCGATGTTTCATTGTTAAAAATTCACTCAGTGTGAAATTAAAATATTCCTATCCATAAAAGATCACGATGGCTGAGAGTCAGAGGGAAAGCAACGTGTCCTTGTGAGTTGGTGTCCTTTTAGGGACAAAAAAAAGGTAACTGTAGTCAATAATATAATCGAGCATTGTAAAGATAAAAACGAATCAGACTCTGTGAAGTGAAACATTAATCAAGAACGCAGTAAAGCACCGAGAGAACGAACATTCATATTCAGGGAAAATATTAAATAAGTAATTCTCTCAGTGCTAAATTTAGTATTGGGATATCATATTAAAATATTAAATTCTAATTATATTAAATTATTCAATTCCTCAAGAAAAGCATGTCAGCCTTTCCTCCAAGTTGAGAGTAGCAGAAGCTTAAACCAGCACATAGCATGAGCTAAAGGTGACAGAAAACACGTGGCCTGGTTAGAGTCGGTTGGAAAGCTGAACAAAGTGCACATATCCAATCACCAAGTGCAGAATTCTCCTGCAACATCACAAAGACTAGAAGATTACATGCTATTAAAGCCTTACATCATTTTAAACAGCCCAGCCTTGCAAAAGGGGGAGGAGAAAATAAAATAAACGTGGGGGTGGATGGGGTTGGGTTATATCTCCAGAATTGTGCAGAGAGAAAAGAAAAAAAAAGAAAGAAAGAAAAAACCTGTCAGTGAAGGACACTGTTTAATCTGTGCGTTTACTCTCAGCAGTGCACTCTTGTGGACACAGAAAATAACGGAGCAAATGAGCTGGCAGCCTCAAATACCCACTGCGACTTATTTTCCTCTCCCCTTGCCATTTCTGTGCAAGACTAAAAGGCTGTGTGTGAATTAAATCAGTTCTAAAAATGACTATTCGGGGGTTCCTGAAATACTCTTCAAAGGCCACTCGTACAAGACTGTAATGCTACACTTCCACGCAGCACGCGGCCGCAAAGCTGGTTGCTACGCAAAGGGAAAAATCACAACAAACACACGGAGCATACAAACCCCTCAATACAACTGCTCTGACTTGGCATGTTTGTATTTAACTGTAAACGTGGAATGAGTCAAAATCCCATGACTATATTATATACTTTTTTTTTTTTTTTTTATAAATATGGGCTGCTGGAATACAACACTGTGCTACTGCCCACCCAAGGCTAATTAGATTTCAGTTCCAGGCCTTGTGTGGAAAAAAGGAGGGGCTGAAGAACGTAGAAGGATCCTGGTGTTGCAGGAGTGGAGTACAGATGCAGGAAAATGGGGTTAGGAGAGGAGAGAGGAGAGAGAGAAAGAAAGAAAGAGCACGTAACACACTCACACTGCGTGTTAAAGGGACCGACAGCATCTGTCACTATTATGACCCATGGGACTGAGGTGTGTACGTGAGTTGTGTGTAGCATTCTGTTGCTTTTTATTCATAATAAATCCAGAAATACAAAAAGAATTACTATTTAAATTTTTTTACAGAGTTAATAAGATCGGGTCCACGCAGTCAAGGTATTTATTCCACTCCGGTCCTGCAGCCAAACACACTTAAGGCAGGAAATCAATCAAGTGCATTAAAGAACAGAATGGCTCAGTACACCATTTGTTAATCTTCTAAGCTTTTTTTTATGTTAGGGAACAAGCTAGTCTTGACATCAACAGCTGCACACTTAAAAAATAAATAAATAAACGGATAAATAAATAAAATGAAATTAAAAAGGAGGGAAAAAAATGCAGAAAGCTGCCGCAGTGTACAAATTGTAAATCTAGCTTTAGCTAGTCTACTGGGCGAGTAAGAATAGTAATCCGTGCGGCCCCGCCCCACGGTTCGGCAGCTTAGAAACTGACCATGTGCAAAACTGCTAATGATATACAGACATACTGCCAGCGAGTCCATTACTTCAGATTAAGAAACACAAATAAGTACACGGTCGTGTTAGATAGTCGATGATTCGGCTACAAGCAGTGACGTACCCTTGCAAATGTACTTCACTTTCACCACAGGTGTATACGCGCACGCAACATTCAGGTTGTTCACGCCCATGCATACATATCTTATGTGCATTTAGAGGATTTAAATCACCATCCAATAGACGGCACGGCAGAGCCCAGAGTCCGCCCGGATCCGGGTTAGACTCTGATGCCGTGCTGTCAACATCCGAATCTTAAATCAAAACACATTAAACATGCATTCAAAAATATTTACTAACCCAGAAAATATACAATTAACCTGGAGGTGTTTAAAAATCTGTAACTGTAATAAAAAAACAGGAGTAAACATGTTTGAGTACTGAGTTGTGTATACAGTGTTTGGGTACACAGTGTGACACGGAACTCAACCGCTTTCACTGATTAAGTGATATTGCACCATGCAGACATGTTAATGTCTGACAGCCCACATAGACGCAACATACCTAATAACAGCAGGACATGAGCGATGGACAACTTGCGTACGTGCGGTGAACAACAAATCTACATCAGCCTTATGGGGACTGGTAGCACCTGATGTGTGGTGATCCTTATTAAAGAAGCATGAACTAGAAGTTACAGGATTAAGATGTGTCCCTATGTTGTAAAGTGCCCGAAATATTAAAAATTATTTATCGATTAGTTTATTTTCCAACAATTTAGGGATGAGAGTCGTACGATATCACAATACAAAGGTCCAGATTTAATAGACCTAATTTAATATTACATTTTTTACACTTTCAAATGTTACAATTTTAAAGAAATTAACTTTTGTTATATATATATATATATATATATGTAATATTAATGTTTTTCGTTAACACATTATACAAAGTTAGCAAATAACTCCCTCCTACCACAGAAGACACTGTGGTCCCTGCTAATGTGTGAAGAGTACAGAGTGCGCCACCTATATATTTCGAACCAATGTGACAATTTATTTTTTTTAATTTTTAAATTTTTCCAAATAAAAACAAAGCCTGGACATAGACTCTGCTTGTTCTGGGTGTCTGAGCTAACCAAGTTGACCAGACTGGTGAATGCCAGTAACTAGCCGTTTCTGAGCCTTTAGTAGGGTGAGGGAGAAGAGGTGCCGTACTGAAAACAACAGCTGTAGCCAACAGAAACTGTCAAGTCACAGCTGTCAGAGGAGATTCCCCCCCAAACAGCCACAAAGGGGTTTGAGCTTTACAACTTTCATACACTTGATGGGCACAAATTATCCTATTAATGCAGGCTTACACGGCAGTCATGGGAAAGTTTGTGACCATTTACATGGGAGAGGGACACAGTGATGAGTTATGTGCTGGGAGTCATGCTTTTACAGCAACTGACGTGAAACCAGAACAGGGGTGGGGGGTGGGGGTTGGGGGGGGTGCAGGGCTCATCACCTGTTGGGTGGCTGCTAAGAAAATAAAATTACTGGAGGAGCAAGATGCACCAAAGTAATGTCAGGATCTAATGGCTGCTGGGTGCAATACATTCCAAAATTGTCAGGGCCCGCCATATCTAGTTCTGATCTTATTATATTTATTGGGAAGCAAAAAGGACAGCGCGTCCTCTCACCAGCCGAAGCAGCACTTGCACATGGTACATGAGCTATATAAAGGAAATGAGGTTGGTATTACCAACACTACTCGGTATGCAGGGTGTGTGCATCCTCTGAATCCTGGTAGAGCACCGAGCCTTAAAGTGTGATGCACTCTGGGGGTTTATAAGTTGTGTTCTGTTATTAGAGAGACCGCTGCCTTTTATGGGTCGCTACTCTGAAGGGAGGCATGGAATAAGTTTCGAGAAGCGACGCTAGAGGCAATGTCACTTCTCCTGACTAACTTGACAAGTGAATACAAATGCACCATACTAATGTGGAACGGCTGATGAAAGGCAGCGGATTGTTTCTCCGGCTCACCTTAACCGTGCGCCCAGAATCCTTGTCTCTTGTGGGAATCTGCATCTGGAACATCCTTCCCACTACTGCAGACGAATCTGGGAAGCCGCTCGGTTGCGCCACCGCAGACACTACCGCCTGCGCCTCCTGGAGGTCGGAGAGCACTGCCGAGTGCATGGAGGCCTCCAGCTGTGCCATGTCCCCCAGCACCTCCACGGTTCCCTGGGGGGATGATGCTCGAGCTTCTGCCGGCAGCATGACTGTCAACAGAAGCATCACTATAGTCCTGCTCCCCAGCCTCAGCATGGGCCAGCAGCCTGCATCCCGGAACTTGCTCAGTTTATTGCGCATACTTGCTTTTGTTGTCTCGCTCTGGCACAAAGAAGAATGTCCAGTTGAGGGGGCAGCATGCACACCCCCTACCGAGCCCCAAAGAACTGATCCTTTCTTGATTTTTTTCCCCCCCGTTAGAAGTGCCCCCAGCTCCCAGGCAAGCCTTTTCTTTTGTTCTCGCTGCTTTCCCTCTTCCTTTGTCTTTTGTCAGAATCTCTTCAGTACTCCTGAAATCCCATTGTTAGAGGTTGCCTCTGAGACCTGGTGAAAGAGAAGAGAATTCATTAACATGCATTTCAATACCAAAGGAGACACGGTGATGTCTAGTTAAAGAATCTAAAGAACAGACAAAATAGTGCCCCTAAACAGCCCCTTCCTCACCTTAAACCCCACCGCCAATGACCTGACCAATTCTATATTCCCTCCACTCAACTTTCCTTTTGGCTCCACACACACACACACACACACACACACACACACACACACACACACACACACACAGGTGGATAAGTCTAATCTTATTAACATTCACAGCTTTCTCTCTCCTGGCTTGGCAAACTCGCTCAGCCATTACCAAACATGTCCCTGAAAAGCACTCTGCATCAAGCAGACTGGGAAGGAAAATGCGTTAAGACAGGGGGTCAGTCCACTGCCCAAGTGACTGAAGCATTTCTGCAGGGGAGGCTGGAATAAATGCATGGCTTTTCCCCTATTGTTTCATGGGAAGGCAGAGACAGAAAACTCAACTCAGGGGGTTTATTATTCATACAAGTCCTTTCAAGTAAAGCTCGGCACAAGGGAAGGAGTGCTTTAAAGGAAGGCAGCGGGCAGAAGGGTTTATACGTTTCAAGAGGGGGGATGCCATTCCAAACAATACAGATGATTTCCCCAGAGGCCCTTCTTTCAGTGCCACTCTGGCCAGGATTCACGCTGTGATGGGAGAGGTGGTAGAAGAGCTGTACCGGGGTATTCAGACCCTCTTGAGAACAGACCAGCACTTCTTTAGTGCACTTGTAAAAACAGGCGCTTTGTACAGTAAGCCCTGCTTTTGTACAGAATGTTGTCTTTCACTGTAACCAAGAAAAAAAATAATAAATTTTGCTGTTTTTGAAGCCTGGTTCGTGTTAGCCAAAAACCCGACACCTACATCGCGAAATCAAAGCGATATAAACAGATGGGGGTGGGGGATAGGGATTACTACTGGGAATGTGTTCTGAATAACAGAAGAGTGTTTTGCAGGTTAGGAACCCCCTTTGTGAATCCAGATTAAAAGCTGATGGAACATGATTGGAGCCGTGTAACAGTCGTTGGAGCCAAGAACCGTCAGTGGCCAGGCATCATCCCCTACTCCTGCAGTGTGTTCCTGTTAGGATTTTAAACACACTCACTGCTTGCCAAGCCATTTGTTTCCATGTCAGCTAACAGAGAGTCAATCATCGCCGGTGAATAACCATCACCGCCATGCGCTCTACTCAATGTCTAGCATCACAACAAAGAACCTTGTTGACGGGCAGATAACTTCTGGATTCCTGTTTACATGCAAATAAAACCGCTGCCTACAAGTTCTAATAGCTAACAGACACTTCTTCTACTTGCTCCAGTAGTCGGATCTCCATATACAGGAGCGTTTCATAATATTCCACCACTCAAAGTCAAAGATACTGCAGTAAAACATGTCAGCCTTAATGCATGGACAGAGGCATGAAGTCGGACTAATCCATAGCCTCCTATAAAGAGGACGGATAGCAGAAAACAGGATGGCAGAGGCTAAAACAGCCAAAGAAAAAAACTGTATTCCGGCCTGCATGTACAACCAGCAAACACTTCCTGCCAGTCACTCTAAATGAGTCAGGGTGCTTCACTGAAAAACAGTCTGTTAAAGCTATTGATTAACAAATAACCCAACTAAATCAAGCAGTAGTGATGGTGGCAGTAGTGGACTCGATAACCCGATGGCTGTTTGTGCACCGTATAGAATTTCACCCAATGCAAATCCGTCATTTTTATGGAGAGTCACTGATATACACGTGTGGGTCATGGTTTGTTTCCCCCCCAATCACCAGACCCAGTAGGAATAGGCCGATAGAGTTACGACCTGATGACAGGCTGGGCTTCAGTTGCAGATAGGCATCCTTTCAGCACTCCCAACATAAGTGATGGCCTAAAAAAGGATAACCCATCTCTAAATTCCTCTTTAGTACAAAAGCCTCGTCAGTCAGCAGAGCAGAGATGACAAGGCAGGCTAAATTTTTGCGCGGAAACTAAACATGATACCTTCCTTACGCTGAACATCTTCGCCTCAAGTAGAACATTAAGAAAATGGCCCAAATACGTTCACATTGCCACAGGGGGCAGGCTTCTGGTGTTGGAAAGATTTTTAAGGTCTACAAAGTCTGCGAGAAACAGAAGCGCTGGAAGCCAGTGAGTGCTTTCCCCAGCACCGTGGCAACACCCATTGTGCACAATGCTTACGGGGGCTTGCGGTATTGGATAGGATTATAAAGGCGGTGAGTCACTCTCTGTCTGCGAACGCATTCCACTCAGCCAGAGCCAGTGAAGCTCAGAGACTTCAATTCTGGAAAATGAGGGCAAAACAAACCAATGCCTTGTTGAACAAATCTGCACAAACTTTACTCTTATTGTGGTAATAAAACAAGAAAGAAAAAAAAAAAAAAAAAAGTGCTCCATCTCTTCATTTGTCATTATTTCTAAATCTGCGCAAAGTCCCAGAAGCCCCAGCTCTGGTAATTAAACAAGAACAATGCTTAACTTGGTAATACCATACAGAAGAGTGTAAAGAGGTTAATTCAGTGCGAAGCAACGGAAGGGGGGGACCAATCTGATCCTTTATTTATGAATGCATGACCCTCAAAATGTGTGCACAACAAAATACACAACAGCTTGATTATTCAATCTGAACTACATAGAAACAAAAATTATTTAGCGTCTTAGGCCCCACTGCTAACAAGAAATAAATAAATAAACAAACAAACGTTCACAAATGATAAACTCCAAAACTGATGTAATGAACACAAAACATAATGAAACCGCATTAGAATGCTGAAGGAGTGAAAATGATTGCAGGCACGGACCCACTTAACACTTTACAACGTTAGATTGACCTGAAACAACCATTTGAAAGAATCTCATTTTCTCAGTTCTGCATCAGTGCTACATTTGTTTAAAAGGAAAATAAATAAACAAATTAGTGTTCGCTAGAACAATAAACCAGGCTAATAACTTCGAAGAGATGCCAGATAAAGATACAGAGTGCGGTTTTACGGAGGGGACGGATTACTATTTGACATTTAGGCTTTGGCAGAAATGCACGACTAAAATGGATGGCATTTTTACTCCTAATCATGGATTTCAAGGTCACACTGTGGTCTAAAGTGAAGGACACTTTCGAGCTACCAAAATCTCTTGTTCAAGGGCACAGGGCCAGGAGTCACAGTGTGGGTGTGAACCTGTAATCTGGAGTGATGTCACACTGTTAATGCACAATCCAGTAAGAAAAATGATAACACATGAATGACGAGGTTTTCCTCAAGTACCAACCAAACTGTCAACATGTCCGTTTATTTCAACTGTAACAGATTCCAAATCATAGATATATACATCAGATTCCAATTTATACATGTAACAGATTACAATTCAGACGTAACAAAATGCAGGACAATATTAACTCGAGGCGGCGTAGTGGTTAGCACGTCCGCCTCACAGCAAGAAGGTCCTGAGTTCGATTCCCAGCTCGGGCGTTTCTGTGTGGA
>JBCNYG010000021.1:6810925-6830609 GCA_039654305.1 Porochilus rendahli
GGAAAGGTTTTTGGGGGGGTGTATGGGGGCGTGTGTTTTCTACACACACACACACACACACACACACACACACACACACACACACACACACACACACACACATTAAAAAAAAGAAAAAAACACCCTGCACACAATACCTATCCACTGAGGTTTTGACTGATGGTATACTTAGTCTGTGTCCTAACAAATCAGTATAAGAATATATTCGCTGATAGTGACTTGAAAGCACTTTTGTAAGTCGCTCTGGATAAGAGCTGCTAAATGCCGTAAATGTTAGCTGTTACTATAAAACTTTAATAGGAAATCCTATATGGACTTTCAAATGAGACTATTACCTTTGACCTTAAGTGACCTTAAAAAGTGATCATTAGGATCACAGGATTTTGAGCGCTTATAATATTTAAATGAGTGCTAATAGATATGTCGTTACTATGGAACACTAATAGGGAACCATGTGAGTCTCATATGACCCTGAGTGACCTTAAAGGGTCAAGCCACCAACCAGCTTGTAAAACCTTTAAACAAGGGAGTTTTTTCTCTAATTTGATCATGTCCATATACTACAGAAGATATTGTAATACGAGCATATGGGTAATTAAAACCAATACCCATATAGGGCCTATTTGCCACATTATCCATGCTGCATATGAGTACCCCTCTAGATAAGATGTGTTTTGTGTTGTTTGTGATATGTGTGTGTTAAAACCATGTAAATAAATTCTGTTGTGGTCAAAAACCAATGGAAAAAAAAATCTAAATTTATGTAAATGTACTTTACAGAGCACAAATAAAGAAATTAGACTGTGATCCTGTCTGTAATAGTTATTCTTATTTCTCAATCAACACTACAACTGCTGATTATATTATATTTAATCTGGATTTTTTAACTTTAAAACTCAAACAGACAGAATAAACAGATTATGTTATATGAGACCGTGATCATCTGCTTAGCTGTTCTATATTCAGTAGTCCATATGGAATTAAGTGCCGATATTATTTCTGTACTGTGGGAGGATGCACACACACAGTTATATAAGAATACAAATACAAGACTCACACAGTATGAACTTGCTTCCAGCTGTCCAACTTTTATTAGCTTCAGGACACAAGGTCACTCATATCATTGTAAACAAAATAAGCAGGAAGAATGTTTTTAGTTTTTTTTTCCCTTCTGCAAGAATATATTGATGAGTGTTAATAATGTTTCTTTAAAGCTTTGTGCGATTTTTTTTTCCGCAGTAAGTTCGCTCACAAAAAGCAATCAAAGAGACAGAAGTCTGAGGAATCGATAACATCCACTATGCATTCAGGCTGACCTTCTGGACTGCTCACAATGTTCAATAATCTCACGGGTGCTTCAGAATTAGCACTGATCAGTGATCTTATCAACTTGCATTACTTTACAGATTGGGGCAACTTTTTACAAGATGGTATTCATGGAATTTTTTACATTTCTGAAATAAATTTTACATTCCCCCCCCTAATAAATAAACCTCTCAAGGTCAAAGATTATTGCGATTTAAAAACAAAATGATGCATACATCCTTCCTTTTATTTAATAAACAGCAGAACGCTCCAAGTCAGAGCGTGCAGCTTGAGTGAAAAGTGTCATGAATTTTTAATGCATTGGGTTCTATATCTCTAATCAAGGTTGTAGCCAAAGTCTGTTTTGTAGGTAGAGAAAAACATTCCAATGTGTTTCATATTATATAAAAGAATTAAGCATAAAGCACTGATCGTACAAAAGATGGACAGTGTATCGTCTCACACACGCACACACACACACACACACACACACACACACACACACACACACACACACACACACACACACCTTAAAGTCTCTTTGTCAAAATTTTTCACTGGTAGTTTTATATTGTACATATATTCTACATAATAAAAAAAAACACTTTGTCAGCAGATGAGTGAAAAGACATTTTTCTTATTTATCTGACAGCATTTTTTTAAAATTGGAATTTTCATAATTCATGCTCAAACAGAAGGCAGAAACCTGGAAGACATGACCGATGACGGATTCGGGGGAAGTGCCGTGTGTAAACAAATACATGGCAAGTGGAGAACACAAATTCTATGCTGTGGTAGATGCTACTGAAATGGAAGAAAGTGCTGTACAACTGGAAAATTTTTCACTCTCAGGCTATGATTCTGGTGCAGAGAATCAAGTCGCAATTTACACGCCCTCAGACGGAAACGTGCAGCCAAACCGATATGAACTGCATTAGAATCAAACTCATACACCTGGAACTCAGGACGAGCAGGACAAGCAATCAGAGATGACTGGTAGGTATACTTTTAAATGAAATTTATATATATATAATATGAAGCAGTGCTGGTTGCATGACCACTGTCAAAGCTGCAGCCACTTCTCATTGAGGTGCTGGAGCTGGATCAAAACAATCTTCAGTAAAATGGTCACTACAAATGATGGAATGAATGCTGGACGCTTTCCAGTCTGCCTGTGATCATTCAACTTACCTAATTCATTTTTCGTCTGGGTCAGGATGAAAATCCGAACAAACACATCCGAACAAACGCACCATCCTGTTTTGCTGCATGTGTCACTCATAGGACTCACTCACTTTTTATAACTAAGTCAGAGGACACACACAAAAAGAATGAACTGAATATATATGTGTGGGTAACGATATATATATATATATATATATATATATATTGTGATTTTTTATGCAACCCGATGTTATGCAAGTCATCAATGCATGATAGCCAATTAGCACCAGCTTAGTGACACGGCAGTCTTGTTGCGTTTCCCATAGGTAGCATGCGCACGCAGTGGGTAGGGTACAGGTCAACCCTCCAAGCTGTATTCCATGACTACTGTGCTCCTTTAAAATGTGCTAATTGTTTATTTTGTGACCTCTAGTCTTTGTTTGCTGTTACTTACTTACAGTGTTAGATTATTATTATTGCTGTTTTTGAAATCACAGTCATATGTTCGAGTACAAATGTGTGCCCAACTATAAAATAATATAAAATCTTGTTGTTTTTGTGTAGATTTTGGGTCAATTTGAGAAAGCATCTTTTATTTTATATGAGAGGATTAAATTATTGTAACGCATAATTTTCCTTTTGCACCAAACTGTATAATTTTTAAGTATAGTAGCTGTTTTTTCTTACTGCCTGTTGATTTGATTCATGAACTTCTTCTTCTGTGGGATTGGGAATTCAAGAGTATTACTTCTATGAAGGTGTGGTAAATGTGATGAATCAGCAGAGGGGATCACAACTACAACTGCACCAATCTCAGCAGAACGAAAAGCATGAATGTGTAAACAGCACTTCACAGGAACTAAAAAACTAAAACTTGAAAACTAAACTGAATGGTTAAAACTATGAGGAAGTGTGGGATTTAAGAACTCAGCATAATACACTGAACAAAAAACTACAAGCTCACTGAATTAATTCATTCAAATGTGCGCATCAGTTGATGTGATTAAATTAACGCAATTAGTTTTTGTACATCGTGTATGATTTGATCATGCATTTTCAAAGCCCTTAATCAAATTAAAATCTCTGCCAAAGTGACAATTAAATCCAGGTTGCTTACATTTTATAACATAATTGCTTTACATTACATGAATTGATCATGCTTTATGTAATTCAGGCTGGGAATTAGATACTTCTTTGAATTTAGTTTTGTTCAAGCAATAAAATTGTTTTGATGTGAACTATACATAAATTTCTCCCTCACCTGGCCACAGATTCCTTTTTCTTCGCAGTGTACCTATAACATGCCATTGTAATTATTATTATTATTATTACTTTTATTATTTTTGGTATATCGTCCCATTCTTAAACACTCTCACTGACTCACACCTATCAATCCTACAGGGTCATGTTGAGACTGAAGCCTATGTCAGCCAAAACCAGGCAAAGCCAGGGTACACCCTAAACAGTTCACCAGTCTATCACAGGGCCAACACAGACAATGTGCATGTCTTTGGACTGTTGGAGGAAACCAAAGTACACAGAGGAAACTGACTCGCCTGAACCAGGGATTCAGAACTATGGACCTTCTTGGTGTGAGGCAAACATGCTAAACACTACGACACTGTGCTACCCATTTTGAAACGATGTTCATTAAATGCACAAATAAAAATTGAAAAATGAAAAAGTAACCTGATACAAAGTAATTTAATACATATAAAAGTGAATGTAAACATATTTGAAAATCAATTCAAATTTTCAAGATCACACAAAGTTCTTGAATTTTTTTGAGGCGGCCGACTAAGGAACAACTTTTTGGCCACATGAAGAAGACAATCCATCTATCCATTATCTATCACGGTGGTCAGGGTCTTGGCGAAAGCTGGATTTAATCTCAGGTGACTTCAGATGAGAGGCGTAGTACATCCTGAATGGCGTATTGCTTGCGAAGACACAACTATTAACACTCACATTCCTTTAGACCTATGCACACTTTAGAGTAGCCAGTTGACCTAATACACATGTTGTTGGATTGTGGGAGGAAACTGGAGTGCCCAGCGAAAACTCATGCAAGTACAGGGATGAGGTGTTAAAAAAAAAAGAAAAGCCCTTGTTGATCACAAGGTACAAACCCAGAAGCTTCTTACTGTGAGGTGTCAGTGCTAACCACTGAGTCACTTTACTACCATAAAATACAACAGTATATCATAATTAATTACTCAGCAATTAGCCCACAACACAGGACTTGAGTATATTTTTACATATTTTATCCATTACAGAGGCAGAAGACTTTGCATGTTCTCCCTGTGCTTGTGTGGGTTTTCTTCTCCGTTTCCTCCCACAGACCAAAATCATGCACAGTAGGCTAACTTGCCCCTAGGTGTGAGTGTGAGTTTGAATGGTTGTGTGTGTTTGTTGGCCCTGCGATGGCCTGGCAAGCTGTCCAGTGTGTACACACCTTTTGTTTATAGGTTCATAATAACAGCTTCTTAGCAATATCAGGTACCCGAGCCTGAAATGAAACAAACACACTGAAACATTGAATGTAACATTCTATACCTTGATGTCTTTTTTTTAATACAACATATTAACCACAGTTGAGATAGGTGGTTTTTCTCTTCCGCACTTTCTTGGTGTTGCATCAGGAAGTCCCAGACCCAGCACAGTTATTAACATATTTCTCATATCTCTGTGGGTAGCCGATCACATGCAGCATTTTGGAGCTTTTCAGATCCTTGAGCACTTAGTGTCCTGAAAAATCAAGAGTAGTCTATAGGCGATGAGAGGCATTAAACAGTAGGAGACCAGGTTCATTAGGCATGTTTATTATTATATATTATATATGATTGACACAATTTGTATCCTATATTAAACTTAAACTGAGCTTCAAAGCTTTATGTTTTTAAATCATACCCAATCTCAAACTACATGAGTGAAGACAGGCATTTTACTGGCACACCATTTATTCGTCTATTTTATTCCTCTTCAGTAGCCACTTTATCTTGACCATGGTTCTGGATTTTTTTGGTGGGGGAGCAACAATGTGGTTGAATCCATCCAAGCACATCTGCCAGGTGTGGATGTGAGTGTGAATGGTTTTGTGTGTGTGTGTGTGTGTGTGTGTGTTGGAACATGTTGATGGTTTGACAAACTTTGTTCAGGGTGTACCCAGCCTTTGCAGTGTCGGCTGAGATAGGCTCCAGCATCCCATGACTATAATAGCTTTATTAAGTGGTTTGGCAGATGAGTGAGAGGCAATTTTCAGCATGACCAAACCTTCTAGGAATGGAAACCATGACTTTTTAATTCTCTGCTAGGTTACATATCGCAGGTTGATATGTGAAAACTATGACTGGGACTATGGTTACAGTGAATTGTGAAAGCAATTTCTTGCAAAAAAAGGGTGACGGAAATATGCAAATGCAGTTGAATTGATCCTGTGCTTGATTGATCCATGGCAGGTTTCAACAGAACCAAATTTTCCAGGAATGGAAGCGACACCCTGTCGGTTTTCAGGGAATCTCTCGAGTATTTAGACAGAAATGCTTGGAGCACTTACTGGATAACACCAGTGGATCCAGGCATAAAATCTTCTCCTGTCATATATTGTGCAAGCATTTCTGGTGATGTGTAATTTGGAAGTGAAATTCAGAATGGAACACTGGGCCCTTGAGGTCTGTGGCAGAAATGAGATTTAAAAGTTATTATATGTAACAATAAATTATGAAAGACCCTGCAGTTGTAAACAATGTACAGCAGGTAAACAGTGGGAGGTGGTGGTGATGCAGTAAGACATGCCAGTAGAGTTTTACTAAACCCTAGGCACACTCAGAGACATGTTGCCTTTCTGATTGGCTGTTCAAGCCTGGACGTGACAAGAACTTGTTGAATTGGCTGGGCTATGTCACTGACCAGTGGAGCATAACACATTTTCGGCCAGTGCTGAGCTGCACAAACAACAAGTCCTGAAATCACAAAAACATTTTTTTTTGTTCCTAAACCAGCTGAAGACAGAAAAGCCATGTTGGCAACATGTTAGCTGCATAAGCCATTTTGGACGTACCATCATGAACATCTCTGGCAATATTCTTCTCCACCTGACTTCACTTCCGGGGAAAAATGACTGCTAACCCCCTGAGTTCAACCCACAGTAATCCACGTGATAAAATTGCCAGCTTTTTATAGTAATTTATGTTGAAATAAGCATCTGTTTTGTTTAATTCTTGCTGTGAGGATAACCAATACTGGTACCCTAATATGTTGACACTAATTTAAAGCTGCAACACTCAAACATTTGTAGCCAGCAAAGTGTAAAAAGATTAAAATCATGTTGTGGGTTGTGGGATGTAAGTGGAGCACAGAGGTGTACAGAGGTCGTGGAAAATTGGTCAGTGTTATCTATGAGTAGCAAATGTAGAACAGTACTCTGCAAAGTTGCAAAAGTCAAAAGAGCCACTTTCAGGCAGCACCAACTGAGCTGGATATTGAAAAGCAGCCCAGGAAGCAGGTGGGTAAACAGCAGGCAAACAATAGCCACTAATCTGTCTGATTACTTCTGTAACACATGCTACCTCGTGCACACAACACACCCCCCCCCCCACTCCAATCCCATCACTCACACACACACACACACCTCAGCTAACTCATATCTATCATCGCACTGCTCCCTGAACACACACAAAAAGAATTGACATCCTCAGGTGCGGCACTGACAGGACTATGACTTCATTCATCACCACAATGAGTCTCTTAGTGAACATCTGGACTGGCTAAAGACATACTGTACATGGAGCAAAGAGAAGCACCAGTATAACCATAACCCCTTGCATTTAAGGAGGTCTGGTTAATTGCAACAATAATCGTACCCTTTTCTTAAATCTTTGGGAGAAATTGAACCAATCATGTAAGGCAATGTTTGGTGGATTTATCTAACTATTTATGTATTTATTTATTGCCGTCCAAGGTTGACCAGCATTATTTTATAAGTGTTCAGTGTACTTCTGTTGGGATACATGATTGCTGGTCAATTCAGGTTGCTGCTGTGGCAATCTGCATCCAGGAGTCCATGGGAGCTAAGTGGCCATGCTCTCAGGGAAGGGAGGTACGGCATACACTCACCTCACTGTCACTCACGGCAATCACCAGCCAAATATGGATATCTGGGAGCTCATTCATACAATGGAGTGGATTTTGTTTTCTATTCCTGCGCAGCAGTGCGTGTCACGGAGGAGGCATTTGCTACTAAAATTATGGGGAGAAAATGGCAGCCATGAAGGAATCCATGTGGCATACATGGCCTACTGGATGTTACCATAGATTTGTGTGGAGGTAAAAATATACACGGAACATCGACTACAAATGCATAGCAGTTATAACTGGTAGACATGACGGCTGCATGCTCACGTTTCTCAAGCAAGTGCATATTTCCTCCACACATATATATTCGTGAGAGACTGCCTCTAAAATCTGTTGAAATGTGAGATCTATGTGAGATCTTTAAGCAAGAGCAGTATGGATAAAGCACTAGGTCATTACAAATCAAGGCACCGAAGTACTCTACCTATGTCATCTCCCCTGTGATCTTTCTAAATCTTCATTCACATTCATTAATGTCATTCGCAGTGTAAACAGACATGTGGCAGCATCAGAGCCCGCCCTCACCTTTTTCACCTCAGGCTGTAGGAAAGTTGCCAAGAATCCCAATGACCCCTCAATCAGCCTCCTTCTATCTTTTTGTCCTCTGGGCAAAAGGATGGGTTACTGCAGACAGTGAATGGGGGACATACTAATTCCTCTCATTGATCTTTTGTGCTACAGGCACCTACAACAACCCAGCCCTGAAAGCACCACTTTCCATCCACCCAGTGGAATCCCCGGATCACTTGAGGCCACCCTGAGCGTCTTTCACAACAGAGGGCCCATGAGCCTGGATTCCAAGACAGTCTCGACTTGCTGATCTCTCATTCTTTCTCAACGAGCCTGCTTTAGTCCAAAACAAACTGCGGCTGCTTGCCAAAAGATACAGAATGGCAAAGTTGTATTATCAGGAACCGCAAAACAAAACAAGTCGAAAAGTGCAGTCTTTAAAGCCAGAGGCCATGGAGGCATTCCAAAGTAATTTCAGCCAGAGAAAGTGCCATCCCCTCTCATTGAGAATCATCAGCATCGGGCTTTATATCAGGAGGACTCAATATTGAGCACAGAAAATTACTGCTCCTGTGCATCGGAGCGGGTTGCAATAGAGGCGTCCTTGCAACTCGGCAATGCTATACGATCCTTCTGTCTTTTGAAAAGAGGAGAAGAAATCCTCCTGGGAGGCTTTGACGTTTACTGTGAGTTAAATGAGCCATAAAGTAAACAGTAAGTAAATTGGCTGCAGTGAACCATTTATAGGAGTTCCTGGCACTAAAAGCAATGTCAAGAACAATGTTGAGCTTAGCTACCTCTCAAGTATGCAAGTAGAACCATGTGGACATGACATTACACTCATAATCTTTCAGTAGGGAATACGCCAGTAGACATGGGTAATGTTTATCACTACGTTTATGGATTTGCTTTTTTTATGCCTCCAAGTGAGCAAAAACAAATTTATCCAAATAATTTTTCCCCAAATAACTTCCAAACCACCCACCAGACCCCCAGACCCCCACCTCCTTGCCCTTCCGACGGTACCATCAATGTTTCCATTTTACCACATTCAACAGTTTTTGTGAGACGAGTGGTGTAATAGTTAGGGAGCTGGGCTCATTATCAAGGGGTTGTGAGTTCGAATCCCCTCAGCAAGGTCTCAACCACATGTGTGCGTCTCCTCACCCTGCAATATGTACCAGTAAATACTTGGAATATAACCTGTGATAGACTAGCATCCCATCCAAGAGGAGTTGAACTCCTAGTCACTTTAACCTACAGAAACCAGGATAAGCTCTGATCTGATGAGCCAGTAGGCTCCGGTGTAATAACCCCATTTTTTTTTTTTTTAATCTTTAAGGCATTCAGCAATCAGCTCCAGCAAGGGCTATTAAAAGAAAAAAACTACCCTCATCTCTCCTTGGCCACACTATCTCTCCTGATGACATTTCCTCCACGCCGTGTGCTGTTTGTTCACATCACCTTTCCGATCAGTTCCCAGATCATGGGGCTTCTCCCAGGGAGAGGGCTTATTACTTGGCTGCTAATGCTGTAGGATGGATCAGCTCCGTCTAGAGATGCATTAGAGCTCTGAGGCCTGTGCATGACGCAAAGCTCTGAAAGTGAGAGAGGCCTGCTCGCATAGACTGAAGTAAACAAGTTCCGGATGAATTCATGAAATCATTATTACAGAGTAATAATTATACAGGACATTTAAAGCCAGATGGCATTGACTGTTTTGGTGTGCACATGTGCAATACGGAAAGGAGATTCATGGTACAAGTTAAAGCACAGAGTTTATGTTAGGTCAGTCATTTTTATTACTTTGACACTGAATGCACATTGCCGTATCCTGATTGTCAGATCTTGGGTAACTAATATATTGGTTGATTGGGTGATACATGAGAGCCATAATGCATGTGTTTTTTTTAAGTCATATGCACACAATACCGTTCATGATCCCAATTTGCCCCTAGCATGTGTGTATTATGATCATGTGTGTGTGATGATGTGTGTTTAAAGGAAAACAGAGAACAAGGGTACACATCGGAAAAAAAAAAAAATCAATACTCCCAAAAATATTTCACTCTACCCTGAAATTCTACAATGCCCTCTGCTGAATACCGGTGTGCACCGATTTTCTTTGATTTCCTCTGATGTAGCAGAGGAATATGCATGGAACAAACTGAGATCAGTATTGTGTGAACACATCTTTAATGTTTCAATCTCGCATTTTGTAAAGTGTCTAAAATGTAGACTTATATAATATATTCAAATCTCGATAGCTTAGAGTACATGGCTTGGACTATGAGACTACTTAGCTGTACATGAGACTGGATTAAAAAAATAAAAAAAATAAACAAAACAGAACTATCTGTCTTTGAGACTCTTTAGCTTTTGCCATATAAATGACAGAACATCTATATCTATATAATATACTAGATGTACTAAAATATTATATATATATATATATATATGATTGGTAAGACAACCGAAGGGACTCATGTAGGTTTGTGTGAGCTGGATTAAATGTGTTGTATGTCTGTCCTGAGGAAAATGGCTTAGAATTGTTTGTGAAATTGTGAGTAATTGTTTAAACGAAAGTGATATGATGTCCCAAGATGATAAAAAAGTTCTTGTATGATATTCTTGTGACTTAATTGACATATGACTGGCGTATGGCTCAACTTACCCCTGTTGTAAAAATGTCATACGATATGTGGCAGTATATATAAGGTCCTGGGTGTTTAACATAAGGCAATTACAAAATTATTGGAAGAAAACCACACAATTCCGAGAACATCACATGATCCAAAAAGAAGACATAATCTGTATATCTGTCATAACACAGTCATAGGGCTTCACACAACAGACTTAGGAAATGAACCCCAACACACTCACGACGCTTATAGGAACTTACTGTAGTCATTCTTTTGGATCTGTTACACAAGGGTGGGCTGAAAGGCTCATAGGCTCACTAAGAATGAGTAATGCCAGAGCAATGAAACATGAGAGCCAAAGGGAATCCAGCCTCTGCAACGCCAATGGAAGAAGTGTATATACTGCAGGGGAGACTATACAGAAAAATAAACCACATTAGTATGAGTATGGCATCATGGTCAGCCTATGAACTTTTCAGCTCACCCTGATATACATGTTGGGCATGTATGGTGTACATCATGTGTGTAATCATTAATATGGTGAAGTTTGCTGTAAAGAATGAAACAAGAAAAAAATGGATTGGGGTGGTATGGCCCAACCTCTAAATCTGACCAAGTGTTGACACTGGAGACTCCTTTCCATAAATAAACACTGGGGATGCAATCTATAGATTATGACTATAGATAAGACCAAAGTATTAGTAGAATTTAAAAATCTTTACTAATAAAGTCATAATCTTTACCTACACCTGAATGCCACATCTTTCCTCTTCTGTGTGGTGTATATAACCTGATCTCTTATTTACACTATTACTGAGGCTGATCACTTCATTCTTTTTTCCCTACACAGTTCAATACTGATTCTTTAAGCTTCCCTGGTCCATTAACTCTCGCACCCTCAATGCATCATACTAATCAATAACACAGCCTTCCACACTAAAGTTTGTGGCCAAGAGACTTAATTGAATGAAACTTAAGTCTGGGAATCATTTGCCGTACTAAATGCTAAATACGGTCTCGAATGAGAAAAAGGCTTGCAGAGAAGAAGGGGTTAAAGGCAGGGCGTGTTACTAGGCAACATGTAATCTCCCTCACTTATCTTTGCATGCGTCTCATCATTCGAAGTAAGGCTCGACGTTCTCATTATGAACATAATTGGTGGGAATGGAGATGGCACTATATTAGTGCAAAAAGTGCATTGACTTTCACAGAGAGGTCAAGCCAACCGAGCAATCTTACTGTGGAAACAAGATGACAATATGGATTTCATCCGGCTGAGCACACATGTATCATCTGTTTTTTTTTTGTTTGTTTTTTTTAAAGAGATATATATTTCACCTTCTATTCAGTCTGAGATTTGTCTTTAAACACAAATTAATTTATTTTGCCCTCGGTTTCCCTGGGATCCAGTATATGAGGGTGGTCTGAAGAGTTCATAGACCGGCAAAGAAGGAGTAATGCCAGAGCAAAGAAACATAAAAGCTATACCAAGGGGATCCAAGTGCAGCAACGAGAAGAAGTGTTTAGACTGCAGGGAGGAAGGAGGGGGTGGGGGTAGGGGTGGGGTGAGCGGGGTGTCCTGTGTTGAAAAATAAGCCACATTTGATCAAATTTACCCACCGCATCCTGGGCTACATATGAACTTTTCACCCCACCCATGTAGACTGTCTATAATAAATGAAAAAAATGGATAATTATGGAAAACTACTTTTCAATCAACCCTTCTCCGAACCCCGCTCCCATTTCCCTCCCCTCATCCCACCTTCCCTGCAAGTGCTCGAGGAGCATACCGGCCGAATGTAACATTTGAGCAATTAATCTGTTCTTTTTTTCCACCCGACCAAGTTAATTCATCAGGACTACACTTACTGTATGTGTGTGTTCCGAAGATAGTGGGAGGAAAAAAAATTGCTTAGCTTAGCACAATAATTGGCCGTCTTCAGAAGGAGTTAGCGTTTCTCACTCGCTGTGGAGTAAACTTTCGACTAAAGAAGGTGGGTGCTTGGCAGTTTGTGCTTCATGCAGTTATTTATTATGTTTACATATGAAATGAGAATAATTGACTTGTAGTTGCTTTAGAAGCATGTGCCCTTGAAGCTACTTTCAGCTGAACTACGTGGTTTGTTCACCAGCTGGGCCCACTGCAATAAGAATACAAATTAATGCCTATCGGGAAACTGATGCAATTTTACCTCCAGGATTGTCAGTGAAATTAATGAAGTTTCAAAAAATATTGTGTGCAATATGCAGTTTTGTGAGCTGCTACAGTTTATTTTTGGGCTGTTAGGAGTTTTATGTTGCTTTTGAGTCGGGAAAGCACAAGCAGCAACTGCAGAGTTTCATTATGGAGCGTCAGGTTATATGTCATAGGGCACAAATGACAAGGCCATTCATTTATTTAAGCTCACACAAAATGCGTGTTTTTAAATTTATCTAGCCTATTTTCCTTGTGCAAGAACACATTTGGCCACAAGAGATGAAATATCAAAAAAAAAAAAAAAAAAAAAAAACGCTTAGTCCTACAATTTCAGTCCTTGGAAAATAATATAAAAATAAAAGCTTTACCAAATTAAAGGCACACTGTCCGGAGATCTCAAGTTCAAATCCTGATGATCTCGCAGCCATCCATGGCCAGAAGCCAAGAGTACAAAATTGGACATTCAGCCTCTAAGGAATGGATAGCAAACTCTGTGTCCTTTTTAATGGCACTAGTGAATCACTGGTCTCTGGGAGCTTGTGTACTGTACGTGGAAAATATTTAAACATTCAACCAAAGTATACTACAAGGGGCCAAGGGTCACTGGAAGAGTAGTACCTTTACTGGTGGCCTAATTATATCTAGGCACCCCAGACTGGTCTCCTCATACCCAGTGTCATGTGAAGCGTAATTTATGGCTTGTATTTTGGTAAGTGGCCATACTACCTAGCCTCTCGCATGACAAATACCGTCAACAGTGGC
Source organism: Porochilus rendahli (assembly GCA_039654305.1). Lineage (NCBI taxonomy): Eukaryota > Metazoa > Chordata > Actinopteri > Siluriformes > Plotosidae > Porochilus > Porochilus rendahli. The sequence goes on from JBCNYG010000021.1 coordinate 6,824,639, forward strand.
TCCAAGCAACGCCCCTAGTTTCACAGAATTCGATGCATCTGGGGACCATACCCCAAAATAAAACCATGTTGGCCGATGACTTCTTTCTCCGAGATTGGTTGGCGTGGGCACATGGCTAGTTCCCCATCACATTAAACACCATAAGCTACTGAAACTTGAAATAGCAAGCAGGTGGACCCAGACGAATGGATAAGACTTGGCCAAGAAGACAAGAAGAGGAATATTACACTAGGTGACATGGTGGAGCAATGGTTAGCACCCCCGCCTCACAACAAGAAAGTCCTGGGTTCGAGTGTGTAGGCCGGTGAGGACATTTCTTTACTGAGTTCTCCGTCCAAAGACATGCTCATTATACTCATTGGCTGTTTGAAATATAGGTATGAATTTGAATGACAATTTGTCCATAAAAAACAGGTTCTGTTGGGGGCTTGCAACCATCCCAAACTTATTAACCATAAAAGTGACCTGGATGGTGACTAAAGAAAATTAGATTCCCAACTCATTCAAGGTATACCCTGTTTTTTGTCCAAAGTCAGCTGAGATTTGTTCCAGCTTCACCTGCAACCCTGGTGGATAAGCGGTATAGATGCAAGGTGATGGATGGATGGATGGATGGATGGATATATGGATGGATGGATGGATGGATGAATAGATAAGGGAAAACATCCTCACCATAGTTAGGAGTTGTGTAGAAGTGGTGGTTCGGATCTGGGACCTATACTACCATGGCCCGAGACTGTTCATTCACAGCAGTTAAAAACCACTACAACCACTATTACTATTTTCAGAAACTGTGCCAACAACCAAGTTGGCACCTAAATCTATGATCTTCGACAGGATGGGACACCGGAACAAATAAAAATAATGGTTTCAACATTCCAGACTTTCTTCTCCTCCAGCCACAAGAGTCTTCCCAAACTAAATCGATGACGTTCAGCCAGGCTGACGGGGATCAATGGTGATTACCCGGAGCCTGGAGTTCTTTGTAATTGCAAAGTGAAGAGAGATTGGCTGAATGCCACCAGGCCTAAGCCACGATTGGGTGGTTATTGTTATTTAGATGTGCTGACAGGTCTGCACTTCCCTTGTCTTTTATGTCACAGTTCCCGATTGTGTCACTGTGCCCAAGCAAATGCCTATCCTCCCCTCCCCCAGTAATTTTTTTTCTTCGGAACAATACTGTCTGTCTAGCGAGTCCTACAAATCAGCACTTGTCTGGGCGACTTCTTTAATGCTTGTTACACACTGGAGCACTGGCAGTAAATTCCCAAGCCGGACAAAGTGCACTGTAAGCTCAGAGAGAGAAGTATGTACATTTCCAGGGGGAAGAATGAGTCGAGCCTTAAATCCGATGGTGTCACTTCGGAGCCAAGCAGACTGCTGTCCAAATCTGACGCCTTGCTTTGACAAGTCTGGAGTGAATGTTTCGCCAACAGAAGGAGTTTCCCCCTTGGCAACCCTAACCAAGAATTATCCTTACTTTTCCTCCTCAGACAGTTTGCTCTTCTGTTTGTTCTCAAAATGTGGTGTAAAGGTGTATATTGGTATAGCCTGTCACTGGATAAACCCCAATTTTTTTAATTTATTTTTGTGACTCAGACAGGTAACCCACTCACAGATATCTATTTCCAAGAATAAACCATGCAGTGTCACCCTCCTGTTCATCTCTTCTGTTTTTATGAGTCAGGAGTATACCATAAATTCTCTCCGGTCAAACATGAGTGCTCTTCATTCTTGTCTGACTGTTCAAAAGAAGAAAAGCACGATTCCTCTCCTGTAGATACCTGAATTATGCAGGTGTAGAGTTCAAGGCCAACCAATTAAATGGTGGTAGTATTTCATAAACGTCTTTGTCAAATGAAGAGCATTCGTTATAAGCTATATGGACAGCAAAATGTGTTGGGGGTTAAAGTAGCTTTGTCTCAATTATGGACCTAAATTCACTTACCCAAAGTGGTGTAAGTATGCAATGTATGTCCAAAATGCTAGTCTACATTTGTCATGTAGCCTTTTGCAAATCACTCATCACTCACACATTTGCCGAACCTCTTAATTCTACTAGGGTTGCAGGAATGCTGACATCTATCTCAGCCAACACCAGGCAAAGGCAGGGTACACCCTTAACAGCTTGCCAGACCATTGCAGGGTAAACCCACACAAACCATTCTCACCCGTACCTAGGGGCAATTTTGAACAGCGAATTCCAAAAGAACCTCCTTGTAAATTTGTTGCATGAACCTAATTCTTTTCTACTATTCTTTGTAAACTAAGTCTCCATCTATATAAATGATTGTTTTCTTTGATAAACCCACTGATGCTATCTAGTCTATGTTCTTTAAACAACCACGACACTGGACCTTCAAATAAATTGTAGGTGGATTGAAATGATTAGCATAGAGACATAGATAAGTGTTTTTTGAGCAAGGGTTTCTAAAACTGGCATTACGTGTTGCCAACTTGTGATGGCAATTTTTCTGCACGCTGCTGTTGTGCAAAAATTTAGTCCCCTTGTCACATGTCACTGTAGATGATTTTCCATGCAACTTCAGCCTTGGCTACATATTGCAAATTCTTGATTTGGATTCACAAACTACAAGTAACTTACAATGCAAGTTGAACTTTTATTGTAGGATTATGAATAATAACTTGCAGCTATTTTAAAGATAAGGTATTAGATGGAAAATTGTCGTTGCAGGTTAATGCATGTAATACCAGCTCCAGGATTGCAAATGATGGCTGAGACTGGCCTGGCAACTTTCAAGGGACAAAAGTATATTGATGGAAAAGTGCACCAGTATGAGCCAAGATTTCGTGAGTTTGAGCCATGGGAGATGTATACACCCATCTATAGCCATGAGTCCATGAGGGCTAATTGGTCAAGCTCTCAGTAAGGAGTACTGCCCTCCATGGCATATGCTCTCTTCCCTGTCATCACTGGCACGAGCCTATAAACTCATGTGGTGCATATGGCTTTTCTTTAAGTATGTTAACTCCAAAAATAAAAATAAAGAAGTAACATGGGTATGTGAGACTTTGTAAAACAGCATGCTTCATAATAACCACTGACCTGAAATTCACTATCAGGTGAGTAGTCTTTTAAATGTTCCTAGTACTAGCCCCGTATTTCACTTATATTTAATTTACACTTATAAAAATAATCTGCGAATACTCTGGACTGACTAGACAAACATTGTAAGAGCTAATTTACTCTCTGAGATTCTACTATGTAACTTGTTTGAGCATATATGCAAATACAAGCCTGCAGATCTGATTACAAATATGGGGTATTAGTTACACAAAAGATATCACATCCACCATTCCAAAACACTGCACCAGCCATTGTAAAGTCAATACTCAACTATTTGCTTTGGAAAAAAAAAATACAGCATGATGGACACTAATGGCAAATCGATAGAGCTGAGCATTTGCAGAGCCAGCAATGCCATACTCAGATTTGTGTTTACCAAGAGAGGACCGGCTCACTGATGCATGCACCGGCAGCTCTCAATGTCACACGGAGCAAGCATTCGCATGAGTCTGAATGAAAGAAGACCATTGATTTAGCCGTACACCAACACATGATGATTCTCTCCCAGAGTTTGTGTTCACATTCAATTTTCTTCAGCTCTTAGCAAGTTGATAATCAAAGTAAAAAGAGAAAAAAAAATGAAAGAAGGGGATTGTTGTAAATGGTAAAAATGGCAGTGTTGATTATTGCTGCCAAGAGGACACTGGCAAGGTCAGGGTATAATCTTGCTCTCGTCTCAGCTGGAAAATAATACTTTTGAACTATTAGCATTTAGTAAATTTCTTGTCTCGAAAGGTAAAGACTCTCATTCATTATCTGGATGACTCATAATTTACTGGAAAAGTCACTGACACTCAAAGCATCAATGAGACGTTGGTCATATAAAGAACGGTTCAGAATGCCAAGCTATCACAGAACTAACACAGAAACAAACAAGCATTCACATGTAGCCATCTAACTTGCCTGCATGTTGTTGAACAATGCACATGGAGGAAACCCATTCCAGAACATCCTTGCAGGGCACCACCATGCTACCAATGGTGTACTATCTTTATTTATTTTTTTACACTTTGGGATGGTCATGGTATGGCTAAAAGTTTTTTTAATGTGTTGCATATTCAGGTTCTAGGATATTTTCTAATGAATATAGCTCCACAGTGTAGTGTATGGGCGGTACGGTGGCGCAGTGGTTAGCATGTCCACCTCACAGCAAGAAGGCCTGTTTTGGATTCCCAGGTCAGGCATTTCTGCATGTTTTCTCCGTGCTTGCGTGGGTTTCCTCTGGGTACTCCGATCTTCCTTCACAGTCTAAAAACATGCGCAAAAACATGCACAGTAGGCTAACAGGCTGTTCCAAATCACCCCTAGGTGTGAGTGTGAGTATGAATGGTTGTGCGAATGTTCGCCCTGTGACGGCCTGGCAAGCTCTAGAGGGTGTACCCTGTTCTCGCCCAGACTCGGCTGAGACCCTAATTAGGATTAAGTGGCTTAGAAAATGAATGAATGAATAAATGAATGAATGAATGAATGAGTGTAGTACATTTTAAAACAAAGGAACAATTAAAAACCTTATTTAAAAAATGCTTTGGCATGGTTTACTGCAAATAGTTTTTACAAAAGATAAAAGTACAATTTTCTTAAATTTTTTTGAATAATTAAAAAAAAAATTGATTACCTTAACACAATATGAATTAATAATAATAATAATGATGATGATAATGACGATAATAATAATAATAATAAAGCAACAATAATAAAAATATGCAGAGTACCAAATAAACACTATTCATTATAATAATGCAAGTGTTATATTAGTGCTGATGCTTTTCATACATCACATCTGTGTCCAGCAATTTACAACAACATGTCACAATTTAATGTTTCCTTTAGCACACGCTCATACTAACCACTTTATCTTACAGACAAATAAAGTGAATGACTTGGGTTATAGCCAATAGGGCATTATGAAAGCCCATTATTGTGATTATTTTTAAGCAAATCATTTTTCGTTCTGTCAATACAGTGTCCTGGAACATGTGGTTAGAGAGCAGGACACGTATGTAAAATTGATGTACTATTTATTTTAGAAGAGAATCCAGGAATTATGGGGTTATGATACATAGCAGGGGGCAAGATGGAGGCAGATAGAGTAGTTAACAGTATATTCATTAGCAGACAGTAACTCAGGCATGCGTCGACACGACTCTAAAACCCCCATTATTTTGGTACAGTTTTACAGAGACTTTAACAGTCCAAGTCCAGAGAATAGTCTGAAAAGGGTCACAGGTAAACGCCATGTCAGAACTACAGAAATGAAGAAAAAAGAAAGACAACAGGCTTCAAATCACGGAATAGCCAGCACAGAATCCAGACTTGAAATGGACGGAAGAGTGAAGGGATGGCCAACAGCTGTTTCCACAAGCAGTCAGACTGGTGAATAAAACCTCTCCACTACCTCTTCCCCACCCCTTTCCCTCCCACTGGAACAATTATTCACATTAAGTAAAGCTGCTGCTCCTGCACATGTTATATTATTTATTGGGTATATTTAGGATGCATATTTTATTATTTTATTATTTTGAGTTACATTCAATAGTTTTCTATTTTATTCTCATATTTCTCTTACCATTTTATTTATTATTTACTAATTTTTTACAAGTTGCTTTATTGCACTGCACTGCCTTGGAGCTGCCTTGACTGTTTCGTTGGCATTGCACACTATCCCATTGTTCTCTGCAGAGTGGCATTAAAGTTGATGATTTTTTTTCTTGATTCTTGAAGGCAAAGCAAGACAAATGCAAGACATTTCTGCAAGAGTGTTGGAAAGTACTTCCCTAATAATTGATGCCACAAGTGTATTTAATTGTCTATCTATCTATCTATCTATCTATCTATCTATCCATCCATCCATCCATCCATCCATCCATCCATCCATCCATCCAT
>JBCNYG010000021.1:6857433-6869401 GCA_039654305.1 Porochilus rendahli
TTTATTCTATGCCAAAGCACAGAGGGGAGAGAAAGAGAGAGAGAGAGAGAGAGAGAGAGAGAGAGAGAGAGAGAGAGAGAGAGAGAGAGAACATGCTCCTGTAGCAACCCTCATAGCAGTTGGGACATTAAAAGTGTAGGACAGAGCACATTAATAACAGTACGTAGAACTGCCAGTCACATTAATCAGGCGCTTGCAGAGCGAAGCAGACAGCCAACACAGTCCCTGAGCCCCTGGAGCTCTTTCGTGGAGGTCAGCTCGGTTAGAGAGGGAGAGAGAAGGGAGAAAGAGAGCGAGAGAGAGAGAGAGAGAGACAGAGACACAGGCCTACAAGCTTCTATAATCTCTGCTCCAATCTCACTTAACACTGCTGTCAAGTCAGCAACACGGATTCCATTTTAACCCAGACAGGATATTCTTTTAGCATTAATCTTGCATTGAAAATTCTTGCATTTTTTAGCACGGGAGAGCTTGTGATTATTTCTGTCTCAGCGCTGTGCAACTGCTGTGGTCATTTATGCAGTTAAAATTTGTTTTTGTCAATAATGAACTTCATTTAGTAAAAATCTTTTCGTAACTTGTTCGAAAACATTTGATCAAGCCATACACAGTATACACAATTCAGCCTCAACATTAGAGGGAAAGTGAATAACATCGAGGCAGCACAGTGGTGTAGTGGTTAGCACATCCGCCTCACAGCAGGGCGGTCCTGGGTTCGAGTTCCGGCCTTGGCTCGGGTGTATCCGTGTGGAGGTTGTATGTTCTCCCAGTGCATATGTGGGTTTCTTCCGGGTACTCCGTTTTCCTCCCGCAGTCCAAAGACATGCACATTAGGCTAATCTGGCTGTTCAAGATTGCTCCTAGGTGTGATGGTGAATGGTTGTGTGTTTGTTAGTCCTGTGATGGTCTGTCAAGCCGTGCAGGCTATTACTTGAATTTGCCCATGGTTGGCTGAGATGGGCTCCAGCCTCGCCATGGCCCTAATAGGATTAATCTGCTCAGCTATTGAGTGAGTGGGTGAGTGAATAACATTCATTAGTATATAATAAATAGAAATCTGATTAACTGGCTGTCTCAGGATTTAGCGGGTGGATGATGTTTGGTTGAAAACAATGGGGACAACTCTGTAATGGTCACTTGGACCAAGCGGCATCCTCATTATCATACTTCAAAATGAAAAAAACAACAAAAAACAAACATAAAATCTTGTTTTTATTCTGTTTTTATGTAGTATATGCACTTCGCTACATTTACAGAGTTTGGTTTATTTTTGTTTCTGTGTGGTATGTACTGAACTCTGATTAAGAGGCTAGACAAATGACATTAGCTACATAATGTTTTAGTACTTCTGCCCAGAGCACACAAATATCACCTGAGCTGCTTTTGTAATTGTTAAAATGTGAAAAATAAACTATTATATCTCATCTCATTTAAGTTTGCTTTTCCTTATGCTTATGAATACTATAGCATGTACTAAAAATCTCTTACAGATTTTGTCTCATGTGTAAATTGACACGGTCAGAAGCATGAGTAGGATAGTCAAGTTTTTTAGAATATGTATGAATTGGCTTCTGTAAATACTAAATAAATAAATAAACAAATAATCAGCTTATAAAATGAGGCCCAGTGTTACGGAAAAGCATGAATCCGATTTGCTAGAATGCCAAATGCTAATTTGTGTGCGCAATTCAATAAATTGTGCATATATTTAGCGGAGCTCGCATGAATCATTTCCATATGAGATGTTACACATATTAATTCAATAAACATGAATACAGTAGAATGCTGAAGTATGTCTTTATGACAGACACAAAAAGCTTTTCCACTTACCACTTATGCACATTACATAAATAAATAAACAGACATCATAAATTCTATTCCTGAAGTGTACATTTTTGCATAAGTATGGGACAAAAAATAACACTGACTGAAGATCATGAGATGCATTAAACAACTAAATACCATTTAAACAATTTGAATAAAGTGCATATGAGAAGTAAAAGAATTAAAAAATTAATATTAATGCAATATATATTATTATTATTATTTACTCACTCATTTGCTGAACCACTTTTTATTTTATTTTGCATATTTAATATATTATTTTATTTAAAATATTTAAATTGTGGAAGTGGAATGACAAACTTAATGCCTGCCGTTTTTTCATATAAAATTGTGGACACAATCATCATTTATATGACACATTTAGGTCAAAATAAGCACAACAATGAGCAAGCATACTATTTTGTGCATTTGAAAAACAATCTGGCCTGCATAGATTTTCCCCCCAGGGGTTTTCCCCAGGTGTAAGACATGCCCTCTAACACACATGCACTTCTTGTTACACTTCAGTGTAAACACGTATTGAGCAAACAGTGCTCATGTCAATCGCATAGAACTTTTTCATAAACAGAACTTTGCCCCTGTAGTGTGAGCAGGGATTCGTCATAAGTGTTTCTCGCCCTGTAGATTAGAGCCAGGCTCAATCAGCCCAAAGCACCTTGAGTGTGCAATTGCAAAGTGCTTGCAGAATGCTTGATTATAGGCCTACTTCAGAGCCGAAGGTTCAAAGATCAGCAGTGAGCTGGATAAACACTCTTATCGAGCAGGCTAGCCTCTGAGTAGGGAGAAGTTCTCATTTGACTCAATTTATTATTCAATAACAAACTCAAGAATCAACATAATTCCACTCTCATAGTTATGCGTTACAAAATCCTTAGCACAAATCTCAACCATTTCCCTTAAAAAAAAAAAAAAAACTAAAAATAAATAAATAAGAATGAATAAATAAATATATATGGTAATAGTTTAGACATGGCCAGTTCTCATCTATCGGTCTCACAGCAGATACCAACCAGGGACCTCTGAGTTCACAGGCACCCATGATTGGCTAGTGTTACTGTGAGTGACAGGGGAGAAAGAGTAGTCCATCCCTCCCAAATAGCTCAGCCAATTTGCTCTCTTGGGAAATCGCCATGGATAGCTGTGATTTGAATCTGTGATCTCCAGATGAAAGAGCAAATGTTTTGCTATTACCCCACTCGGGAGGTGATGCTAACTTTAGCTTGCTGTCACTTGTCAGCCAACGTTAGCTCCTTCATAGGATTTTAGCTACTTCACCATACTTTAGTGTCTCTACATGTCACATTACGGACATGAGCATGACAGATCACATTGTTCAACCATTCTGAAAATGTCTGTGCAGGGGTGGGGCTATCTAAAACTGAGCACATGGGAATTTCTTTGTTTAAATTGCAATGCAATCATGTCTTTTTCTCCTAAGGTTCAGTGTACACAAAATACAAAATTAAAACTTAACATCATTTAATTGAAATATATACGCTATTCATTTTCAAAAACTTCTGCCAGCTTCCAAGCTTTAAGTCCCATTTTTTAGCAATATTAGCTTTAATGTGCTAGTCGAAAGCTCAATAAGCAATTGTGGCGTAAGCAGGAGAGAGGAAGAGGGTACTAAAATTTATATGGACAGACTATGCCACCAACACTCAACAAACATGGCACTGCCGCTTTAAAGAGGCCATGAGTGAGCAAATCCGGCACATAACCAATTTAGAGCTCAAAAGGCAAAGGGGCAAACCCAAACCCGTCACATACACATTAAACAGTGAACATGTTCTGCCTAATTGAAGACAATCAGAATAAGTGGAAAAGTGCTTTGCTTGGTCATAATCATGTTTTGACTTAATTGTTTACCGTTAGTAGGAATATGCTAAAGGCTCCCAAAAGAATCTGGCCAATAAATCTGTCAGGAATCAATGCAAACGCCTTCAAGTCTTTATTTAAGTGATTAAATGGGAAGTGACAGGTTTGCTGATCACATGGCTACACAATGATAGATCCCCAAAGAATATATGCTAATGAGTATTTCACCCTCATGCAAACATATAGACATACCATTGACTCCAGGCTATTTGTCAGTTCCACACAGCTTTCACTGCTACACATTACCACCATATTGGTTTTTAGGATCATGGTGCCACTAAATACCCTATGGTTAAGAACATCTGTGCAATTTCTTTCCTTCTATTGCACATTATTGGGCTTACAGGAAGCATATTTGCATATTCAGCCCACCAACCCCCAAAAATATCCAGGACCTATTTCCATTACATAAGACTGTAGTTAATTATTAAGTTGCCTCTTGGGCAGGAAGGCAGCACGCTTTAAAAAGCTATCGGGAAAAAAAGAAAAAAAAAACAATGGTAGGTTGGCTTTCCTCATCAATTGGCTGAATAGTGAGGCGACCAACTGATAACTGTTATTACAAGACATTCTTTTCTGAGAAGAGTCCTAATTCAGCCTTCGGCATCATAATACATCTGTCCCATAAATCAGGCGCGGTATGTAGTCAGGATATTTGTGACTTCCAGTCACGATGAACCATCCTCTCTGGTCCAGCCATAAATTATTGGGTTTTTTTTACATTTAGCATTTTGCATTCTATGAGGTTAGGGTGAAATGGTCATAGGTTGACCCATAAGGCATTATGCTGGAGAAATGAAAAATAGAGCTTCTATACCAAAGGGATCCAAGTGCTGCAACACCGATGGAAGAAGTGTGTAGACTGCAGCGAGACGATGTTGAAAAATAAATTTGGTCAAAATTGGACTATTGCATCATGGTCAGACTATGATTTTCTGAGCTCACTCTTGTATTTAGACAAAGGGATGAAAACAAAAGAAAATTCCTTATCTTTTATCGACCCTCATTCAGACACTTCAGAAAGACCATTTAAAACTGCACAAGTAGGTACTTAATTTTTTTTAAGAACCCTTAAAATGTTTTATATTTTTGCATAAATATTATTTAAAACATCAGATTTTCCTACAAGTCTTACAACAAACCCACCAAGATCTGAAGGTTCAAGCTATTCTGTATAGATAAATTTAGCAAACTCTCTCCAAGTCAATATGCATGATTGATCAACAGATACTACAAATGTTTAGGTACAGCTATTATTGTACAAGGGGGTCTAAAAGCAACATACACATACTTTTGCCACTCAGAGATACTTCTGCCACTCAGAGAAATTACGTTGCATATTTTGCCACTCAAAGATACTTCTGCCACTCAGAGATATTTGGTTGCATACTTTTGCCACTCAGTTATGAGTGTGATGTTGGATCATTTTCCTCAATAAATCAAGGACCAAGTGTAATATTTTGTCTCATTTGTAAAATCAGCACCTCTTTAGATACTTTTAGAAGTTGTACAATATTGTAAATTATATTTTTGCAAAAATATAGAAAACTCAACTTTTCAAGCACTGTCGTATTTGCTTGTGTTGTATACGGTATCACTTTTTTGTCATGCTGGATAAAAGCAAACTGTATACTTATACAAAGAAATTGGTACCCAGGGCCAAGTCAGTTAAAGCTTTAGAAAAGATCAATTCATTGTATAAATTTGACATTGAAAAAACTTTCCATCAGACATAGTCTGTTCATTTTCAAGAACCTTGAACTTTTGACATTCAGGCAATTTTTTTTCTTTTGTAAAAATCATCAGTAGTTGCAACTTTCATGGTGCTGGCCTAATCTGCATGTCTTTGGACTGTAGGAGGAAACTGGAGCACTCAGAGGAAGCCCACATAATTATTGGGGGAACATAAAAATTCCACACAGAAACACAGAGCCCGCGACTCAAACCTAGGACTTTCTTGCTGTAATTTGGATGTGATAACCACGACACCACTGTGCTGTTTTCAGGCTCCAGAAAAAACAAATATAAAAAAAATGTGTAGCTATAAATCATTGGCAACAAAAAAAAGGCCTTTGAGAAAACATAATACTTTGCCCTGTTTGAAAGCAAATGTGGTATATTAATCTGTATGGATACTGTACATTAAAAACACAAACAAATCTGGGAACATTTTATTTAGCTCTGTTTATGTTTGATGCCGAACTGTGTTGCTGCGATGAACACAGTGTGTTCAAAGTTTTCTGTTCAAGATGTTATGCCATTTTAAACCATATCTTTAATAGAGAGCACAGGAGCAGCTGACCTGAGTGACTCGAGCTATATAAGTGAATGTGGTCATTAAAAATGGCTGACCTAACCTGAGTGAGCGCAACCATAGCAATGAGTGTGGTTATTAAAAAATGAGCTCAAGAACTGGTGTAGTGCTCAACTTAGCAGGAGAGTTCAGACCCTGGTGAGTAATTGAGTAGGAAGCCGGAGTCTTGGTGCTCAGTGTATGCTGAAGTATAGATCTTACACTCCATCCACCAGGTTATCCATGCCCTCATGCATTCCTTTAAGATCAAGTTTAAATACTGGTTATGGCTTATCTGGCCAAAAAAAAAAAAAAATTATTAGCGTTTTAAATAGAATCTCAATTATTGATGCACTCAATCTTGATCCCTGATCCCATGAGTTATTTGCTCTCATGGGATCACATGATTAGCTGGATAATGATTCATTCGATGGTCATTCATTCATTTGCCGAACCATTCAATTCTAATATGCTCATGAGGAAGTTCAGGTTTTTAACAGTGTAATTTGTCTTATGTTTTTGCAGAAGCACTTAATACTACAATGTGGAGGCTGGAGCCTATCTCAGCTGACACTGAGCGAAGGCAGGGTACACCTTGAACAGCTTGCCAGACCAAAAAAAAAGAAATGGATTGTGAGTGTAAATATGTGTGAAGCTGGACTGGAGCCTTTTTGGTGAGTCCTCTATACTGTTGAACGTTATACTTGAGGGGAAGGGAAATAATAAAATAAAATAAAAACAATGTGCATCTGGTAGTGTAGTGGTTAGGAAGCTGGGCTCATGATCATGAGATTTTGGTTTGGAATTTCTGTTAGATCCCCACATAGTGCTAAGAGCCCTGGGCACTACATGGTCTGACCAGGTTCTCACCCGCCCTGTAAAAAAACAAGAAGGATGGGTAAAAAGTGAAATGATAACACCTGAGGTATACAAATCATTCAAAAAACATTTTTTTAAATGAAAAAAAATATTAGCTAGTGCTTAAAAAAAAAAATTCAAATTTAAGTCAAATAATAGGAGGAAAAATATATGAATTTAAAATTTGCTGACCATTAGTAGTGAAATTTTCTGGCCTCCAAACATTTTGAGGTTCTATAGCAAGGAGGTCTTAGCAAGATGGCGGCCCTTGGTTTCACAATTGAAACCCTAACACATGATTCCATGTTTTTCTTCTTTTTTCTTAATTTTTTTTTATTGGTGGGTACAATGCACATTATAATATATTATAAGACATCCATTGGTCTGGGAGCATTTTTAAAAATAATTATAAGTGAATTGCACCAAGTCAACATCCCATACCAGATGCATCTTGACTAATCTACGTCTTACACTGGCTTCTGACACATAAATGCACATAAACCTTAGGTTGGGTCATAGCACGGAGCTTTCTAAAAATGAAACATCCCCAAAAGCTCACCAGTGCCATAGTTTCCTGTCCTCATGTGCAAACTGTGTTGTCAGATGAATGGATTAAGCTCATTAAAGCCATGACTACAAGTAGAACCTCTGCTCTGGCAATAACAACAACATAAACCTTTTTTTTATTCTGGTCCAGCCCATTAAGAAGCCTACTCTATTGAGAAGCTGTCTGATTGAAAAAAGAACTTGAACGAGGGAATCCAGCAAAACACTATATCGGAGATAGAAGTTAGTCAAGCTTATTACTTTACTAGTATAATCCAAAGAATCTTCTCTTAAAATAATAAACCAGTTAGAAAACAAGACACATTGTCCATCATCCCAGTCTACATTCTTAAATCAAAGTATGTCCCCAGGGGTTTTGGTGAATAGTTATGCGGGGAATAAAACATCTGGCTGTTATAGGAAAAAATGAATAATGGGGTAATGTAGCTGTGTAGTAGTTAGCACGTCCGCCTGACAGTAAGAAGGTCCTCGGTTTGAGTCCAAGGCGTGTTTGTGTGGAGTTTGTATGTTCTCCCCATGTTTGTGTGGGCTTCCTCTGGGTACTCTGGTTTCCTCCCACAGTCTGAAGACATGCACATTAGGCTAAACGGCTGTTCCAAATTAAATCTGCCTTAAATCTGAGTGTGAATGTGAGCTGTTATATGTAGTGGCCTTGTGACGTTTAGGGTGTACCCCAGCTTTCCCCAGTGTAGGCTGAGATAGGATCCAGCCTCCTTGTAACCTTAGTATGATTAATCAGCTTGGAAAATGAGTGAGTAAGTGAGTTATCTTTAATGCTCATACCTCTTCCTAATCAGTATCTCTTCTTTCCCTTACTTGTAGAACAGGAACTGAATTTAAATAACCAAAATCCTTTTAATCATTTTATTCACCTAATCCTTAAAACATCCTCATTTATAAATAAAAGGCTCTACCAGTTAAAGTCCCACAGCAAAGATAATGCATTAGCATTTTTCCTGAGCAGGATTCTTACAGATGCTGAATAGTAATATGAGCTCATAGCATATTGATAGCTCTCCATGAGTATGCCGTACTGCTTTTCTGCCCTCAGCACATGTAGCATCCAAACAGAAATAGGAGCATGACAAATCTCCTCCATTAAACCGCAGGTCTGCGCTGACCCAGGTATTGCCTTGAGCTCTACCTGCACCAGATGTAAGAGCATATCCACTTCTCTGAGATCAGCCGTCCGTCACTGTCCACTTCCTGAACCTCTGATTGAGTGTTCCACTTAATATGAGAAACAGCTAAGTGCCAACAAAGAAGATGGAGTTCGAGTTGGAGTAAGAAAGGTTTTAAAATACCAGGTTATGGATAGAGGGGGTTCAGTGGTGTCACCTCACAGTGAGAAGATTCAAAGTTTTAATCTTGACCAAGTGCCTTTCTATATGGAGTTTGCGTGCTCTTCGGGTGCTTTGTGTGGGTTTTCTCTGGATATTCAGTTTTTCTCCCAGAGTCCAAAGACATGCACATTACATGACCTAGCTACTCTGAATTGCTCATACTTGGGAATATGAGTGTGAATTATTGGTTGTGTCTGTGTTAGCTTTGTAACCGGCTGGTGGTCTGTTCATCGTGTACCCGCCCCTCTCCAAAAGTCAGCTGGGATTGCATCCAGTTTCCTCAGTGACCCTGTTGGATAAACAGTATAGATAATAGATGGATCGGTGTACTGAAGGATGACTTTCTTACAATATCCCTTTAAGAATTCAGTTCAAGAAGAACAAGTCTCCACTCTGCGATGGCCTGGCGAGCTGTCCAGGGTGTACCCTGCCCTCGGCCAGAGTCGGCTGAGATGGGCGCCAGCCTCCACGCGACCCTAATTAGAAATAAGCGGTTCAGAAAAATGAATGAATGAATGAAGATCAAGTCTCCATGTGGACAGTTCATCACTAGACAACTTTTAGAGTAACTGAAAACAGCACAGCACTAAATCCTTGTGTGTGTGTGTGTGTGTGTGTGTGTGTGTTAGAAAGAGAAAGAGAGAGAGAGAGAGAGAGAGAGAGAGCAAGAAAGAAAGAGAGCGAGAGAGAGCAAGAGAGAGAGAGAGAGAGAGAGAGAAAGAGTTTGATTTGGTCAGCCAGATCCGCAACAGTAGTTTCACTCACCTCACGTTAATGGTGCCATTGAGTCGCTCAATAAACCTTGATCTGCACAATTAAGCACCTCACAAGGGATTGATTACACCTTACAGATTGAACAAACAACATTTACAGACACAGATAAAAATGTCATGAGAGACGTTGCAAGTGTTAAACATGAATATGTAGATTAATCACTGAGGGCAGCATGATAAATTTTAAAATCTAAGATCTTTTTGCAAAAACTGGGTGAACCTAAGCAGAGCATTCATGCATGGTGCATCTATGTAACCAAATGTGAATGCAAATGCTCGAAGTACTGGGTAATAGTAATGGGGGACTGGGTGGTGGTCGTGGGGTTTGCCTGATTTTCTCCTAATTTCTCATATCCGATTCCCAACCATAAGGTAATACTTCCCTATCACATGACACTACCAACCAGGGAACATAAAGGCAAGGACATGCTTCTTCCTGCACATGCATATTAAGCAGTGGCATTAAACACATGAAGGAAATGATGCATGAGCTCACAGATACCCACTGGCTAGTTATGTGACACTAATGTGACAGAAAAGAAAACATCATCCAATTAGCACTCGTGGGCTCCTGGCCATAAATGGCTATGTGCATCACCCAGGGCTTGGATTTGCAAACTCTTGGCACACCACTCAAAAAGCCCACAGGTAAGGTCTTTTAAGCAGACACAAATACAGATAAGTTGGAGGTGACTATTTTTTTTATTCATTCATTTAGTAAACCACTTAATTGCTTGGGTACTAGGAACAAAGGGGGCTGGAGCCTTTCTCAGCCACCTCTGGGAGAAGGTGGGGTACACCCTGAATAGCTTGTTGATTCATCTCAATGCCCACACACAAACAAAACATTCAGACTCACAAAACTGGAACAGCCAGTTAGCCTAATGTGCCTACCTTAAATAAATGTTCATACACAGTAATTCTATATGGGTATTCATTTAATTTCTGTAGTTGTTTAATATGACTGGCAACCTTATATTGGCATTCAGGGCATTAGTGCTGGTAATTGACGTCTGCAGTGCATGCGCTGTTGGCAGACACCAAAGTAAAACGATCGGGAAGCTTACTGTCCTCGACTGGCCCAGTGTGTGTATCACTACCACTACTACCAAGCTTGACAACAACATCTGTGTAATCAATGAAACCCAGCTCTACCCAGTCTCTAAAGCCAGCATTTTAAATTGGAAAAGTATCTCTATACTGGTCCCAGTGTTGACGGAAGAAACATGAAAAGTGAAAGCAACTTCTTTGCCTAGGCACAAGTGTAGAGTGATACTGATAGCCAATGCTGGACATCTTTGAAATATTTTCATTCGAGCGTGTTCCAGATTGTCACATGTGCTAGAATTCTGCTAAGAGTGACTTCCCAGGCCAGACCAATGGGAGGCCAATATAGGTAGCTAATCCCTCTTTATGTTAATCCCAGGGTAAAGCAATCAAGAGCTGAACTGGTGGAGTTTAAAGTTAAAAAAAAAAACAAAAAAAAACATAGTAAGATTAAAAAAATAATAATCCGGTGCACACCACATTCATTTACTATTAAAATCTGATATGTATGAACAATAAACTGATACAGAGAGTGGAACTACATTACACCATTAAACGTTTGCTTGTGCTTAGCCACTGCTCTCGGCTGTATTTGGATGGACAATGATTCCATTATGGAAAATGGTTCATGGTTTTGATTCCTAAATAAGCCAAAACATTTGAGCCATTGTCACTCTTTTTGCCATTGTTCAATTTTGGACCAAATCATTGCTGAATGCTTTGGACCAACATCTCAGTATTTGTGTCAGGCTCGCTGTCTTCTCTGAACATTCTCACCTCCATTTATTTTTATGCCTACTTTTTAAATGGGACGTAATTGGAGCCAAGGGACAGCTGAAGGTAGCATCCACTTTGCCCAAATATGTCAGCAAGAGCAGGAGTGATTAAAATTAGCCAGGGCCTTGCTGAAGCCATCGTTGGGACGTTGTGCCCTATAAGATCTGACTTGAGAACAGACTTAGAAACAAAACGTACTTGCCAGAGAGGGGTTTAAAATAAGCATGAACGAGAGATCGTCTGGTCGTGTGGCTCCGTGACCAGACCACACACTATGCGTCCAGCATGAAGGACACTGCGGGTCACTTTCCACCTTCTGCCACTTTCCACACTAACACACAATAACACATGCAGAGCTGCATACCATGCACCACAGGGGACCCAAGGCTCATTCCATATAGGGTGGGATTTCATGCTCTCCCACTCTTTTTCAACACGTACTTCACTTTTAACACGAAAGCAGAAGTTGGCAAGGCCATGTCATATTTCTGCAGTACAATCAGAGCTAAAACAGATCCATCAAGTCATCAACTATAATGATCAAACATACTGTTATTTATATCTATCTATCTATCTATCTATCTATC
>JBCNYG010000021.1:6954859-6986591 GCA_039654305.1 Porochilus rendahli
CACACATATCTAAATTAATAATTAATAATCTATCTATTTATAAAATACTCCAACTTGAAAGAAATCTTAGATCTTAATGACTGCCATATTGTCCAGGACTGCCCATCTTGTTTGATGTACTCCCCTTTTTGAGGTCCTTGCAGAATTCTTTTTGCATCAAACATCATGCAAGTGAAAACATTTTTGCATGGAAATGTGGTCAGAGACTAGGGGACAATTTTACAAAATGCATACAAGAACTTTCTGCGAAATGCCACAATACCATCTGCTCTGCCCAAGGGTGTACTTATGGTCTCTACAACAGAGTATTACATGTATTGATGCAGTATTTTATTGTATAAAAAATGAAAATGGTTGATATTCCTTATTATTCTCACTCTGAATGTCACTCTATAACAATTATCATCACATTTCACTCTACTATTTGCAGTGAACCCATGTCAGTGGTGCAACCATCATTTCATAGTTTGAAACTAGCTGCTCTTAAAGTACACTGTTGGACAGACTTTATACCTTGACATTCGAATGAAGTGACAGCTGGTACAACTAGCCTCTGAAATGTCATAAAGACTTGAACTGTGGAGTTATAATTTATTTATTGTTTGTAAATGATTGTTTACCATCTGGCTTTCACATCTGTATTTGTGAATCGATCCCAATAATGAGCATAAGTAGGATGTTGATGGTAAAGGAGAAGATTGTGATTCGAATCCCATGACTAGAAGCAGATAGCAGTCATATCATTGTCTTATCTTACTATAGTCTGGAACCTAGACTCAATATTGTCTTGCAACATTCTCTTTATGATCCATCCATTATCTATACCACTTATCAGTCAGGCTCATGAGTGAGCTGGGGCCAATCCCAGCTGGCTTCAAGAAGCGGTACTGTACACCCTGGTCAATCTATTGCAGGGCTACCACAAAGTCAAACATCCATTCACGCCATATTCACACTTATGGAGTATTTTGAGCCACCACCATTCTGCCCTGGTATTTTATAATTATTCAATATTTAGGACATTCATCTTGTTTTTCATGCCTTGTCAATGCCATTGGTTGTCAGGTGTAGGGTCACGTGCAAGGCAGAGCAAATACGCATGCTGGCAGATGCAAGTAGTGTTTCTAAATTCAATGAGCTTGACCGCCAAGATACCCAGATACACTCAGGGATTTGCCTCACCCAATACCAGTGTCTTTGGTATGGTACAGATGATAAAGCAGCTGTCTGAATTTGCACCATCTCTGCAGAAAAATACATTCTATCAACTGACCTAGCATAGCGGGCACAATGCCCGTGCATCAGTGCCTTTCCATCACCCATGTCTTGTGACAGTTTGAATAAGACTCTCTGCCAACCATACTTCACAGCCATGCTCTTGAGAGAAAGAAAGCCATGAGCTCCAACAACAGAGGGTTGAAGGTTGTTAAAGAGTTCAAATCTGAGGACTTTTTTGGGCTCGAAAGAGTAAACCTGGAGGGTTACCGCTAGCATTACTTGAATTTCAGAGGGACAGAACAAGAACAAGCCTCTACTATGTAATACCAAGGCTAGAATAGTGGACCTGTGTATACATTAAAGAAAGAAAGAAGGAAAGAAAGAAGGAAAGAAACAACAAAAAACACATACATGAGCTCTTGCTTGCAATGTTCTTGCATGTTCTTGTATTCTCTGAGGGCTCTGGTTTCCTCCCACAGTCCAAAAACATGCATCCGCAGGCTAATTGGATATTGTCGATTACCTTGGATTAGATATCGTCGATTTAACTAGTTTTAAAGCAGAGAGGAGCATGGGGTTTTTGTTGGGCTTGCCCTTTGTTCCTGGTGGGCAATCTTCTGATATTTTGTGAGGGTGTGTGGGAATGTTAAGCAAGTACACATACAGTATGTGTGTGCCATGCAGATAAAACTGGATATACTCTATGTTCACAGAGTGTGTTGGGCTGCCAAGAGACACCCTCCAGGACTTTCCCCACCCAGTATTAAGATCAAACACTTTACTATCTAAGATATGGAGCAGCTGTCACACACTCCTAATAAGTATCCAAGCACCGTGACTGCACACACGTGCCTCCTACCAACTGACTGGCCATAGCAGGCATCATGCCCATTCAGCAGTGCATTGCCATCTCTCCAAATGCTTTTTATAGATAGATGAACCAATGATTTGTACTTTGAAGAAAGTAGATCGGAAGGTGTCAGTGGACAAAGGCTCAAAAGAGTGACCCTGAGGCCAGAAGAACACCAGTCCTGCACTTCCATGGCTCCTACCTTAACTGCTACGGTGTCTCCAAGGAGGCTGATAATGTGCTCTAACCCTGTAACTGTGTGCAA
The DNA here is from genome assembly GCA_039654305.1 of Porochilus rendahli. NCBI lineage: Eukaryota > Metazoa > Chordata > Actinopteri > Siluriformes > Plotosidae > Porochilus > Porochilus rendahli. The sequence continues at coordinate 6,957,193 of JBCNYG010000021.1, forward strand.
TCAACATCAATGACAAAATCAATACTCTCTATAAAAAATGTATTTTATTACAATAATTACTGTAGATGTAGCAGAATACCTAGTTCAAGAGACGTCTAAACATCATTACAGCAGAAAAGTATTGCTTTCATTATTGTGGTCACAATGCAAATGATCTTAAATACAGTTAACATATATTGTGCCACAATTATGGAAGTAGTTTACAGTAAAATTATTTTTGATTATACTACGAGTCTCCAGAGAGAACTTTAGCAGCTAGTACAACCATTACCATTTGCATTCTCAAGGACATAAAGAGACACTCCAAAACAGCAACCGGCAAGGCTGCTTCTGTATCCCAAAGCATTCTGAACACGTTGATATATCCCTGGGACTTACTTTAACGTCATACATAAATAAATAGCTAATAAATCCCTCTCTTCATGCTAATTTGCACAAGCCCTCGGCATATTGAATTTTTCTGGGCAAAAATCTTGCACATTCAGTGAAGGATTTGAATTAACAGTATAAAACTACAAGGAAAACATCAACAAAAAGGAACTAACCTGATCTTAGGATGAATCTAGGGCACCTTGGGAGCCATCAGAGAGGAGACAATCCTTCTTGGAAGACCTTTTCTGCCACTCATGAGATCTGAAGGGATAGTAAAAAAAATATGGCAAACATAAGTTCTTATCTTTCTGCTGACCTTAGTGTTCTGGTTTCCATCAGCCACTTGATTGGAATGGTTTTATTGCTGGGCATTTATGTGTGCTGTGTTCAAATAATATGTGCAGGAATGTTGGTAGTCACTTTTTCTACAATATAAAAATATAAATCAGGGGAAAACAGAAAGAGGGGATTGATTTTTTTCTTGTAACCAGTTCTCCAACACAGCTCAGTTTTCACCAAGTAAATAAACTAGCAGGGTGGAAAGCGTAAGGTTCCTGACGTTTGAGCCATACATTGTTAATTGGATACCTGCAGGGTGTTTTTCTTCCTCTTCTTTGCTAACCTTTTAGGCTAGAAGGTAAAATGTTTTGAGACAATGGCATGTCTGAAGAGTATCTGAATAGAATGTGTGTATGGAGGGGGAAATGCAGTGACCTCAGAACAATTACAAAAGAACAAGACCAGGTATGTGTGTGGTCTAGAGGTGTATTTCACTGTTCACAAACACTAGGCCTCCACTCTCGAGCTGCTGATGGGCTATTGATTAGCTGAGGTTCAGGCTTATGTGACACAATAGAAACATTGCCAGTCGCAGTAGGAAGGAGACGAAAGGCAAAAATAGCAAACTGAACTCCCAGACTTCATAAAAAATACCTCTACCATTTCAATATCAACATAAATCATCTGTTTTTAAAAGATTTGTTCAGTAGGACAGTGGTTGAATGAGCTGCGGAAATAGCCACAAATCATAACTAGCACCTGTGGTCATTCACCTAGTAACTAGCTAGCATACCTGCAGGGTTAGCGGTAGTTCAGTGGTTAGTGTGTTTAGCTGTTTACCCACAAATCTGACGATCAGGAAGTTGGATCAAATTTTGAAGTATTTAAAAGGAAAACGTTAAAACAAATAACAATAAAAAAACATACAAGAAAACACGCTATCTAACTTTAGTTGTCCTCAGTGTCAAGAAACATCATGTGGCTTTGACGTGCAACATTCTTTTAAATTTATTCATTTAAATCCCCTCCCTGCTTTTTTTCCCATAATTTAGTCATGACCAATTACCACCCTCCAGGACACGAAATACTGCCACCTGCATCTTTATGAACTGCTTTGCACAGGCATTCAGGGGAGGCCCAAAATCCAACCCCCTGTACACATGAGCCCACAGACACCCATTATTGCCTGGTAATTACTGAAAGTAACAGAAAGGTGAGCAACGGCCATCCCTCCCTCCTGTAAGAGCTTGGCTTATTTGCTCCCATGGACTCCAGGCCATGGATGGCTGCATGCATCAGCCTTTATTGAAGTTGCTGGTATCATTTGTTGATGTGCCACCTAGGAGCCACAAAAATAATTTTACTAAGGCCTGTACAGTGAATTCTTAACTTAAGGGCCTGCATATAACCAAGCAGATGAGGTAAATAAGCAGTTTCATTTCTTTTCTGTCTCTTCTGTGTTGCCAATCAACAATAAATTCCCCATGTAGTATGTGCACCCTGTCTCCTGCATTTGGGACAGGTAGTCTTTGGCTTTTTTCCCTTTCTCTGGCAGTTGATGACGATCATAACACAGTTTGTCCGCCCCCAAAATTTGAAATTTGTATCTTTTTATATTTTTTATCTACAAAAAGGTGTGCATTCAGTCAGTAGAGTGGGTTGAGGAAAATGGAATTTTTGACAGTCTTAAATCTGCATTTGCCTTTCATTCAAACAATAGCAGGTGCCCCTAGAAGCTACTTCTTTAAATTAATTTTCTGGCCATGCCTTACACTATAGTGAGATGCTGTATGCAAATGTTTCTGACATGTTCAGATCTAGGAGTTTTAGGGATTGATAAATGATTCACTGTCGGGGCGATGAACTCGACAACTGTACAATAGCTCTGAAAACTTGCCTGGCAGTTGCTCGTACCAAGTGTTTGGAAGCGAAACAAGAAGAACAAAAGTCCTGCCAAACACTTAGTCTATCCGAGGGAACTAATTCATTGTGTATGTGTGTAGGCTGGATCTCTCTCTGAAAGTGCTTCTCCAACAAACCTGACACCCCATGCCATAGCGGGATTATCTTCTTGCCTGTCGGCCGGAGCTTGGCCCCAGAGTAAACATGAAGATTATATGGTGTGTGTGTGTGTGTTTGTGGATGTGTGAGAGAGATCACTGTGGGGAATGGAAAAGAAATGAAAGAAAGCCCACAGCTGCAAATCAACGATGGTAAAACCAACAACTTAAATCACCGCATCCTATAATTACCACTCGGTGTGTCCTGCCATTACAGAGGGGAAAGGAAACAGGCCTTTCTTGCCCTGCAGACATTACAGTGCTCATCACTGGGGGAAATGTCATAAATTGGATGGATGGATGGATGAATGGAAGCTTTTTTTCCTCGGTTTCATGCAAATGGTTGAAAGTGTATTTCTGATTATACCAGCACTTACTTGGGGGCCAGTAAGCAAACCAAATTCAAATTAGATTACAATGGGGAAATAATAGCTTGTAATATCATCACCTCATCGCGTCACTGTATTTCCACCACTTCTGGCTAGCTCACATATTAAATATCTCCTTTTAAGACCTCAAGTCCTTCACACACAAGGTACACACACACACACCCACACACACACTACTTCCACTCAGTTATGGTATGGCATGATAGCAAGCCAGTACTGCCACTCAGTGAGGAGATTGACAGCTAAAATCAAACAGTATCTTTCACTAAGCCATCTCTTCCCTCTGCCTGGCTTCTGAAACCTGCTGCTATGAGACTCCTAATCAGCCATTCAGAAAAAGCACCCCAGAAAATCTCAAAGCTTTCTCTCTCTTTCCCTTTATAGCCTTCTTCACCGTGGCTGCAGTTGGAACGTCTATCCAACTCCTTACTGTTCGAATCGATCAATACACTAGCCATTATGTGAGTGTAATTGATAAGGACTTTGTCTGTACTCCAAATGGAAGGCTAACTGCAATTCTCACTACTGAAAGACAGATCCGAGACACATCTCAAGGGCCGAACTAAAACAAAAGGGCAGAAGAGATCTTTTAGAAATACAGTATGTACAGAAGTGTTTGCGGTCTTGTCTATTTTTGGTCATATAACACATTAACAGCACACATTATTATTTTCATTGGATCGCCTTTAGACCTAATTACAGCACATAAGTCGCCATGACATGGTGGCTTCGGTTTTTCAGGTCAAGGCTAAGCACCATTGGCAGTAAAATAAAGTTACCTGATGACCTGAATGTACCGAGTGACCAGGTTATTTCACCAATGGACTTTTTAATTCTCTGATCACATGGATATAAAATTGTGGCTCAAATAATGAAAAAGTGGTTCAGGCAGCATGAGGAAGCTGAGTTTACTTGGATAAGAGCTGAAGGCATGCTATCGTTACAGGTGCACTTGCAGTTTAGCTTAGAGGCATAAGAAGCCTCTAAAAATTACAAGCAGGTCATTATGCATCAGTGATTCATGTCTTTATGCGTGAAGGTACAATAATTATGAAAGTCTACGTAGTAAAGTCAACTACTTATAATTAAATGTATGTGTGTTTTGACTAGATGTATATATTCATTATACTATTATTTTGAATAAACTCTCATCCAAGTGACCTTACCTAACATAGCAAAGGCAGAGAAAAATATTTAAAAACTAGGATTCTATATTTTTCAGCCACCCATACTCTGTATTGCTGCATATTTGTTTCCATTTGCATCCTGCTTTCCTTGAACCAGAGTCGGCTGAGGTAGTCTCCAGCCTCCCAACGACCCGAGTAGGATTAAGTGGTTTGGCAAATGAAGAGTAACTACAAAAATTACGACTGTTGACAATGTGACCAGGAATACCAGAAAGCTCAATGATGTTTTGTTTTCTTACATCACTTTCAAATATGCATTCTATATATTAATTTGATCGAAATTTCTTGGGGTGTTATAGGGGAGATTCCTGATGTATCTGCACTCTTCCATGTTCCCCTCTTGGCGCCACAATTGCTAGTAGTCCGGCAAGCAAGATTTGTTGCAATGCAAGACGGAAAGCACAAAGCAGTAATATAAATTCTTGCCAGTTATGCTCTGTGGCTTGGCAAAATTTCAAAAAGAGAAAAAAACTAGAAGAATGAGCCAAGCCCTTTAGTGGGCCCAAAATATTGCTTGTATCTAATTAATAAAATACCACACATCTTTAATATGACTAAAACGGTTTTAGTGCAATAAAAAAACTTGAAAACTAGCCACTTGTCAGACTCTTTAAAGTCCCACTAACAGAGTTTGGGATCATTTGGTATGTTGCCATTATTTTCCACATTACAATGTTCAAAATCCATATTATCGTGTAGGCAGAGAGCAGGGAGTGGACTGGGTATTAGTTCTCATCTTGTCAAGTCATCAGAGAGGATTTAGCAGTGACAGGCTCATGTCTCTCGGCTCGCGAGGTGTGTTATTTCCCTGGAGTGGACCTAGAGTGCAGGAAAGGGGAATAATTCAATGATGGCTCTGTGTAAACATGTCCTCAAAGAGGCTGCTTCTTATAAACGTTAGCTTACTTTGAAAGCCGTGGCTTTTCTGAGACTGACGTAGTCGCAGGCTATGCATTTTAATGCCTTCTTTCTCTTCTGGTTTACTTCTTTTTCTAGTTCTTGTTCTCTGTGCTTAGAGTCAAATGAAACAAGAATGAAACATGTTGAACACGGTGAGGATTACCAACCAAAACGTCTACGCGCATTTCATCCTCCACAATAACATAGCACATCATACTGAATTAGACAGAATAGCCTGTTAGGGGGAGAAAAAAAAAAGAGTAGACATCAGACTGTAAAAGTGCTTCAGAACTTGTAACGAGATGAGTTGAAATGCAGTCAGCCCACATAAGAATGTCAGAACAAGGGAATGGCTGCTAGGTGGACTTTCTATAAATTGTCTTGTTAAAGTGGTACCTCCATTGTTACTAGCACTGAGCTATTAATGGTTCAACCTTGTGAAATCCTAATCTGATTCCTTTAAATTGAACCACAGGCGGCTTTAAAAATTCTTCTTACTGTTAGGATGATTCAGCTAACTGGGTTCAGCAGTAAGTAAAAGGTCAGACAGAAGAACAATGGTGTAATTTTAGGAACTGTGAGTAAGTGCAGCCTGGCTTAGTGTTGGCTTTATCTATAGCTTCTGGCTGAAAGCTCCTCTATCAGCCAGACATGAAGCCAAAATTAGTCAAGAAGCTTTTAGAGAGGAAATGTGCAATGCAAAAACAGCAATTAATTATCTTATTGTTATGAATTATATTGAAATTGTGTTGAAATCAAATGGGGTGGTATAGTAATGTGGTGGTTAGCACTTCCGCTTCACGGCAAGAAAATCCTGGGCGTTTGTGTTGAGTTTGAATTTTTTTCCCATGCTTGCATGGTTTTCCTCTGGGTACTCCCGTTTCCTCCTAAAGTCCAAAAGACATGCACATTAGGCTAATTAGCTGCTCCAAATTGCTCCAAGGTGTGAGTCTGAATTCTGTGGCACCTTGCAAGAACCAGGTAATCCACTTGGTCATTAAAGTGAGTCCAGTGCACTATTGCAGACCTTAGGAGTCATAGTGCCATCTATACAATTGTTAGAACAGTATTAATTTATTTAAAGAACAATAGGTGTCACTAGCATTTCAAAGCTAATAATACTTGGCAATTTCAATGCAAGAAGCTGATAAACCACAATTTCAATAAGGCGGTGCCCATGAAAAGGCCGCACTCAGCAGCAAGATCTTTGTCTTTTAACAATAATTTAATGGAGATTGAAAAGGGTAAGTTGAGCAGTTTGATTCTCTGTCATTTAATTGATACTTAGATTGCTTTTACTCACCATAAAACACTGAAAATATGGAAGTAAGTGGCATTTTTGTATGGAGTTTGTGAGGGTTATTGCAGGGAAAATTTTTACTTAGAGGAATAATGTTGCACTCTATCGATTAAAAAGAAATCCTGGGGTCATTATAGATTTGCTATATAAAAAAAAACAGATTGGTAAAAATTGTATTTTAAATATATTTTGCACAATGTTCATCTAATAGAAAGATGCCATTTGCCAAGTTTTGTTGAAATTTTTAAAAATAAAATGTCATTTTAGAAAAACTAACACTGTTTTTTTTATCATTTTGTGGGTTGTCTTTTTGTGTGTGTGTGTGTGTGTGTGTGTGTTTTTGTCAGAATTATTCTTCGGTGTGTGTTGACCCTGCGATGATCTGGAGAGTTGTTCAGGGCGTACCCTCCCTTTACCCAGTGTGAGACCCTAATTGGATTAAGTGAGTCGGCAATTGAGTGAGAGAAATTAAATGCATGTGCTTCTACCAAGCCCTCATAGACACAGCATACAACACATTACTAACAACACCGCTTTGTTATTCTTGCAGGTCTTTATTCAATGAAGTAATCATGTTCAGAATACTTTACATCTACAGATGTGCCATTTGAAAGGACTAGTAGCTTTAAATTACCAGATGGCCATCTTTCCAGGATAAAAGGGCAAATCTTCACATTTTTAAGAGAGAGGTTTCAATTAAGCCAGAATTGAGCATGTGTTCAGAGAAATGGCTCATCTACATCCGTTGGGATCATCCCAGTAAGCTTCAGATTGAAGTCCATCAAATCGAAGAAGATGAAGAGTAGAAAAAGAGAAGGGGGAAAAAACTGATGATATTTGAATGGTTCTCAAATACAGTCATGTAACCAGTTTCTCTTTTCACCCTGCTGTCACTGAAAAGACTATCTGTGCAGGGTCACATAGAGTGTGAATTTAAGTGCCCTGGAACAACTTTGTAAGAAAAGTGAGGTGTAATTTTGACAGTTGTACCAGGAAAGTCTACCTTAACAGGATATTTTTGGCAGGAATTGATTTGATTGACAGCTGGGCAAAGTGTGTTTGCAATTTCTCTAAGGCAGAGTTTGTTCCGACATGGTTTACAAAAAAAAAAAAAATATTTTGTGTTTAGAGTGTATAGACTGTATTATGTGGCAACTACAGTCCATCTGATCTGATTGGCTTTTGAGCGATCCATAATCCCCCAGTATGGACCGATCTATAACTTTTTTCTCAGCCCACCAGCATTCAGGTAAAATGTGAACTTTAAATTATTTTATGTGAACTTTAAATTATATAATTTTTATTTTGTTTTTTTTACTCCTTATTTGGGAAAAAGCAAAACTTTAGATTCACTGTTGATAACATTTTTAAAACGAGTGACAAAGAGCATTCAGAGAGTGAATTCTATTTCCCTGAAGAGTTTGAAGAAGGAGAGAGTGATTTTGTTGGTGCTGAAAATGAAAAAGGACTTCCAGTGACATTAATGCTTTTCACCGATACCTATGCACAATTTGAATTCTCTCAGATACCATCCTTTGGAGACTACCTTGCCCAAACAGAGGACAGACACCTCACAAATACCCTGACATGATATGCAAAGACACCAGGAACTACCCTCAGATATGCCCGACAAGCATCAGTGGCTCTCAACAACGGTCAACTGATGATGTTAACAATTATCAAAAAAAAAGGTCATTCTGGGCTTATTAGTCCAAGAACTCAAACATCTTTCCATGTTTGTTGCATAAACTTCAGGGAGAAAGGATGTTAAGGGCAATTTTCCATAGCACATTCATCGCCAGGGTGAATGGGGGCACTTTGGAGAGCTTTCAACTACCAGATAGAAGCTTCAAATACCGACTCCTTTTAGTGTTTATATCAGTGGTTTAGAATTACCTTGCACTGACCTCATGCTCAGTCAGTAAGTAGTAGATCTTCAACAAAGATTATACAATTTTTTTTTGCAGTGTTTTGCACTCAGCATGAATTAGTATCCAACCCAATTACTGAAATCCCAGAAAAGGAACAAGCACTCAATCACATGGTTTGAAAACCACACAGATGATGTGCTGCTGGATAATTAATTCATTGTGACCTTTGAAAATGTTTTGAAATAGTGCCTACATTGGAAATAGCCATTGGGCATGGAAAAGAATTGAAAATGGGCATCTGGTGGGGGTGAGGGTTGTGAAGGATATTATTCATACATTTTCCAGACAACATTGGTTTTAAGTCGTACATCATTCATTTTCTAAATCGCTTAATCCTAATTAGGGTCGCGGGGAGGCTGCCACCCATCTCAGGCGACTGTGGGCAGAGTACACCCTGGCAATGCAGCGTATTCTCAGCAATGGTTCTTTTACAAGCCTTTCAGCACAGACAGTGAGCGACTAGGGCTGGCCTTTGATAACCCAGTTAGCTGCACTGAGGGGACAGCACTGACAATCTCATGACTGTGTGGCTTGAACCCCGACGTCCTAACACTGGGCCACCACTGGTTTAAATCCATCCAATCCAATCCATTTAATCAACTTTACGGGTTTTGTTTTCTCGCTCGCAAAATCATATATGAAAGATTGCAAAGTGTTAAAACAGAATTAAACCCAACGTTAATAAAAGCTTACATACACAGTATATCTCCATGCCCATCAAAACACACTGTTATTACAACCTTCTTTAAGAAGGAAAAGAATAAAATATCCTTAGCTACCCACTGGTATAAACTCTACACTTAACACAGATGTCCTTAAAGCTTTTGTACATCAACATATTGATATAAAATAGGTTTAGAAAAAGAACACTAGATCAACTCACAAAGTGGTAATTCACTTACATGTGCTTTCATTTAAACTGGCAGAGTGATGAATGTCATTAAGCATGATGCAGATGTGCCTAAACCTTATTTTATTTGGAAGTTTACAAGATTATATCAGAGTTTAATATCTGTAAAAAATGTTCTTGTTTTTGGTATCCTTGCATTCTTGGAACTGACATGTGTACGCCATAGTCATGATTTCTCACTCTTATGAGAGTGAAGCGAACTACAAACGGTGGTTAAAAACAGCCTGTTACAAACTATTAATGCATGCAAGATGTAAGTAAAAACCACCTGATGATAAAAATGTTCCTTGCAAAAATATTTACCTGTTGGAATTTTTCTTGTTTTGTTGCTTCACAACCTGAAATTAAAATGGATTGTTTAGGTTTGCATCATTTCATTTACAGAACACTTTGAAGAAGTGATTTTTTTATTGTGAAGCAAACAAAAAGTAGGACAAAATAACAGAAAACTTCAGTATGCATAACTATTCACGCTCCTAAAATCAGTCGCTGTGGATAAGTCCCTATGAGCTCGCTACATCTTGCCACTGGGATTTTTGCCCATTCCTCAAGGCAAAACTGCTCCAGTTGTATTTATTTATTTATTTTTTTTAATGCAGGTGCTGAAATCCTTTATAACGATGTGGGCAATCATGAAATTATAACTTCCAAATAGTCTTAATTGAATGTCCTTCACAAGCAAAATAAAGTTAATTAAATGTGACATAATGACAGCAACATTTACAAAGCCTTAAATGAATAATGATATTCAGGATTGTTAGGCTATATGTCTTCTATAGATACATTTATATGGACAGCATAGTGATGTACTGTTTAGTACTGTCGCCTCGAAGAAAGAAAAAAGGTTCATAGACTATTTAGTAAATTGATTCAATATTTAACTTGATGGAGTTCCTGGTGTGCTTAGGATCATTATCCTATTGAAACAGGATAACCCTGCAATTCCATGTTTTTGTTGTACAGACAGGCTCACCTTATTATTAAGCATTGTTTGATATGATGCAGTTGATATATCATTTAATCCATGACAAGCTGGGGAAAAGAAAGCTGAAATCTATATTAATTTATCTGATGTCAAGCTTTACACATAGTACATTCTGAGATGTCTGAATACAGGCTTTGTCCAAATGAAGATTTCACTGCTTCTCCCATTAGTACACATAGCTAATTCATAGAAAAAAGCATCATCAAGGCTCAAGGATTTTATTCATGAAATCTCACAATAGCTTGTACCCAGCAAATCGTCCACTACTTTAAAGCACTACAGTCCACCTGCCGAAGATTAGGCCATTCAGGTTAACTCTACAGTCTGTTCTCTCTCCGGCTCATGACCTTTTAAGACCCTTTAAAAATATCCCTCCCAGCTTGCTAGCATCAACCTCTTATCTCCCTATCCCCCCCCCCCCCACCTTTTTTTTTGTTACTACCTGGAAGCTTCATCAGAGACCTCCATACACCCTTGAGCGGTGCAGTGAGCTTGTCTGATCTACAGAAAAGGGTCGTAGCTTCCCCTTTTATTATCCATGACCTTCAGAATGCTGTAGCTCTGGGCTGTACACTGCTAGCAATCCTGGGACTTCACATGGCATTTCCCACGGTCCCTGTCTGTCCATCAGTACCCCCTGGGCTTTTCTTTTCTCTTGTTTTGAGGAAAGATGACAACTCGACTGAATGACTAGCAGTGAGGGTGAAGTTTCAAAGCTGCATGTCACATTTTGAAGTTCTTATAACTGCTGTCTACTAAGAAACAGGGAATCAAACAGAATGTAGGCATGCAAATGTAACAGAGTTGATGTAGTGCAAAAAGTTCGGACAAATCAAAAATGTCAACAGCAGCTTCTGAGTACAAGAAACACAAAGGGATCATAATTTAGTCATATCAGACGTTAGAGTCAGTCCTAGATTTCACTGATTACCCCAGTGTGTTATCTTTTTCTGCAGGATTGCATTTCGAAGTGTTTTAATAATTGTTACCAATTCTATAAGTTTATGTTCTGTAAAACAGAGATATTGGGCTCTGATTTATTCATGTGGACAACCTTTTATCATCAAACTGCAGGAAAAATGGTGGGGGAAAAGTAAGAGGAAGTTAATTTCTCTCCTGGTTTATTGCTGTAATGTTTTGTGGGCAGATTTCCTCTACAATTTTGTGAAAATTAATGCCTAGTTCCTTTATTCATTCATAAATAAAAAATAAAATTACATTAAAGACATCACATATTATGAGGGTAATTAAACTGACTGGTGGAGTGAACACACACACATTCACTGACCTTTCGTGTGGCAACAACTGGCATATATAATGTCAGATCCTTGTTATTGTGTAAAAGGGCCCAATGTTATATTATCGTCAAAGTTACAATACCTGAATGACGTGTTCACACTAATACTACTAATAACATTACCACTGTCATGACATTAGCCACTACGTCATCTGTGGAGAAAGTAAAATTTAAAAACTTATAACTTACTCTTCCAAGACTTCGGACACATGCATACTCTGTTCAACTTAAAAACAAAGAAAACTTCTAATTATCTAATTAGGTCCTGGCATTGCAATTTTTGAAAGCTCTCAAATTTCTAGTATTTATAACATGAACAATATATAGCTCACACGAAAGGTAATAACTTACTAGGACCATGTACAGGACTGCAGACAGACAAACGCACACAATTTCCTGCAGAACAAAACATTGGCGCATCACAGCACCTTCCGCGTTGCTCACACAAAAGTAATTCAGGCTCAGAATATTTCCACAGCAGCCACCACCTCTTTTCTCCAAGAAAAATCTCTCAATTAAATCTTAATGTGAGTCAATGCAATGTAACATAATCCTGTTTTAAAGGATTTTCTCAATTAGTGTTGTTCTTAGGTGTTTGGGGTTTGATGTTTTTTTTTTTATGTCTGCAGACTCATTTCACTTTAGGCTCTATTGGAATTTACATAAAGGCTAGACAAGGCCAATTCCCTCAGATTAACCGAAACTGCACATAGAGTGCCTTGAAGAAGTCTTCACCACTCTTGAACTTTTACACATTTTGTTGTTTTACAATATTGTAACTAAAATAGATCTACTTGGGATTACATGTCATGAATCTTTACAAAAATCCCATATAACTGGAGTAAAAAAGTCTGAAAACAGTTACTTAAATAGCAAGTCAGTCATATGCACTTTACATGATCGCATGAAATCAATGGGGGCAGCATTCTGGTGCCTTGTTTAACACGGTTTTCACATTGCAAGAAGATTCCTGGTTTGGTACTCATGACTCACTTGACCATTTCTCAGCAGAATTTCCATGTCTCCCAGTGTTGGAGTGGGTTTCATCTGGGTGCTCAAGTTTCCTTCCATACTCCAAAGCAGATTAGGTTAACTGGTACCTCCAAATTGCCGATTGCTGTTAATATGAGAATATTCTTTAAAGAAGAGGTAATGTCAATACTATAAAAAGGGAATCAAGACAAGACTACAATAGCCCATATTAATGGTTGTTTATTAGTATACAGTACTACCCAGTACTACCAAGTTGCCACTGTTGGGTCCTTGAGCAAGGCCCTTAACCCTCAATTGCTCAGTTGTAAAAAAAAAAAATTTAAATGGATAAAAGTGTCTGACAAATGCCGTAAATGAAAATGTGTCAAATTGCCTCTATGTATGAGAGTGAGTGTGTGTGTTGGCCATGCGATGATCTGGTTCAGGGTGTACCTTGCCTTCGCCAAGTGTCGGCTAATAACCAACCTCCCAGCACACCTAATACGAGTAAGCAGTTCGGCAAATAAGTTTTTTTATCTCATTACCATACAAATGTCCGCTTGTTTGTAAGAGTTATTGAGCCTACAGTATAACACATATCAAGCACAAGTGGAATTATTAATCTAAATAAATATTCTAAGAAGAGTTGATGTATGGTAAAAAATCATTACTCAGGTTAAAGTAGAACATTTTTCATCTAATGTTAGATATAAATGTAAAAATACAAGGAAGACGTATCTACCTCAAATTGTTACAGGGGTGATAACTGCAAAATAAAAGTCCTAAAAACATTAAGAAAAGAAAGTGTGTGAATATTAAAGGTAATTTGAACTTGCTTAAAAACCAGCGGAAACGCTGGATTAATCCAGGATTTGATCACCCCTGGAATTACTGATGTTAATTTAGTGGCCCTTTCACCAAAGATCCCAGGAGCAAAAATATTTTTTTGCACAGAAATTCAATAAGCAACTGAGAGCAAGCCACAGTGGTCAAACCCCTCCAAAAAAGAAAAAATGAGATAAGGTCATATTTTGACAGATGCAGTAAGGTCTATGCATGCTAGAATTGTCCCTTGATTTTCTTCATGAGTTTAAATCATGTGGTCAAAATTATCTTCAGATTTTTTACATTGCAAAAAATTTGATGTACTTTTTCTCAAAACCAGCTTTCTGTTGGGTAGACCACTCTGGTTTTCTGCCCTTCACTACTTATTTTATTTTTAAAAATGTAAAATAATAAAATAAAATCACACATGGACATTGTAAATTACTCGATAATTAAAAAAAAAAAAAAGTTAATTGATAAAATTTGCTTATATCACCTAAAACAAAGCAGCTTTCCCCTTATTAAAACAAAGCAACTCTCTCGCACCCCTCCTTTAAAGTCAGCAATGCTTTTTAGAACATTAAACAACCTGACATTTTTAAAAGGTCAACATTAAAATGATTAAATAAAAGTCAATAAGACATACATAAAGGGCAATTGGGGGCATGACAACATGGGAAGTGCTCTTGTCTACAAAACTGCATCTCTTATCTACAAAACACATCAATATGAACTAAACATGATCATAGAATGAGGTCTTGTCCAGGTCAGACACCGCTAGCATTCTGCTCCTTGACAATCAGACAGTGGTTTTCTTACATCTGTTCTGAGTTGCCTTCACATTCCAAACCCCAGGTGTGACCCACGTGAGCACTGGCAACCCATAAATCCGCTCGTATCTTCAGTCACAAGGATAACGCTCATAATGGTCTCTGCAGGATAGTGCTAAGCACATCTTCGCATCATCTCCTAGCAAGGGACTTTGAGAGAAAGAGAGGATTAGTTCCTTCTCTTCTTTGGAAACTGCAGCAGAGCGAGGGAATGAGTCAAGGGGAGAGACTGGTAGCCATGGCGAGAGAATGCAAATGACACAGCGAACGAGTCATGCCTCAGTGGCTTGTAAAGCTCTTCACCAAATCCTGCAGACAGCGCACCGTTTCATTGCCTCGAGCGCCGGCGTTCCATAAATCCACTTGTATCTCTGGAGAGTGGCCAGGAATGCTGTGCCCTTACTTTGGCCAAGATTCCTTCATCGACCCCTTCCCCTCTTTCAGTGTATTGACTATTATGTCCAATGCAAGAGCACAACTGAGTGGCGGCAGCTATACAATGGGACAAGGGAAATAAATGTGCTCAAAGGCCATGAAAATAACCCAGCACTCCCATGTTGACTGAGAATGAGCATACGTTTTAAGATGCTAGTGTTTACAAGTGGAGATTTGAGACCAAGCTTAGTAAATATGTAGGGATAAGATGATGGAGTCTATGGAGAAGCTGGCGTGAAAGAAAGTGAGCACAGATAAAGAGAGAATAAAGAGAGAGAGCTAATATGTGGCAGAGCACAGCCGAAATGCTATTATAATGACATATCAAAGCCGTCTCCCTCTCCTTTGAGACAGCAAAAGCAACAAATCCATCTTTATTTGGCCTCGAACGTGTTACCAGCGAGAAGACACAGACCTGTTAGCAGGGCCGGGAAAAAGCACGCTGAGTGAATTGGGATCAAGGGTGAAATGAAGGACATGAGTGCGAAAAGATATTAGTATACCAGTATCAGGTGGATACAAGGCCAAGGCTAATGTGTGCATTAGTATGCAAAGTCCCATTGTTTTCATTCAGTGGAAAATATTCACATCAAAATTGATGTCATAAATAGATTTAATTACTAATTCAAATGAATAAAGAAAAGGTACTGTTTTAAAGTATCACACTGAATTTAAAAAATAAAAATAAATCAATAAAACATCAACTGTCACCCCTTTGCATTGAGTCATTTCTTCAAAATGTGATGTGATGCATAAAATGTCTATAATTGCAAAAGTAGCAAAGAGAACATTGAAATTAAATCTCTTGACTCTTCTAAAACGCTATTAATAAATCTCATTTCATTAAGCCAAAACGCTGTTGGATGCTCAAAGCTGATTGGTGAAAAGGTGATAAGCATTTGTAGTAGCATTTGTAGTTCCAGTTTAGTAAAAATGATCAATCTAAAGTTAAACATAGGGACAGTGGTGGTATTGTGCTGGATTACTGATCCCAAGGTCGGGGGTTCAAGCCCCACTATCAACGAGTTGTCATTGCTGTCCCCCGGTGTAGCTAACTGGGTTATCAAATGCCTGCCATGTCTTTCACTGAAAGGCATGCAAAGGAACCACTGCTGATTTTTTCGTCAGCGTGTTTCTGCCCTGCGATGGCCTGGCAGCTGAGTCGGCTGAGATAGGCACCAGCCTCCCCGTGACCCTAATTAGGATCAAGCGGCTCAGAAAATGAATGAAAGTTAAACGTGCATCCTTGCCTCTAATTAGCAGAGCTAGTTGGGTTGGAAAGGAAATTACAAGTACAGGGTTTGAAACCAGAAAAAAAAAGACGGAACATTCAAAAGAATGAGTGGACTGAAAGAACGATTAAATGACAATCACAACATTTGCTGTTTGCTAAAAATTTCAAAAACAAAAAGGTATATCAATATAGGCATCCTTTTAAACCAATGTGTGCAGTATTATACTATATATGTTGTATATTATTTTTTCCCCAAGTAGTAACCAGGCCCAACCCTGCTCAGCATCTGAGATTAGACATGAACAGGCATTCACGGGGCTCATGAGGGACACATAAGAACAAAAAATTCCTTAAATTTGTATTTTGGGTTAAGCTGGGTGGGTTTGAAAATAAATAGTCTTCAAATGATCTCAAATGAAACTGCTAAAGGATGTTGATTAAGATTAACTGCAACACAGTGCTTAATATTCATAAAACATTTCATGAGTCAAGTGGAATATTTAATTAAATGTTTTTTGTCTGCCTTGAGTAATAAAAAAAAACCTAAACGTTTCAAACAAGTATAACTCAATTGACCTGAAAGAAGGTCAAGGAACATACTGTAATAATTTTTTTCTAATATCACCTACTTACAAGCAGGCAAATGCAAATTGGGTATCCATAGACGTTATAAATAGGGTAGGGAGGGGTGAGAAAGTGAAAAAAATCCCCAGCCTCTGGGACTAGGATATGCAGATTATGTGTCTATTAGTTTTCTATTTGAAGTTGCCCAGCAGACAAGTAGCTTCCACAGGCTGTCAATATATTTGCGTGTTCACCAAGCAGGAAAGAAATGATATGTATGTTTAAATGTAACCTGCTTCAGGTGGCTCATATTTCATGCTGGAGTCATGCTGTACTACACAGAGGTTCATGAATCTTAAGCAGAGGCTCTTTTTTGTTTTGTTACAGTAGTGAAACTCACAAGGCAAGCTATATATTAATTTATTAGCAAGTTGCCATATTGCTGTACTTTTTTATTTATTTATTTATTTTGCTATACTGTATTAATCCCACAAGGGAAATAACTGCCTCTGCATTTAACCCATCCAAAGTGAGCACACACGTAAACAGTGAGACGCACACTCGGAGCAGTGGGCTGCCATACACATTGGGGCACTCATAGAGCAGTCGGGGGTTAGGTGCCTTGCTCATGGGCACTTCAGCCATGAATGTGGAGAAAGGGAAGGTGCAGGTCACTCCCTTACCGCCATACATTTTTCCTGCTGGTTCATGAATCAAAGCAGCGACCTTTCGGTCTCAAAGCCGCTTCGCTAACCATTAGGCTACAGCTGTCCCCTTAAGAGATTTAATTCAAGACTAAAAAATAAGACAATGTTATAAATAATTCAAAGCTATTTTCACATAATGTATACTATTTGTGGAAACTTCATGAATAAAAACATTTCCATACAATAACCACCACCAGTTTTTGTACACGTTTAAATAATGAGCCCGAAGCCAGGACCTTACTGCATTGGGGTGAATGTGCTAATCACTGCACCACCGTGCTGACCTATATATTTATCTTATTGTGGTAAGTAATAATAATGTCCATGTTTTTTTCACATGGGTTAATATTCCCACCCAGGCAATCAAAACATTAGACTAGGTTAGTACAATGCAACGTTTACTTGCCTAGTGAGCTGGCTATGTTTTACTTGTCCACTACTGCTGCAAGCTGGGTTGTAAAATATCGGTGCTTTTTTGGCACCATAGTCTCTTTACACAGATAGAGATTTGCATATGTGAGTAAATTAGAAATAATTAAGCTGTAATTATAACACTACAGGTAAGTGGATTCTCAATTCAGATTTGTTGAAAGAACACATTTATTTGTGCATGCATGCTGTGGTTACCCTCTCATTATTAAATTTTTCCTTCAGAGATAAAAGCAAAGACAAGAACAAAATCCTAAAAGCAGATGCAGCGTTTTGGATTTCTTTTTTCTTGCAACTGAAGACATTTTTCTAATGTTTTTTAAAGTGGTTAAAGGTGTTTGGAAAATCACTAAATTATTTTTTCAGTTTGCCAGTCACGATTTTTACAGTCAATACAGGCAAGGGTGTCTAGGTGTAATTCTGAGGACACAAATTAACAAATACACAAAAGAAAAGCGCACAAGACTTCAACTCAGGCTTGCAAAAAAGCAAAACAAGAAGACAGTTCATAAGGCAATCAGGTTAAAACTTGTTTCAGTACTGTTTCATTTCCAAACACCTATTTTAATTGGATTTGTCAGATGGTTTTCTGCTGTGGACCCAGAACCATCTGGTATCACAGATTTCGCACCAACCATTTTATGTGTGTAATGCATTTATTTGCCAAACTACTTAATCCTACTAGCGATGCAGATAGGCTGGGCCTTATCTCAGCCAACTCGAGCAAAGATGGGGTACATCTTGAACAGCTTGCATGGTTATCGCAGGGCAATACACAAGCAACAATTTGGAGGAATTATCACACATACCTAACGTACCTAATGGGCTTTTTTACGTCAGCCACAGATCACTGATATTTATTAATGTCTTAACCATAAACCATAAAAAAGAGTGTAGTTGTTTTATATTATAGATAATTTTATTGTTAATGTACTTTAATGTAGAAGGTAACTGGAAGTCAAATACAGCATTAAGTATGTTGCTGTACCAATTGCCGAATAACTAAAGTGTCCTTCCTTGCTGTTTGAGAAAACCAGAGAGCCCTGAAGAAACCCACAAAAGCACAGGGAAAACATGCAAGCTGGACAGAACGGCCCATTCTCAGGACCTAGAACCTTCCTGCTCTGAGGTGTCAGTGTTAACCACTGAGCCATCGTTAGACTTGTATTGTAAATATTGCATTAGTCCAAAACCAGGTAGGATTTTATAAATATGATTGCCATTAAAAGTTGCCCCCTCCAAGGCTAGGGAATGTAGCATAAAGGTGATCATTAGCACTGAGTTCAAGTTGCCAATTTGTTTTCAAAAGACACCCAAGGTGTTTATTTTCTATGTTGTTTATAAAATAGTATTTCCAACCAATACACTATCTAAAAGAATTGTCAATTTCTGCACAGCAGCAATCTCACAATAATAGCAACCTAGTTGATTGTGTAGTCAAATATGAATGTTTGCAGTAGCATAAATATTTCTCAGGATGACAAGGTACCTTGTATATTTTTTATTGTGTGTCATCTATATTCATCCAAGCATGAAATCTGGCATGAGGAAAAAGGAGAGCAGATCAAAGTAAGAGAGAAAGCAGGTCATATAGGGGGGTCAAAGGGAGAGAGGAAGTTTACGTATAATGAAAAGTGTGAAAAGAAACCTAAGGATAATGGATTAAGAATTGATAGTGGAGGATCTCAGTTTCTGGCTGCACTTCATTCATCAAGTATGACTAAACTGAAAACAGCTCCTTGCTAATACTTGGGTATATGACCTCTGTTTCTATGGTTTCTAAGGCAGTGGGCTTAGTCTGGATGAGGTTTATATTAGCTTCATTCCATTTTTTTAAATATCTGTTGGCTGAGTGTCTGCTAGGACACAAAAAATACCAACATTGAATGGCAAACACTAAACAAATACCACCTTACTGGTACCACACCACTTCTGCTGATGTGCATCCAACCAAACTTGGCAGAGAGAAGCTAGCTGCCCAAGTTTGTACCCATGAGCCAATGGACACCAGATTGTCTGGCACCTCTCAAAGAGCATGGGCAACTTAGAAGACTTAGATTCCCAACTTCAGACAAATATCATCTTGACTCTAAACCCCCTCCAAAAGCTCAGCAAACTGTTAACATTACAGACGGCATGGTGGTGCAGCAGATAGCATTAATACCTCACATCTTTAGAGTCATTGCTTCAATGTTGTGCTATGGGTACTGTCTAAAATACGGCACATGCTTTCCAGGATTCCTCTGGGTGGCTCAGTTTCTCAGGAACTACACCAACTACTCTAAATGGTGGTGAGTGTAAATTTGTGTTTACATGGCCATGCAATTGAATGCTGACTGTGTTGCCACTTTGCAGCCAGTGTTCCCAGTAAAGGCTCCAAAACCACTCTGTCTTTACTAGGACCCATATGTAGCTTATAATTAACGATTGTATAATTTATATTACAGCACTTGAGAGCATAGCTACTTCTACCTGCTATCTATGCAGTGTCACACAACAGCAGCCAACATGTGAATCCGGCACCACATCTCAAAACATCACACCGCAGCTAAGCGTGCTTAGATGATAGTACTAACTGTATTCCTCCATGCATGTTATTCAAGGGACACCAAAGATTAAATAGCATGGCTTATAATGCAGGCCAGTTTAGCTGTTTAGAATCCCCTACCAACTATGGCATCACCAAGGTTCAAACTTGATCAGTGTTTGAGTAACATTTAGTTAGCTTTGCCAGATGTAAGCTCAACTGAAAACAGGTGAAACAAATATCTAGAAATCAAAAGGTCCTGCACTAATTACTCTGACACTTTTTTTAGGATACTAAGAATTTTAGCTTTTAAATGGCTGAATAAAGAATCATAAAGAACATCAAATGGAAATTTGTGGGTGGTTCAAGTTCTAAAACTCACTGAAATCAAGTTGAACATGAAGCAAAAACAAGAATGTTTTGCAAAACCCCTGCCATGTTAGAGTGGCAGAAATCCTTGTACAATCTATAAGTAACCTTTTCCAAAACTGAAGCACAGTGCATAATTAGCCTACACACCTTAATCTGTGCTACATTTTCTCCTTGATTAACGTTCTGACTCCAAGTAGCACTGACTACCTGATCGTCAAAGCAAGCCAAGAGGGTGATCAAAGTTTGATTGCTAGCTTTGAGATGAAACATTCAGGAGAAAAACAACCACACACCTACACTTGATGAGAAAGAGACTTTTAAGTGTACATCATAAAACTCAAGTAGGTTGGATAGTCACAATTAACTTTAAGTAGAAAAGGGGTATCTGTGGCTACACAAGGTGTCCAACCTTCCTACGGTGTGAAAATGTCCTGTCCATGGAAACGAGTTAAACAGAGTTTACCAGATCAAAATGTGATCCTGAATCTTTGAGCAAAACGACTGTCAGTCTGCAAAAGCAGTTTTGATTTAGCTGAACTACCCAGTCCTCTCATTTATTCAGTCCCTATTTTCCCACATCCAGCTGCTCCTGTCAGGTAGATTGATGCACCCAGGCCCTTGGAGACCTCCTGATGAGCTAATGATGGGCACTGGAAAAGCCCCAGTGCATGCCCAGTCCACCGGCTAATAGAAACTAATACCATAAATCTTCCTTGCTTCTATGTCTCTACAAAATTACAGTATAGTGAGCACACCAAAAAGAAGGCTAAAACAATGGAGAGAAAATAAAAATCACATGATATTTAGGCAGAAAATAGATGAACCGAATCATACCTTTTCTATCTGGGGAAAGGGCATTCCCGATTCTCACGGCTATTACCAGAGTTTTTGGAGCCTTCAGCGAGAGTCTCCCCAAGAAGCATTGCTTCTCTGTGTTATTTTATTTATTTATTTATTTAATAAATTAGCTCAGTATTAAGCTACGTCAAGCAACATGATTCCTATGTCATCTTACAATTTGTTTACTTTTTTTTTTTAATGCCTTACATATACATTTGTGCACAGGAATCTAAAACATTTGTACACAGGAAGCAAAAAAAAACATCTGCTACTTCCTCATTCGGCAGACAAATAGTCTCTTAAGGTGTTTCCGAATAGCAGAAACCATTGGAAATAGCTAAGAGAATAGCTCATTCTCCTCCATTCGCTAAAACGCTTAATCCTACTGGAGTCTGGAGCCTCTCTAAGCCGACACTGGGCAAAGGTGGGGTACACTCTTACTTGCAAGACATTCACCAACACACCTGGGGTCAATTTGGAACAGGCAGTTAGCCTACTGTGGATGTCTTTGAGATGTGGGAGAAAGCCGGTGTACCTGGAGGAAACCCATCAACCCCAAGACCATCTTGCTGTGAGGCAGACATGGTTATCATTACACCACCTGAGAAAATCCTGAATATACATTGATCACTATGCTAGTATGCAAACATGTGGGTAAGCTGCTATGTATACTAGTTGCAAGTCTTCTACTATGCTCATCAACAAATATGCAATAACCCTGGGTTTACACTGAGGTACGATGTCTGTAAGCTGCACAATTTATGAGCTCACTTGATGCACGATTGGGGTATAAAATGGAGAAAAGAAGACAGATAAAACTTGAATGAATCGTGTTTCCAAGTTCATTAAGTTCATCAAGATCCTACACGATATCACGTCAAGGTCTGTAATGCTCTGTTAAGGTCTGTTAAGCTCTACTTGCACTCTTTTGTGCTTGCCACATTCTATCATGAGTTTGTCAAATCGGATTACGTCATAATAATCGTGGCGAAGTTTTTAACTGTCAAAAATTTTGCCACAATCAACATCATCATCCCATGTTACCTCAAGATCATCACCATTCCACAAAAGGTCCCTCAATATCATCACGATTCGATCCCACGTCCCCCCGCGCTCATCGTGACTCTCTCAAATCGTGGGGATCATGGACATCGGGCCCCAGTGTTAACCCAGGGTAAATAAATATGCTAGGCGTGTAGGCATGCAGGTACATACATCAGTATGCATGCATGCATCAGTGGTCAGTGGAAAATTCTGGATATAATTTTGCCAATGTGTAAATATGTGAGTGTGCTGTATGCAAATGTGAAAGTATGCAGCTTGAACAAAAATGTGCAAGAATCTTATTGAGCTGAGTGTCTTTTTTTAATCTGCACATCTTGTCAGCCACTGAATAAGCAAAGATATATAATTTCATTGAATTTCATGATCTGGTAACAAAAAGTCACTGACAGTTTAAAAAAAGTCCAAAACTAAAACATTTTAGCTGACTTTTATGACATTTCTGAAATTACAGCCTGGAATAAAGCCCATTTCTTTCATTAATAAAACAAGGGGGAATAAAAGGTGACAAGCTTGAATTATTGGTGCCAGTGTAACATTTTCATGTGAAACTAAAGATCTATTCATTCAGAAATCCTCACTATAACAGACAATAAGAACAAACTAAAACAAAATCAACAACAACAAAAAAAAAACCTACTGCAGAGAAAAGTTGCTGGTTAAAAAAACCACACAAACCAAAAAAATAAACGAAAGTCAGGTGAGAATGTCTGCCACGCAGCAAGAACGCACTGGTTCGATTCCCGGTCTTGGGTGTTTCTGTGTGGACTTTGCATTTTCTCCCCGTGCTTGTGCGTGTGAATGGTTGTTTGTGTTTGCCCCGCAATGGTCTGGTGAGCTATTCAACCAGAGCCGGCTGGGATGGGCACCAACCTCCCTGTGACCCTAATTAGGATCAAGCAGATTAGAAAATGAATGAATGGATGAATGAATGATTGAATGAGAGTCAGAAAGTATAAAATATGCTGTTCCTGGTGATCTACCTTCCCAAAGACATTCACTTCACCCATAATTATGCCCACGTGACCATCGAATCATCTAATTAAGACTTAAGACCTGGAGTTGAAGACTTAAAGTGACGATTGGATTTGACAGATGGGCCCCATTAGATTTGGAGTTAAAATTTTTAGGAAGGTAGATCACCAGGGGCAGGATTGGGCACCCCTGTACTAGATATTAGCATAAAATATACAGCAATATCTGTTAATCTGGTTTGTTTCTCGCTGCTGTTCTTGGAACACATAAGGCCATTAAGATGCATTTAGACTCAATGTAAAATGCTATGTGCTTAATTATCTCACATTGTTTTAAACCTGGGGGCATGGGTCTTTTCACATTCTTTCTGTCTGTGTGACACCAAAAAAACGTGCGTCATTAGAATTGCAAAGCCAGACCCTGACTAGTGTTGGATTAAAATGATAAACGAGTCTCTATGGAGATACAAGAAAAGCTCCGGGGTAACATATTAATAGGAGTATTTTTGCATGAAAAGACCAATTTGCCACATATCAGCCACCTCAATCAAAGCAATCTCTTTGGATCATCTGTGTGATAAGCATAGTGAGCACGAAAGATTAGAAATTAAGTCATGTAATTAAGTGATTCATTGTTAGATTCAGTATTTAGCTAGAACATGAGTGCTTTAATCGAATGCCAGGGTCATTCCTCAACAGCCTGCTGCAATTTGTTTGTTTGGTTGGTCACTCATATTCTGTGTTATAATAATATATAAAATAATAATAATAATGATAATGCAGGCCTACAGTAGAGCAGGGTATATGTTTGTGTGGCTTGAGACTCATTAAAATTCTATGCTAAGAAACACAATGTAATTTCGAAGGGCTTGCCATATTTCTCTCACTAACAGCCATTGTCATCTCCAATTCCACATACATTACACTGAACTACAACGCACCCGGGGATCTCGGAATTGTATACTTTATCCAGTTATTAACTCCATGAATGGACGCATGTGGTTTAAATCACAAACAAATAACGCTTGCATATTAACCACGCTTCCCCTGACTCAGCCCCTAGAGAGCCATCAAAGCCAAAGTGATACATACCCCCTGTAATCCTCATCATAATATTATTTATACAGCTAAACAAATCACATTTGCCGGAGTACAAATGTCTGTGCGTATTTCTGTGGCATTCCTTCACCACCAGCAGGCTCAGGATTGAATGGGTGGCACAAATAGCCGTATTGATCAAGAGATAATGGAATCTTGTCCTCGCTGTTTTTCTTCAGCATTTTCATTTCCTCTCTCGTCTAGTCGGGTGCGCTCTCTTTGTCTCAGGAGGAAACGAAGAGCCTGCTTTCTGCTCATCAGCGCTCGTTTTCCAAACCCTCTCCTAAGCATTTAATTGCATTACCATAAGGGGAAACTGAGCCAGAGTTGCGGTATGATTCATATAATTTTGCTAATATGACATCCAGGGCCTTTCTTGGGAGTCTCAATGAAGCACAATTAGGAACTTGGCAGCTTGCTATCACCCTCATTGAGGAAGATGATAATGAGAAAAAAAAAAAAAAAACATCTTAATTGTTTTCAGGATGGGAATTGGTTCATGTGAAGACAGATTGTGTACAGTGTAGGTGGGAGATTTTGGGGCTAAATGGGAGGAAGATTCATTAGGAGCCAGGTACTTGTCATCGGCCAAAGAATCAAGTCTTAATTTTATGTAAGAAAAATGTCCTACTGCTGTTAGACTATCACTTGACTGATGGTGATTCTGATAACATTAGCCATCCCAGCAACATAATCTGTCTACCAATAAATTCCTACGGCTTACCCTGGAAAAAAATTGGTTGCAATTTGCTCCGTGCTAAGGCTCTGTGCCATGGGCTCTATCTTTTGTCTCAGCATGTATAAATAGAAGAATCCTGCCAGGCAAACAGGAGTCGCTCCTACAGATGCTCATTAACAATGTTTTACATCTTTCAAGCTTTGATAATAGATTGGAGAAACAGGGCAACAGGCAACACAGTGTTTTGGTGTTTCAGCATGCTAAATGCTCAAGGTTTCATCATTTGGGTTTCCCTGTTGTATATGCTAATCAGTAACCTTTAGCTTTCATTCATAGTTTGTTATGCAAGTTGGCAGTTCTCCTGTATCTGAAAGTATGCCATAGGGTGAGATCAGTGGTTATCTTGGAAGACGTTTTTAAAACTGGTTTGACTTACTATGGCATCCGTGTCAAAACACTGCCAAAGTCTGTCTGCTGAAATAGGCATGCATTTAAATAATGCTCACTTCAAAGTCTTGTCACATTCATTTTTTTAGACGTTATCTAATCCTAATCTTAGAGTGTGTGTCTTCAGGCTCTTGTGCTATATGCATACTTATCCAAATTTCCATATCAGAAGAAATTCAAGCACTAAATGAAACAGAGGGGTCATATGCTGTGTTTTCATGCTGCATCTTTGTGCTTCCCGAGCACGAGCAAGACGCATTCCAAATGACATCTAGCCAGCGTGAAGATTCCTCATTTCCTCCCATAAGTGTGGGTGACACGGAGGTCTGCATGTCAGCGAATGCGACTCCTGTCCCATGGTGGGAAGACAAAAGCTGTTGATGTCAAACAAATGCAAAATCACGTCAGAGCCTCTGCAGAGAGACCCATAATCTATTACAAAGCTACTATAAGACTATCTCAGCTCCTTAAAACCAGAGGTAATAAATCAACTGCATAGCTTTTTCCGCACATACTCAAGAAAATCAAATATTTTATATAACCACTCTACCTTTAATCACACCATGGAGAGATCTGCATAAAGCCCTGTCTCTCATAGCTATAATTTTTCATGGTAGACAACAGAATATGATTTCTTGCCTTTTGGGGCAACAGCCATACACTCCGCAAGACATACTTCTGTCGGGATACCGAAGTGCCGAGGAGCTACTGTGAGAACCAGGGCGGTGTGGGGGTGTGGCTTCCATTTCCGAAAAGTTTGTTCCTGTTGAAAATTACTGCAGGTCAAGCATTGGATCAGCTTAACCATTGCAACAGCGAAGACATCTGAGGCATACATTGCCTACCACATGTCACTATAGATTTCTCTGAGGTTGAAAATATACATGAAACATCAACCATGTATACATCGCAGTGAAAGCTAGTCCACATTACAGCTGCAAAGTATGCATCACAGACGCCCCGGTTTCTCAGGCAAATGCATATTTTCTTAAACCATATTTATGCAAGACCCCAGTGCAAAATCCCCCAGAAAGCTCGAGGAATTGCGATGGTAGTCCCCGGCAAGGGTCTCACGCATAAATCTGCTCTGTGAGATTAGAATAACACCTTTCGACTACAGTTCAGAGTTACAGCTAACGAATCATAAGCACCACTAAATGCCTGTCATTTCATTTTAGTAGTTCAGACTGAGTTGAGAATATTTTCTATTTTGGGGGCCATTTGGAACTAGCTTTAGTCAGTTGAGCTCCTTTGTTAGAGTCATAGCTTTATTTATCATTTCTGTTCTGTCTGTGAGTCAGTTGTGTTGCTTACAGAGTTCTTGTTCTGCTAAGTACAGCGCTTACGTCTCATTCCATCATGTGCATGAATAGGTTTTTTTGTACATTGCCCACCGTTTATGACCTGCGGACCTGTAAATACATTTAGCTAGCAGAGTGATTCTTCCTCACCATGCTGCTGTCTCCACTGCTGAACTTGTAATATTAGAGAAGAACCCAGTTAGCTGCACAGGGGGGACAGCAGTGACAATCTGTTGGTAGCGGGGCTTGAACCCCACACTTGAGATCAGTAATTCAGTACCCTACCACCGGGCTACCACTGCCCCCCCTACAATATATCTATACATTTATCAGACTCGGTTTTGCTTCATTTCTTTTTGGTAGTCAAAATACCCAGGCACTGTCCTTCATATATACAGCTGTTACACCAAATGGGTTTGCTCTTTGAGTAAAGAGCAGACAAAGAGAAGGACTATGACTGTATGCTCTCTGATGGAAACTGTTCAATGAATTTTGTGCACTTCCCAGTTACCAGGGCATAAAATGCACAAAGGCTTTTTTTATGTTTTGATTTTGATATACTGTAATAATCTCGCAAGGGAAATTATTGCTGGTCACTCTGCTCCGCCACCACACATCTTTCCTGATGGTTTGGGACTCGAACCAGTGACCTTTCGGTCCCAAAGCTGCTTCTCTAAGCATTAGGGTATGGATGCTCTCAAAGGTATTCTCCCTACCCTATGATACACTTCTTTAACCCTCCATTTTTACTCAAAGTGTGGGAGAATGCCTTAGTAATAAGTTCATCTTGCATGCATTGGTGGTCCAATGATTTTTAAGTGACCTTATGATTGAGTTTGGGTTTTATCCAAATTTATAGCAAGCACCAATTTGGTCACATTAGAGCTGTCCATGATACAAAATCTGCTGAGCATTTGTTGCCATGTCCAGTACACATCCCACGTACTAACTGGACCAGATGGTGGTGATTCAAATCAGATCAACTTAGGGGGGTATCCATCAAGCTCAATACATGCAAATAATATGTGAATGAATGTTTATCAGACCTACACTAGGGAGAGACATTTCATTACAGCTATGCTAAGTTATATTTGAAGAATTTCACTCAAAATCAATGGAATAGTTCATTTTGTGGTACAAGTATGACATTTGGTGTGAGTGTTATTTGGAACAGTCTTTCTCAGGAAATTACTCTGGCCATCTTTAGTTGTCAATATTCAAGATTGCACCCACATTTTTTGAGTCATATATTCCAGTGTTTTATTTCAGTTTGGGTTTCTATTCAATAATCTTTTTTTCTTGCTAAATGATTATAGTGACTGGGCGGCACGGTGGCGTAGTGGTTAGCACGTCCGTCTCACAGCAAGAAGGTCCTGGTTTGATTCCCAGCTCGGCGTTTCTGTGTGGAATTTGCATGTTCTCCCTGTGCTTGCGTGGGTTTCTTCCGGGTACTCCGGTTTCCTCCGACAGTCCAAAAACATGCACAGTAGGCTAATTGGCTGTTCTGAATCACCCCTAGGTGTGAGTGTGAGAGTGAATGGTTGTGTGACTGATGACCCTGCGATGGCCTGGCAAGCTGTCCAGGGTGTACCCCGCCCTCGCCCGGAGTCGGCTGAGATGGGCGCCAGCTTCCCCGCGACCCTAATTCGGAATAAGCGGTTCAGAAAATGAATGAATGAATGTTCATTTTGTAATACAGATTCAGTGCCTTATTTGTTTCTTCACTGCAGTTATTTTATGTCTAATTCTATAAATTCA
Source organism: Porochilus rendahli (assembly GCA_039654305.1). Classification (NCBI taxonomy): domain Eukaryota; kingdom Metazoa; phylum Chordata; class Actinopteri; order Siluriformes; family Plotosidae; genus Porochilus; species Porochilus rendahli. Next base: position 6,985,857 of record JBCNYG010000021.1, read on the forward strand.
TGTTAAGCACTGCTTCGAGACATTGTTCACGGCTAAAGAAGGTTGAATTTGGTGGTGAAAAAAATTCGAACGGTCTTACTCCAAGTCCAAGTGAAATAAGGAATGACATCTCGGAACGCGTTGACACATTGTCCTCCATGCAGCCAAAGCAAGACCTCTGTTCTCTCTCTGTTCCCCTGAAAGCTGACACACTTCCTCCCTGACAGTGACAAGCCTTCTTCCATTACTATCCATACAAAAACAGATGAGATCTAACAAATCTCAATATGAGACGTACCTCTCAGCATCTCCCACTGCGTCTCCGGCGAGCATTCAATATGTGAAATGAAAAGACAGGAGTGTTTCTATCTCTCTCTCTCTCTCCTTCTCTCCTTCTCACTCTCACACTCAGACACACACACACACACGCTCACAACCATGCATACACAGCATTGAAACATGACAGCCATCGGTGAAAAAAAAGTGGTTATGCTCCGGGAGTTGTACTTAATGAAGGAGAAATTGTCGACCTGCTCTAAATTCTTGTGTGCACTTCTGTTTAAAGCTCACGATTTCACTAAAGAAGTCATGATTTATTTAAATTCTAGGCTCGTGTGCTTAAGCCTCATTCGTTCATTCATTCATTCATTTTCTGAACCGCTTATTCCTGATTAGGGTGGCGGGGGGGCTGGTGCCCATCTCAGCCGACTCTGGGCGAGGGCGGGGTACACCCTGGACAGCTCGCCAGGCCATCGC
>JBCNYG010000021.1:6988864-7000027 GCA_039654305.1 Porochilus rendahli
ATTGGCTGTTCCAAATCACCCCTAGGAGTGAGTGTGAGTGCGAATGGTTGTGTGACTGATGGCCCTGCGATGGCCTGTCGAGCTGTCCAGGGTGTACCCCGCCTTTGCCCAGAGTCGGCTGAGATGGGCGCCAGCCCCTCCGCGACCCTAATTAGGAATAAGCGGTTCGGAAAATGAATGAATAAATAATTTTATAATTTATGAAAGAGCAAAGAAAATTGGAACCATTTAACCAAAATATTTAATTTCACAAAAATGCATATTCTGCTCAATTTTCTTTAGATTCAGTTTCTAAACATACTTTGTTATAGAACAGATGTGATGATATTGTAATGGGAGAAAATTCATTAATGACCTTTTAAGAGTTTTTTTCTTTTTCTGAATCTGGGGTAGTTTCAAAGCTTTTTTTTTTTCAAAATTATTCCTAGCTATATGAAAGGCTGTGTAGTGAAAACTAAACTTAATAGTTTCGGATTGGCAGAAAGGTGGCCATTTTTACAAATTTTTAACAGCCGATGTTATTTTTTGATAGAGCACTGTCATTTGAACTGCTGTAGCAAATTGCATGCCTGTATCACTGTTTGAATTATTTTTGCAACAACCCGCAGCACTAAAGATTAAAAAAGCAAAAAGCAGAAAGGATTTGTCTATGAATGCATTACATTAGTGAAGGCTAATGAGATGTTTTGTTTTCAGCCCCACTTCAGCTCAAATTGGAAGGTGACCAGAGTGATCTAACCAACAGAAAGCTGTTTTTGAGAAAAAGGACATCAAAGCTTTTGCAAGAAAAAGTAAAAAGTAAAAAACAAAAAATCAGGGCATGATTTAAGGTCATAAGAAAGATTAAGGGACCAATTTGACTATTTCCACATTTGCCAAAATATGACCTCCTCGTTCTTCAGATTTTGTGGGTTAGACCACTGTGGCTCTCAGTCCTTCACTGAATTTCTGTGCATCAGATCTACCGTCTCAGTATACTGTACACATGAACATTGAATAAACTTACAACTTATAGAAAACCTCTCAGTAAGTACCCTGAGGAGGTTTTGTAGATGGCCTTTACTGCTGCCCTTTCTGTTTGGCCTGAGAAGAATGCTCGAGGGAGGGAGTAAGATATAGAGAGAGGCAGCGAGAAATTGAATTTCCAAATGGCCTTTCCTTCAGTTCAATTTTGGGTCAATATAGTGAGGTGGAAAAGCATAAAACAGCACTCAATTGATCTGAAAAAAAAGTATTTGCAAGTATTAATTTTTCCTCTTTTTTATTTTTATTTTTCCAGCACCTACCTCCATGATTCCGAATAAAGTAATGCAAGTACAAAGCCTTTAACCTCCCCATTGTTTCACTTTTTTCCACCAGCACAATGTGGGGAGTACAAACACACTAAACACATTGTGCAGATCTTTATCTAAGCCAAGTCTCTGAAAGCAGAATCTCCTTCCTCGCTCCAAGGTTGACCCCCCCCCACCCCCCTTCCCTCCCTGCTGAATTGAATTTGCAGTGTCAGAGTGATGCACTGCCTGTCTCCCAGCATCCCTTTGCCATCCATGCCTTTCCTCAAAATGGAGCTGTATTTCAAGCCCTGGGCGTGTGGTGGGTCGAGAGATAGGAAGGAAAGAGCTGGTCTTCCATAATCAGCCATATCTGACCACATGCAGGAAGAAGATAAGACCAGGATTCATCTACCTACTCCAAACAAAAAGCGAGATCCCCCCTGGACAGAAAGTACATGAGGGATGAGGATTCGTTCATTTCTTAGTCTTGAGAAAGCTCCAGAGCAAGGTTGTTGTGGATCCAGAGGTGATCCTGGAAGCTCTGGCTTATCAGGTGATATTTAGGGGAAGAAATCCCGTATGGATTATGGGTAAATTACATATAAATCCAGTAGAGTGTTTGTGGTCAGAATGGACATGCAACGAAATGTACTACACGATATGGGCGAGAAATTTGAGACACCACTCATAAGGGGCTAAGATCAGTGCCAAATATGCAATACACTGTAAACATTTATGGAATTTGGCAGACACCCTTATCCAGAGTGACTTACAATTATTGTTTTTTAAAGAATTGAGCAACTGAGGGTTACGAGCATTGCTCAAGGGCCCACATTGGCCACATGATGATACTTGAACACCTATCCTTCGGATCGGTAAACCCAGAGAATTAACCACTTGTGCCACCACTGCCTGGATGGAAGGAGAATATGAATAAACCAAATTCTGAAATCTTAACAGATACAAATAGGAGACATGACGTTCATTTCTTTTTTTCTCAAGGAACAGGAGGGAGTCATGTGTACGAGAGAGTTAATATGACGCTTGTGGGGGAAAAAAATCTTCAATCTATTCAATCTTCAATTTATTTTGTGCTGCCTCATCATGATTATGGCGGTGTTTGGCATACGAAAAGCTTTATTAGAAAAATATTGCGGAGAGGGAAAACTATGTATGACATAGCTGTATACACATTTTCTTCTATTTATGCAACAACATATTCCACTAAACAGGTGCACAAGATGCATATTATTCCCCAGCTGGGAAGTCCAAATCATACCCTGACCTCAGTCTTCATGCTGTATTTAGAACAACATTTACTGAGGTCTTAAAAAATAAAAAAAAAAAGAAATAAAGAAACAATAAAAAAACAAAAACCTCACAAAAACATAATAAAATATGCAGTTTACTTCTGAATTCACTAAGAAAAGCAATACAGTTTTTTTTATGTAGTTTTACAATTCCATAGAAGGAAAGACTTCAGACCACATTTAGGCTCCATCTTCTCAGAATAAAAACATTCACTTTCGCTATGATGCCATTTTTCACTGCTCATTTTATAAATGAATGCTCGTGATTGATAAAATATTGTATTAAGTAAATTAATTGATAAATAAATTATATGTGATGCAAAAGTAATTAATGGATAAATTATTGCCAAAATATTGCAGAATTTTTTTTTGTGTAATTTGTTTTCAGCAAACCAGAGACCTGCACTACGATTACTTATTCAGCTAAGTTCAGATGTAACTTTGTGATGTCACATGTAACTTCAAGATTAACCAGTGCAAATGCGAGTAGGGTTTCCACGAGGTGTGTTGCCATGGCAATTTACAGTGAAGATCAACTCTGGTTGGAGAGGTTATGTTCTTAGTTAACTCGGCATTATCTTTATAAACACCACCTATTTACTTACATTCTCAAATGGAAAAAACAAATGGATTGTTTAATAGGAGAAAACACACTGAGCGGATAGTGAGAGAGAATTTAGAAAGAGTATAAATGTTTTATTTCACCTTGATGTTCTTTAAGAGAAAAATAGATTCTTATCTTATGAAATTCGTTCCTCGGTGAAGTAATGATTGATATTATTTCATTTCAATACAACTTATAAATAACACAAACATAAAAAAATAAGACCATGATACTATAGAGTGACATTTTTTGAAGTCTTGGCTACATTAATAATTATAAAAGTTAATTAAAAGGAAGTGAAAATAGAAAAATATTCTATTGAAATACATGTGGCATCATGGTGGCTGCAGTGATGAGCCGCCTCACAGCAAGAAGGCCTAGGTTTGATTCCCAGCTCGGGCGTTTCTGTGTGGAGTTTGCATGTTCTTCCTCTGCTTGCATGGGTTTACTCTGGGTACTCTGGTTTCTTCCCACAGTCCAAAAACATGCACAGTAGGCTAATTGGCTGTTCCAAGTCACCCTTAGGTGTAAATGTAAATGGTTGTATGTGTCACCGTGCAGTGGTCTGTCGAGCTGTTCAGGGTGTACTCTGCCTTTGCCCAGAGTTGGCTGAGATAGGCATCAGCCTCCCAGCAACCCTAATTAGGATTTAGCGCCTTAGAAAATAAAATTAAATAAATATATGTCAGATCCACAAATATAGCACACAAACTAAAAACACAAAATGCACAAAAAAAAAAAACTACTCAGCAAATCAAGTATGAAATGAATGAAATGAAAATGATAATCTATATACATCACCAATATCAAATAAATTATATGATATTTTACTATTAAATTTAAACTGATCCTGAACCGATGTGCTCACACTGACCCCAACACCTATTGGCCTGGCATTATATTACCTGACTGAATAATGAAATAATTTATGATGCCCAAGAATGCAAGTGTAATCCAGCCAGGCTGGAAAATGATACTATCAGTCTCCTTGAGCATAAAAAGAATATCCATCACTGCTGTTATAAAAGAGAAATTTGTGATAAACGAATACAGAACTTGTTCTGGTTGTGACATCTCTTGTGTAATCTTTAAAAATAGTGCCTAAAAGGTTGTTGAGTCAATTTATTTATTTATTTATTGTGAGTCTAGTGTGTGAACCTTGAATCGACCTTGTGATGATGCAGTTTCAGTTAATCCAGTAATTCTAACCACAAGGCCATCATTTAGGCTTATATCTATAATCCGCAATCTTACTCACATGCGTTGTGGGACTAAACTGTGTAATTCACCAGATAGCTATTGGTAATATCCACTAACTTCTTTGGGTGGCTGCTGGGAAAATTAGACCCCCACTGTTTCTCACATTATGTTATAAGTAGCTACTTTTAGACTGTGTGCAAATTTTATAAGAATTTCATTAGATTACATCCCTGTGTGCTAAACATGGGGGAACCGTATAATTGCTGCCTGATAGATCAGGTTTTCCTGGTTGTATCTTGCGTTTGACTTTGCATTACGCATCTGTATACATCCTGTTTGTTGTCCATGTGGGTTTCTTTGGAGTTTGGAGTGTGGGTTTGCTCATAAACCTCTAATTTATGCCAATAGGAGTGATAATGATGTTTTGTAATTGATTGGGGTCTTATCTAGGGCTTCATAGGCAAAACACAAGAAGCTCAAAATAATTTTGTGATAATGTGCAGAAAAGAATTATAAAATCTTTTTTTTGTTGCGGCACAGCTGACATTTTTCTCTCATCACTTTGATTAATTTAAAACTCTACTAACTCTCTATTTATTTGAAATCTACTGCCAACAACAAACAAAAGAATACATAATCATTTATTCAGCAGCGTTAACCTTGTATGAGACTTGCAGGCCTATTAGGAAGGAAACATCTTTTTAATCTCTTTCATCATATCTATCTAATTTTATTTAAGTCAGACATACAGTGAATTATATTTCATTTACCTTGACACTACAGAAGTCAAGTCAAGAGCATGCGATGGATGCTGGACGCAAGATTAAACCAAAAAACCAACAATAAAACAAAGGCTTTGCATAAATATTTTATGAAGCTAAAAGGCTTTGCAAAGAACTGTGGTTAGAAAAAGTCCTATTTAGCTTTCTATAAAGCAGGTAATAAAGGACAGGTGAAGACAGCAATTAGGGGAATTAAATAGTGGAATGGAGTGGTAGTCAGAGCACTCCTGTTCATAGGTTGTGGTGACTGCTGCGATTTGGAGTTTGTGACAGTGACAAGTCTTTGTTTGGCACATTTTGGAACCATAACTCATAATAGGCACTTTATTATAGATGTGGAATGTGATCAAGAGGAAGGTGGATAGTTACAAGCCATCAAACTAAGCTGAGCAAATTGAATTTTTGCAGCAGGAGTGGCACAGAGTCGCCCAGGAGCAAAGTGAAAGACTGGTGGAGATGCGGGAAAGCTATAATTAAATTGTCTGTCTTATTCTACCAAGTATTGATTCTGAACTCATCCGAAGTTCAAATATTAGTGTTGTATCGTTAAAAATTTAATGTGATCTTGATTTCAATTCATTATTCAATATATATATATATATACACACTGTATAAACAGAACCAACACCAAGTTGAGGTTTGCTCGATTTACGCCTTCAAATTCTCTAAAATAGAGATGTATTGCCACTTTCAAACTCATATTAAAAACACAGTAAATCAATGGGTGATCCATCCCACACAGCAAAAGAGTAATGGCCCAGTGCTAATCCACAGTTAATATTTAATATTAATATTAATATTATTATTTTCTTCCAACCCACATCATGCTGTGAAATCATGGCAATAACCTCATTCAAATCTTGCTTCAAAACACAACCACAACTCAATCTTTGATGTGATCATAGCTCAGAAGCTTTTAGAATAAAATGTACAGTGGTCCTACTTTTGCTCAAAACTGAAAGGCATTAAATGACTGGTTGTAAGTAGCCCATTTTGGGTGCAGATTCCAAATATAATACGAGTTTTAAATGTTTTTGGCACTGAGTACACTTTCCATTCTCATAACTCACAACTCTTTATCTAACAAGAGTAGTAAGTGTGCCAAGAACTACCATAAAACTGCTTTGTTTAAACAGTCTTATGACTGATGTATTGATTTTCACTGTACATTTTATATTCATGTCTGTGTTTTTGGGTTTTGTTGGGGGATTGGTTTTCTATTAGAAAAAATATACAACATCTATAACAATAAAACATGTTGCATCATGATCGGTGTTTTAAGTAAATGACATAGAGAGGAACCAAACCCTATCTTTTGTTAAGAATAAAAGCAAGATAAATACAATGTTCCCAAAAGATAAGCTTAGAAGAGCATACCTCAAGGGTAAAATCTCATAAATGTGCTTTTAGGGACAACCAAAATATTAAAAAATGAATAAAAAATAAATAAAAAACGCACTTTCCTTATCTTATCACGATAACTCAGCATTTTAATCTTTTTTATTCTCTTTTATATGAGTAGAAAGTCAAATTTCATAAAAAAAACTTAAATATCAAAATAGGCCAGCTAGAAATTCACAAGGATTGCTTTATAAAAGATTTAAGCAGTGCTTATGAATGTGTTATGAAGCCACTGGGTAGAATAAACCGGATACACATATTGTGAAACTGGACATGTTTAGTTTAACCGTGAATGGGTTTCATTAAACAATGAGGGATTAAAAAATGCATGAGGTATTAAGAATAAATGCAAATTTCTCTGATCATATTTGTTAGACAAGATTTCATCATACTAATCCAAGTCAAATAAATTTGACGTTATTGTCTAAATGCAGTAGACATTAGACTGAAAATATGGTGTGACTGATAACTGACCATATCGAATTAATAGCAGGTGTCATTGGGAGCTGTTTAGTAAATGGATGTTGAAAGTGCCCTCTCTTTAGGAAGTCTCAGCAGTCTTGGGACAGTGAGGACAGACTCCTAACCTGAGGAGATGATGCTGTCCCCAGAGGACTAACCGACTCTACCAAAGTGACTCCGCACAGGTCTCTGGAGATGTCATGCACTGAAATCCTGGTATGTGTGTGTGTGTGTGTGAAAGAGAGAGAGAGAGAAAGAGAGAGAGAGAGAGAGAGAGAGAGAGAGAGAGAGAGAGAGCGAGAGAGAAAGTGTGACAGTGACAGACAGAGATAGAGTGTACGTATTATAGATGTGCATCTCCATCACTGTCATGATGTGATACACATCTCTATGCATTGTCAACGATCCAATACATTCAAGAGTTATATAAAGCAACTGCTAATGCATTACGAAACGATTCAGGCCATTGCAAAGTCATGCAATTTAACATTATTTCATTCAACTCTGTGTAATTCGGACTCACGTGAGACTGGAGAGATGATGATGTGATTGAGAATTGTAGTTTAGAAGAGCAGAACTCTTCATTCATTCATTTTCTGAACCACATAATTCTAATTAGGCTCGTGGGGAGGATGGTGCCCATCTCAGCCGACTCTGGGCGAAGGCAGAGTACACCCTGGATAACTATTCTAAATGTATAATCATCACTCAAACATTATTGGACACAATTCTTAATAATAATCTCTACTTATAATTATATCTTAACAAACATTTTTTTCTATATCGTGTTTTAATCAGGGAAATCACACACTTGATTCCACTTGCCAAATTGCTTTTTAAGGGTTATAGGTACACCTGCACCATTCAGAGCATCCTGACGGGAAATATTACAGCCTGGTTCGGAAACAGCACCAAACAGGACAGGCGAGCTCTCCAGAGGGTAGTACGTTCAGCAGAGCATACCATCCGTATAGAGCTTCCTGACCTGGACACTTTATACAGCAAGCGGTGCTGGACCAAAGCCAGGAAGATAGTGAAGGACCTCAGCCATCCCAATGATGGACTCTTCTCTCTGTTGCAGTCGGGGAAACGTAAGATGCTCACAAAGACGCATGCCAGGCCCTGCGAAGAGGCATCAAAAAAGCCAAGCGCAAATATGAACAGCTCATCGAGGAGCACTTTGACGATAACAACACCATATATGTGGTGGGGATCAAGACACTCACTGGCTTCAAGGACACGGACACATCAGCGGACTCCTCGGACAGCACTATACCCTGAACCAGGACACCCTGAACCAGTTCTTTCCTTGCTTTGACCAACACAACAGGGAGACATGCACCTGCCCTGCTCTTCCAGAGACGGGCGACGACCCCATCCAGCTGCAGAAGCACCAGATCAAAGCCACCCTCCGCAGAATTAACATAAGGAAAGCTACAGGTCCAGATGGAGTAACAGGAAGGGTACTTACAACATGTGCAGATCAACTAGCAATGGTTTTTACCACCATCTTTAACCTGTCGCTACTGCAATGTATGGTTCCCACCTTCAGGTCAGCCACCATCATTCCTGTGCTGAAGAAGAGCACAGTGAGCTGCCTGAATGACTATTGACCAGTTGTCCCAACCCCGGTCATCACCAAATGTTTTGAGAGACTTGTCATGTCATGTCACATTAAGGCTGCCGTCCCTGCTGATTTTGATCCACATCAGTTTGTATTCAGAGCAAACAGGTCAACAGAGGATGCCATCAATACAGTCCTCCACATGGCCCTCACACACTAGGACAACAGTGACTCCTATGTGAGGATGCAGTTCGTAGACTTCAGCTCCACTTTAAATAAAGTTTTACCACATAAACTAGTTCAGAAGTTGGGAAACCTGGGCCTTGGAAGCGCACTGTGCACATGAATACTAGACTTTCATAGCAACAGACTTCAGAACATCAGGACAGGAGACCACATCTCCTCCACTCTCATCCCGAACACCGGAACACCACAGAGGTGTGTCCTTAGCCCTCTCCTCTTCTCCCTCTTTACACAGGACTGTTCCCCCATTCACATCAGCAACACCATCATCAAATTTGCCAACTACACCACCATCATAGGCCTGATAACAGATAATGACAAGTCATTACAGACAACTACAGGAAGGAGGTCCGGCACCTGTGGCAATGGCGCGACAACAATAACCTGGACCTTAACACATCCAAGACAAAGGAGATGATAATAGACTTCAGGAGATCTAAACACACAGCAATCTGCCCTCTACATTGGTGGCGAGGAGGTGGAGAGGCTGGAATGCTTCAAGTTTCTGGGAGTCCACATCTCTGCTGACTTCACCTGGACCACAATCATCTCTCACCAGGTGGCGAAGGCACAACAAAGGATGTACTTCCTCAGAAAGCTCAGACAAGCCAACCTACTCTGATCCCTACTGAAAAACCTTTACCATTCAACCATCGAGAGCCTCCTGACCTACTGCTGTACAGTGTGGCTCATCAGCCATACTGCAGAGGACAGGAAGGCCCCGCAGCAGGTGGTGAGGACGGCAGAGCGGGCAATTGGATCTACACTGCCCCCCTCAGTGACATTTACACCGGCAGACTTCAGAGCCAGTGGAATCATCAGGGACCCCACACACCCTGGACACCCCCTTTTCTCCCCTTTCCCCTTCGGATAAAGGTACAGAACACTAAAAACAAAAACTAGCAGACTCAGGAACAGCTTTTACCCACAGGCTGTTAAATATGCAACCCCCCCAGTGAGGGATGGGGACGCATGGACAGATGGACTGATCAGTAAAGTGCTTTTATTATTACTAGTCCTTAAAAAGTAATGAATATTTTCTCTCTGTATTTCAGGAGGGGAAAGAAACACAGTATTATTCTCAGGACTCAGCTGAGTGTCCGTGTTCACGCCTGTATTGGTGAGTCTCACTTTCTCATCAATATTCAGTAAATGAAAACATAATCTCTCTCTATCTCTCTCGCTCTCTCTCTGTCTGTCTCTTTTTTCACTCTTTCTTCACTCTTATCTCATCGTCATCTTCTTCTGCTTGATCTGGGGATGGGTCATGGAGGCAGAAGCCTAAGCAGTGAGGTCCAGACGTAAATAATTTTTCCCGTGTGTTTTGTTATTAATTACTGCTAGTTGAAAGTTGGCCTTCCGAACTGTCCAGGGTGTACTCTGCCCTCGCCCAGAGTCATCAGCCTCCCCGCGACCATAACTAGGATTAGGCGAATGGATGGATGAATGGATGGATGAATGGATGGATGAATGGATGTACGTGTACATTTTTATGCTAATTTATTTTGCCACAATATTATTTGTAAAATGTGGTTTTCAAATCAAACTGGATGGATCGATGTATGAATGAGCAGGATGTATGGATGGATGAACAGTATGGATGAATGAAAAGATGGGTGGGTAAACGGTATGAATGGATGGATAGATGAACTGTGTGTATGGATGGATAGTCAGGACTAATGAGGAATGGATGGATGCACGGATGGATGGACTGTGTGGATGGATGCATGAATGGAATAACAGTATGAATGAATAGATGGATGGATGGAGGGATGGATGTGTGGATGGATGAACAGTGTGGATGGATGGATGGATGGATGGATGGAGGGATGGATAGATGAGCAGGATGGATGAGTGGATGGATGAACAGAGTGTTTGTGCACTCGCGCGAGTTTGTGTATGCGTGTGTGAGTGTGTATGTGCACGTGTGTGTTTGTGTACGTGTGTGTGTTTGTGTGTGCACGTGTGTTTTTGTTTGTGTATGCGTGTGTGAGTGTGTGTGCACGTGTGTGTTTGTGTACGCGCGTGTGTGTGTTTGTGTATGTGTGCGCGTGTGTGTGTTCATTCTGTGGTAACTTTGCAGTGCCTGTTATAGCTCTCAGATGACCTGCCTTACACACACACACACACACACACACACACACACACACACACACACAGTGTAGAAAAAGACACAGACAGGAGTGTGTGTCTGTTCTTATTTTAGAGTCGTTGGAGCTGCTTTCTTTCTGAAAGTGAAGTGGGAGGTCATCACTTAGGCACCAACACACACACACACACACACACACACACACACACACACCGAGTTCTGAAGCTGTTCTTA
>JBCNYG010000021.1:7024575-7042190 GCA_039654305.1 Porochilus rendahli
TATATATTAAATATGACCTAATGAATGTTTTTATTATAAAGGCAGGAATGTATGTTTATGGAGCACATCTGTGAACACTGAGCATTTTGTGAAGTAACCTGTTAAATGACCTTTAACTTGGAGAAGCTTCACGTGCGCTCCATAAATATGCCTTCCACTGAAATGGCGCGTTAATAGTGAAAGATTATTTACTGTCGGCGCACATGCAAAGAAAAGAAAATTATATAATAGATGTCATTCATTCTAGATACTACTGTTTAGGAATTTAATATCAGAGCTATGAAACTAACTTTAAATCAAATTTCAACTACAGCCACCCAGAAATTCACAATCATACTGAATACCCAGGGGTCCACGTTTTATACTGAATTTTAATTTAGATTAGTTAAAAGACTAAGGTTTTTATACGCTTTATCCTTCATATCCATGTCTCCAGTACACTAGTGATGTCGCCCCACATTCTGGCTCACTGTCTTGGGCTTGTTGATGTAGCTTATTAGAACGTGAAATGCCATGTGTGTAAGTGTGTACTTTTGCTTTCCATGGTTCATAGACGGTCCCACACTGGAATGGAAATGTTACTCAGTGGCATTCCTCTACTGCATACACGAGGGTACAGGACACACCAGTCTGAGCTAAAATCGAACAGAAAAGCCATTCTTTTACTATACGACACTATGGGTATCATAGAAAAATAATAATCAGTCAAATCTGTCTCTGTATGTCCAGAGTACAGAAAAGAATAACTACTGTATGTGCTGCCCCAAACGACATGATACACGAGAGGTCACCCGCACTGCTCCTGGGGATCTATCGTCCTGCAGGTTTTATTCCCAAAGTCTAACACACTTCATTTAGCTGATCATAAGCTCATTCATTCATAAATTCATTTTCTGAACCGCTTATTCCTAATTAGGGTCGCGGGGAGGCTGGCGCCCATCTCAGCCGACTCTGGGCGAGGGCGAGGCACACCCTCGATAGCTCGCCAGGCCATTGCAATCCAAGTGGTCAGTTGTTGCTTTTTTAAAATTTTTCTCTGAAGTGATGGGGTGAAGTGACAGACCCTATAAAGTGAAAATAAAATGAATTTCCAACAATTCTTATAATGAAATCTTATTCATTTTATTTATTCCTCATTGTAGCCCTGCATGTGATCGTTACTTTAAACTTTTTATACTGTTGGACAGGTTCGCTCCAACTTTCCAAACATCGCCATTTGTATCCTGCACCACTTTTTCTTCTATCCTCATGTTTTTAGTAATGGATGCCACAAATCTCACCAAGGCTATGAATAAGGAGTTGACACCAAACTGTCAGGGCGGCAGCTCTGGGCTGTCTGCACGCCTGGTGGGAAGGCGGGTGTGAGGAAGAGACCAGATGCCTTCCAAAAACACAGACCTAAAAATGTGTGAGTTATTCATGACTGAGCAAAAGGTCTTGTACCATAGCCATGTCTGTACAGAATTTGTTCTAGCAAGAGGATAAAATGAAGTAAACTATAGGGCTTGTTAGTGGTGCTTAAAGAATCAAGTTCTTACAAACCTTTTGGTACTGGCTGCCTGAGAGAGTGTTTTTTTTACCCTTTGATACTGGTTTAGGATTAACTTAACTCTACATTTGTTTCTTTCAAATTAATTAATTATTATAAATTGTATTTTTTTTCTCAGTGTCGTTTTCATGCACGGTGGACTCTTGACATCATCAGTCTGCTTGTGGTTTTGCTTATTTTTAGCATGCCTGATATGCTAGCTACAAAAGTAGGGCATAAATAAAAAAGTGTTATCATCCAAATCTACTAGCTCTGCACCATTTTTCTGAAAGAAACAGTAAAAAGCTGTTTGTCATCATTAAAGCAGCAGACGTGTTTTTAAAATCTACTGGCATTTTCTGTATTACTCAGCAGAACAACGGGCCTGCTTCATTCTCCAAGTGCGGTGGCAGCTGCAGCTTATTTTTGCAAAAAATCGAGCATTTAAATCCTGTATCAAATAACAAGGCCTTTCCAGTTCCAGTTCACTGGAATTTAAATAGTGTTTGCTTTTGGGTTGTACAGTTAGTGTATGAGTGTGTGTGTGTGTGTGTGTGTGTGTGTGTGTGTGCGTGCACGAGAGATGAAGCTATGAAAGTATGTCTTGCTGGTTTTAGAGACAGTAAATCTGTATTTCTGAATAATTAAATGTTCTAATGTGTCATTTAAGAGCTATTCATTTATAGAACTATTCATATTTCAAAAAGCCTATTGTTAAAAAGATTTATTTTCTCTTCTGTCCCCAATAGTGCAGCCGCTTGTGACAAAAATAGTTCAAATGGTCACCTTTCTGTCAATACAAAACTGATTTGTTGAGTTTTCACTACACAGAACTTCACTGAAAACTCTGCATAACCAATATATGTACAACTAGTGATGAACATCACTTTTCTCTTATTATATCAACACCAAACTCTTTTCTTGAAAATTGGAGTTTTAAGATAATATAAATTGCTTGGTTGACTTTTGTTATTTTTCCCTCTTATTTATAACAAATCCTTTAGAAACTTTTCATATGGCTGGTAATAATTTGAAGGAAATCCTGTTGAAAGTACCACGTATTCGGAAAAATAATGTTCCCTCCGATAACAATATTATCAAATCTGTTCTAATACAAAGTACGGTTAGAAACTCAATCTGGAGAAAAATTGAACAGAATATTCCAGTGTTTTGTGAAATTAAATATTTTATTTCTTGAATAAGTCTAAATATTTGTAATTAAAATTTATATTCCCTCAAATAATCCATTATTGATTTAAGAAAAAAAGTATATTAGATACAAACCCAAACTGAAATTAGAACACTTTGAGAAAGATTTGAGAAAGATGTGGGCGCCATCTTGAATACTGACGATTCCGAACCAGCCAGGGTAATTTTATTTAAAAAAAAACTTTGTTCCAAATAACCCTCACACCAAACATGGTTGTACCACAAAATGAACTATTGATTTTTGGCACTAAAGCAGCTCCACTATAAGATATGCCCAGATTTCTCAGGAAGTGTGCATCTGAGGCAGCTTGGCTGAAAATGATAGATGCCAAGAACAACTTGTGAGCACTCTGCATCCATCACACAAATTAGGATCATTTGTAGGCTATGTGCAGCACTGTCAGTGTTTTGCATAGAGGATTGCACATCATTTAAGGCACTCCAGGAGGTTAGGTCACAAGAGAAAGTCAAGAGTCAATCCCCCAAGACTAACAGGTTTAAGGTTCTTAAAGAAAGGTAATCGCATTAGCGTTCTCTTCCACTTTACAAAGATTCACTGGCACACATGTGTGTCTGCTAGAGCGGATGTTCTCAGGTAGAATAAAGGACCTAGAGGTTAAATCGTTCCTTCTTTCATGAAGGATTTACATCAGTGCAGTAGATTTTGAAGGTATAATGTTTCCGTTTGACTGAAATTGAACTTCTTGTATGTTAAATGGGTTATGCCTAAATTCTTTACCATTAGTAATTATTCAAGGCTGTAAATAAGACCTCATTTTGAATCGGTTGTGTTTTCTTATGTAGTGGGTCCTCACATTAGTGTTGGTGACACACATCTGGGTTGAAGGGGTAGCACTGAGAACAGATGTGAATGGGGTCAAATCCATTCTGAATATGAGTTGGGATCTGATCAGTCTGGCCATCTTTGAAGGTGTTCAGAACTGCATACCGCCAGATTCTTTTAGCAGTGTGTACGCAAATGTGCCTCGGTCACATCGAAGGATCACCTACTCAACTAACATCTGTTGCGTCAGTGGAAGTGCTTACTCATTCACACATAAACAGCATCATATATCAAGTGTGACAACAGGCATCAACAACTGCTTTACATGCTCATTTAAATGCTGTAAATTCTGGCAATTTAAGCCACAGACTTTACTGTAGACCTTTTTTGACAGCCATTATAGCCAATAATATTCCAGAATAATACATATAGAACAACTACCGGACATGCATATGTTTTAAATGGCTATATAATAATCAACATTTAAACAGCAATAAAATACAAATGCTAAAATCCAATACATGTATTTTAAAAATATTCAGCATGAATGAACACTTTCAAGTCTTAGCAAACTTTCCAGACTGATCCTATTGGATGTAACAGTAAAATAAAAGATTTTTAATTATGTAAATGATATAATTTACATTAGATGTATGTTGATTTTTAGCCGATGCATCTTTCGCTTGTTAAGGAGCTTGATGTATTTGTGCAATCTTGCTGACCTCAGCTGCGGTACTTGTACCATTACTTGTTTGTTTGCTGAGGGGATACCTGCCTTCATATTTAAGAGTTGTGCAAATATGCGTAATGTTGAGCCAAATCATGCCGTCTTTTCATGTTCTGCAGTGCTTAGTTGCATCATCAAACACTCATTCATAATGGCCCAGTACCATACATTTTATGTATTTCAACATCACCGATGACTTTTCTCCAGTGGGACTTAAGCATAATATACACTGCCCAGACAAAAAACATGCAATTTAATATTTTGTTGAACCGCCTTTAGCCTTGATCTGAGCACGTAGTTGCCATGGCATTGTTTTGACAAACCTAAGCAACATAACATTTATTTTCATCTAGACTTATTTATTCAAAATTGAAAAAAGTTATTTTTAAAATTGAACCACTCCGTAAAGTCTTCTCCAGCACATCGCAGAGACTTTCAATAGAGTTAAGGTCAGGACTCTCTTTCACTATTTGATCCCTAATTTTATATCCGTGCCATCAGAAAAGAAAAGTTAATTGATGGGAAAACCTGATTGTTCAGTACATTTAGATTGTACATACATAATGTTGCTGAACCTCGACCTGACCAAATGAAGTAACAATCCCATGTAGGTTACATGCTGTAATCAAAGCTAAAGGCGGTCCAACAGAATATTACAGTTGGTGACTTTTTTGGCCAGTCAGTGTATGTTTATGTATTCTTGGCAACATTTTTTTGTTTTTTTGGTTTTTTATTTAGTTAGCTGTCCGTGAATCTATTTATTTTAACGTATTTCCCACTGGATATTTTGGACATTCTGAATATTTTATCTGCTGGAAAACCAAAAGTAATACCAGTGAATAGGCATGGGGAGTCACACTGACAGATTTTGAATTTTACTTGAAATATAATTCCAGATTTCAGACATCTAATCATTTTGTGTTTTGTTGTGCACAGTATGTATTTTTCAAGTCATGTTGTCACTTTTCTAATCAGATCAGAAAGGGCAAAGGGACTGTTAAAAAAAACTGTGAAATAGCTTGAAGAGTTCAAGAGCAAAAGAGTATAAGCACCATCCTGGATAAAATTGGATCAGTAGAAACAGTAGATCGATGGTGCTGCCACCTTTTTGCACAACCATTTGCTTATCATGTCAGGTTACCCTTATATGGAATTGCCAAAGCATACAAAAAAGCAAACAAAATGGAATAATAATAATAATAATAAGAATAATAATAATAATAATAATAATAATAATAATATATTGCAGATATTTCTCATGAATTTTTTTTTTTGGCATTTTCTGTCAGCATTAGCACAGCTGGGATTGTTCACTCCCATGTATTTGCTTATGCTTGCCTACTCTCATGGCTTTACCATGTATAGTACATCCTCTTCTGTCAATAAAATGTCCACTCTGGATGGAGTGGTAATGTCTCTTGGAATTCTTGGCATGCTGCCATCTTTTTTAAAGAAAATGTGTAGAAATTGCTTTCCTCTGACAGCTTTCCAAGACACCCATTGATTTAACATTGATTCCCATTGCAATGAGGCTGTGCAGAAAGAGACAGAGGGGGAGAAAATCATCTGTCTTGAAAAACATGAATAAACTGTTGCTTTTACATTATCTGTCCTGCTCACAGCTCATTACAATCTCTGTTCTTTCATTTTGCTGCTTTTTTTGTGATCTCCCATCATGCACCGCCACCCATTGCTTATTACTCGACACACAATCATGCAAGAATGCCGGCACCCCCTCACTGCCGAGGTCTCAAAGCTTCATAAACAAGGCATGCAATGCAAAGTGCTTTTAATAAATATTGACTTAAAAAAGGAAAGTTATTAATTTAGATAATTAATTTAATAAAGATTGCACAGCATACCCCGGGGCTTAAGCATTGAGGGCAATTGGTTTTTTTTGCAAATATTCATTCAAAGATATGCACCTTGACATGCTTTATAATAACTTAAAAGAAAAGCACAAGAAGTCAATAACTGGTGCAAACACTGTACAGTTCAGAAAACCCTCAAGTTCAAATGTTTGGTCTTATGTGAGATCTCTGGCTTGGCTTCTTTAATTGATGTATTGTAAACATCAATGCTTGGTTTTATTTATTTGTCTGTTTATTTATGTATTTATTGATTTACTTACTTGTTTGGTATATAGCACCGAATAATACATCTTTTAAAACCATCGTACAAGCCAAATGTCTGCATATTGAAACAACATAGTGGTATGTCTTTATCTTCACTCGCATCAATATTATACCAGACGCTCCCCTCTCTCTTTGATGATTTGAATCAATCAACAGTCTCGCTTTGACCCCTTGGTGGATCCCCTGTTAGTAAATGGCTCAGAGTGTCTATTATCCACAAGTGAGCAGCAGGGATCCTGCCACAGCATTGACCCATGGTGCTGTTGGTCCCCATGTCCCAACCTAGGGTGCCAAGTGCAGGCTTTAATTACGCCTGATTACCTGCTGTTGCCCTCCGAGGACCACTGATTGAATGGTCCCTGCTTGATATAACAATTAGTCTCACCATGAAAAATGCCAAGCAGTGTTGCTAAAAGATATTGCTAGTCGGTTACACCATCCTGTTCATGTTTGACAATTTTCACCTATTAAAGTCAAAGATAAACACACTTAGACTTTTTTGAGACATGTTCATAATGGCAGCAATGCAAAAGGGTTGATTGTTGGATTTAGAATAATTTGGATTTCAATTGCATGGCAGAATCCAAAGGGGCTTGGTGTATTTTAAGCGACATGCAACCCAGACAATGATACACGGCACTAGAAACACACTTATTATATCTCTAGTGACAGTTCACCACATATGGTTCTGTTCTTGTGACCAGAAGGTTGTGAGCGCAGGTTTGAAATCTGTCAGAGAGCCATTGACCAGCCCTTGAACATCACCTGCTCAAGCTTTATGCTTGAAATATATTCTACTCCATTTGTACTTGTATTTTTATAAAAAGTGTTGGTGCCTGATTCAGATCCCATTGGCAGAACAGAGTCTTTTTACCTCATGAAATTAAAGAATTATTCATTCATTCATTCATTCATTCATTCATTTTAGAACTGCTTTTTTTTTTAGATGTTTTTTTTTTAAATTTTTGATAATTTTTGTGTGTCATTAGTGCATGGATTCTTACCAGACAGGGAACATCCTTGAGTGACCACCTACCCATCATAAAAATTTAAGATTGATCTGTCAAATATTATTGGCAGGAAGGCGCTAACAGAGTTAAATTAACCCCTGCTGTTTTTAAACATATCCTTTTTGACTTCTTTTCAGTCATGAACATGTAAGGTGGTTTCAGGGAATTTTGCACTACTTTTAGGTTGCAATCTGCAATTTTTCACTTAGTGTAGGTAAGTGTACTTAAAACATGGAAAATAAGAGTATATATAAGGGAGGTAAAGGTGATAAACAAGAAACCATGTGGTATTTTCATTTTTAGCAAAAAAGCATTGGCTCTGTTCCTGTTCAGAAGGTATCAACACTTTCCCCCATTATTAAAGACAATGAAACAATATTAGAATAACCAGTGAGTGATGGTACTGATGGTATTCTATGCACCTATGTAATATGCATGTTCCTGTTTTTAATGTATGCTTAGGTGATAATTAGTTCTGATTAGTGCTGCTGACTTTACTGATGAAGGGAATTTGTTTGATGTGCTCCCACCAATAACTGGCTTATTATTTCATGTTTGCATCATGCTGTGTGATTTTTTTCCCCCCTGAAATCCCTTCCAGGTTGTGATATGATTCTTGTTAAAATTAATTCCAACTTTTCTACACCCCTCATTGCTTTGATGTGCATTTCCAATTTAAAACGTGTTGCGAACATGATGGCACAACAACTATCAGCAATGTTTGGAGTGCAGCTCGGAACAACATGCCTATTTACGAGTTTGAATGTGTTTCTGTGGGCCTGCATGAATGAAAGATGTCTGGATCTGTGTGCGAAGCATGTTTGAGAGGCATGAACATAAAAAGTATGACATCAAAAGTGCATCTGTTCTGGTATCCCTGTGTACCTGTGCATTGACTCCAAGGGGCTGAGTGATATCAAATCTGGCGGAGTGGATTGTGTGTCTGTGGCTTTGTGAAGGAGATACTGTGTGTGTGTGTGTGTGTGTGTGTGTGTGTGTGTGTACTGTTGAGTAGAATTTTCCTCTTATAGCCTCTTCTCTGTATGGAGCTCCAGTTTGGCACAGTGGGTACGGGATGCTCCTGTCAGTCACCCAAAGCCTGCTGGGCCTTTGAGCTCCCCCTTCTTTCTCTCCTTATCCTCCCCATAGACCCCCTCCCCTATTTCTCTTTTTGTCTAGGACAGGTGTTGCAGCCAATCAATCGCTGATCCTCGCCCTCCGGGGTGCAGTAACATTACACTGTGGGAAGCTCTGAACTTCCTGGCTGAAACTGGAGCACATAAGAGCACACTAATTCTTTGGCACAGGATCTCTATGCACCCTTTGACTTATGGACAAACCCATAAAGACTTCGAATCATTTAAAAACCTGCTTTTCTCTATAGTATTTCACAGTTTTTAATGGACTGCAATGACAGCCCAGATCTGTCCAATTTGACAGAACAGCCACCTGTCGCACTCCTTTTATGTATATTTTTAGAATAGTATGTCATTACATGTTGTCAGTAGTGTCACATGGCTCTGGGGCAGTTTGATGGTGTTTTAAAGTCAAGTCCAGAAATAAAAGTCATTACCAAGGACTCGAATGTACAATGTATGAGCTCATACTTTATAATGTGCCACAGAGAAAAGAATGAAACATGTCAAAGTTTCCCTGCCGGTTTTGTATAACATTAACATGTTTTTAACTGAAGAGCTATTCTTAATTATTTATGTCATTTTTTAAGTAGAAATAGGGTAACCTTAATTTAATCCTACCAGGGTCATGAGAAGGTGGAGCTTGACACAGGGGTGCACACTGAACAGTTTGCCAGACCATTGCAGGGCCAACACACATAAATCCATTTACACTCACACCTTGTCTAACAATGCTGGATTAATTATCAAATTAAATCATTTATAAATCCATTTGCCGAAATGCTCAATCTTATTATTTGCAGGTTTGCAGGGAGGCTGGAGTCTATCTCTGCTGTCTCTGGGCAAAGGCAAGGTACACTCTGAACAGCTCATGAGTCCATCGCAGTGCCAACACACACACTGCCACTCACACTCACACCTAATGGTAATCTGGAACAGCCTAATGTGCCTGACTTTGGTCTGTAGGAGCCAACTGGAATACCTGGAGGAAACTAAGGTGAGCATGGGAAGAACATGCAAACTCCACACAGAAATGCCTTTCTCGAACCCAACATTGACTTAAACCTAGAACATGTTTGCTGCAAGACAGACATGCTAACCACTACGACACCATGTTGCCTAAAATCCATCTATTAGTAAAATGTAATAAATTGAGCATTGCATAGGGATTAGCACCTGCCCCTTACAGGTAAAAGATTCTGAGCTCGAGCCCTGTGCTCTGGTTTCCTCCAACAGTCCAAAAATGTGCACATTAGGCTAACTGGATGTTCTTGAGTGCCTCTATGTGTATGTGTGAGTGTGAATACAGTAGATGTGTGTCACCGTTGGCCCTTTGATGCTGTGGAGAGCTATTCAAGGTGTACCCCACCTTCACCAAGAGTCGGCAATAATGGGCTCCAGCCTCCCCACAACCCTAATAAAGAAAATAAGATTACATACACAGACAAACAAAAAACTTCTTTATAGATGAAATTGACTAACATTATAAACATTACAATGTTTATTTCTGTCCATGGTAGTGCAGTGGGTAGTCTTGCCGCCTCACAGGTCAAGGGTTCCTATTTAGTTCTCGAGCTCAGGTTTCTGTCTGTGGGGAGTTTTACTACATTCCTCTGTCTGTATGAGATTCCACGGGGTTTCCTCCCACCTCCCAAACCATGTCAGTATATGATCTGGTTTCTCGTAATCGCCCTGAAGGTGAAATTCGGTGTGACATATCCAATGATAGAATGGTGTGCCATCCATCCATTATCTGTACCATTTACCTGTGGGGAAAGCTGTAGCCAATCCCTGTTGACTTTGAGAGGCGAAAGGCCGGGTACACCCTGAACAGATCATCAATTTATTGCCGAGCTAACACAGAAAAAATTAACCATTCACACAAATGCCTGATGACTTAGTCTGCATGTCTTTGGACTGTGGTGAAACCGGGGTACCCTGAGGAAACCCATGCAGGTACTTGAATATCATCCATATTCCACACAGAAAGTCCTCTTTCTTGGCAAACCTAGAACCTTCTTGCTATAAGACGACATTGCTACGCATTACACTATCATGTTGTCCACTGGTGTCCGGTTCCTGGTGCATTCTGGAAAAGGCTCCAGACCCACCATGATCCTTACCAGTGTTTATTAAATGAATCAATGAATGAATGATTGGATGAATGAATGAGCTTTATCCAACATGGACTTTTCTATAATTCAGAATGTCAACTGTGAAAAATTCCTCCGAAAGAATTCAAATAGCTGTTCCACATGGTAATAAAAGCACATAGTAAAACCAAAAACACCGGATTTATTAGCTCTAATGAAGAATAATGCAGTCGCAGTTGTTACTCTTTGACAGTTTATTGTGCATCTATTAAAGTCATTTGTATGTCGAAAGCTAGCTCTAGGCTCAGAGTGCCAGATGCTACACAAACCACACATACAAATACACATACACACATGCCATCACCACCATTTGTTTTTATAAACCAGTAAAAAGTAAGTCACTAAATATGTATCTTTGTTTTCTTGCCACCCCTCCATTCGCCTCCACTGCCATTCCAACACTCCCAAAGTGTCAAAGGATTACTGAGCATAGACTCCACAAATCATCAGTGGATTTTCTACTGACATTTCTTTTGTATTGGTTGTTCTTGGTATTATAGAAGGTGTTTACATTTTACAGGGTTCCTGCATATTTTACAACTTCTTAACAGCTTTAGCATTGTTGCTGTAGATTTGAGCTTTGCATAAACAGCTATGTGAAAAAAAAAATCAGTACATTCAGTGAGAACTGTTGTTTTTTTCCCTAAATATTTCAACAAGCAAAAAATACAAGTTCTACGGATAAAAGTACTCCAACAAACTAGATGACATGAATTAGATTTTCTGAAATAATTTAAATATAATAATAATACTATTAATATTAATAATTATTATTATTATTATTACTATTATTATTATTATAAAAACATAGAACACACAGCATATTAAAGTAAGTACACCCTTTCATTTACTATACATCCAAGTCCATACAGAGAGAATCAGCAGTTTGCTTGTGAGGTGGCACAGTGGTGTAGCAGTTAGCACACCAGTCTCATAGCCAGAATGTCCTGGGCTCCAGTCCCGACCTCGGGTGTTTTGGAGTGGAATTTGTCCAAAGACATGCAGGTTAGGCTAACTGGCTGTTCTTAATTGCTCCTTGGTATGGATGTGGGTGTGAATGGTTGTGTGTGGGTGCTGGCTCTGCAATGGTCTGGCGAGCTGTTTATGGTGTACGCCACCTTCGAACAGTGATAACCCTAATGGGATGAAAACGATTTTTCTTTTTATATATGCTTTAACCCTCTAGGTATGATACCAATACTTTTATGCTTGTTAGAAAAAAATTAACCAAGTGTTAAGTTTTCGGAGCTTCCTGTCCCTTACAACATGTCATAATATATCTACAAGGTAAGGTTTTGTACATGTTGATAAATTACTTAGTATCTTAAATCACATCAGCAAATCATTTATGAGTGTGATAATTAAATCCATGACCGGGACCGACAGACAAGTCAGTTCATAGCACTATTACTGGGATTGGAAGGCACATAGGTGACACCTTCTTTGCTGATACTGACAGGCACTGAGGCCACACCTCCTTCACTGGAACTGACTGACAATGAGGCCACACCTCCTTCACTGGGACTAAGTAACTATGAGGCCACACCTCCTTCACTGAGACTAAGTAACTATGAGGCCACACCTTCTTCACTGGGACAGACTGACAATGAGGCCACACCTCCTTCACTGAGACTAAGTAACTATGAGGCCACACCTTCTTCACTGAGACTAAGTAACTATGAGGCCACACCTCCTTCACTGGGACTAAGTAACTATGAGGCCACACCTCCTTCACTGAGACTGACTGACAATGAGGCCACATGGGACTCTTCCACGCAGAGTCCCTGCCATCATCACTGAGACTATCAGGCAGTATGGCGGCACCTCCTTCCCTGAAAGACAGACAAAACCTACTTCACAATGGCTTACAGTTACAAAGGTACAGCGCTTACCCTCAATTCACTTGACCTGACATGCTCTGAGGTCATACCTCTTTTACTGGAACTGACATGGACTGAAGTCTCCATCTTTACTGGGATGGACAAAAAACTGATAAGCAATGAGGCCACACCTCTTTTACTAGGAATTAGAAGCACCAAGAACACACCTCCTTCACTGGGACTGACAGGCAGTCAAGCTACACCTCCTTTACTGGGACTAACAGGGACTCGGGCCACACCTTTCTTACTGGGACTAATAGGCATTGAGGACACTGCACCTTCTTCTTTGGGCCTGACTAAAAAAATCTAAATCTAAATCCATGCCTCTTCCAATGGAACTGCTGGACAGTGAGGACACACCTCCTTTACTGGAACTAAGAACAGAGACTAGCTATAAAGACTATATTTTTTCGCAGGGACCAAGAAGCAGAGGGGCTTTATGTTCAAATAATTTAGAACAATATTCTGACTATTTAAAATAAAAATTGGAAGATTATAATATGTTTTATTAGTTCCTCTCCTAATGTCGACAGTTATTTAAGTTTATAGCTCAACCCACCAAGGGCTCATCTAACAACACGTTAATGTTTTACTTGCACAGATAAAATGAATTAAAGGTGTTTGAAATGGACAGGTGAAATCCCTTGGGAGAAATAAAGAAGACAGTTTGTTGAAGGTGCATTAAACCCATAATGATATGGGGCCATTGTCAGTGAAATTCTAGGGCAGTACTGCATGAAACCCCTCTTGGGTTTTGTAAATCTTTGTATTTCTTTGAGCTCAAGGTCAGCAAATCCAAATCTTAATGACTGTGTTGATGTGAAAGGCCTTGCACACCTTCAGTGTCGTGTTTGTGCATGTCTGGTTTTCTATTTCTCTGTAAATGTGTCTGAGAAGGTGAGAAATTATCTGTGGCTTTAAAAAACACAGGATTTCTGAGGACATTCAGTCTATTCCTGCTTTACCAAGCTTTCATTTTGCTGTCTCCCTTCCCCATTTTCTTAATTATTTTAATCCAATTATGTAACTTATTAAAAGCCATTCCATTTAAATGAATCTTTTGCTGTCGAGGGTCTCTGTCGGTTCTGGCAGGGAAAATGGGACACATTTCTGTCTTAATCAATCTAAACTTTTCTTTTCATTATTAATGTTTAATTCACTGTATTTTTATTATTTAATTAGTAGTGTTTGTACTGGGAAATGAATGGTGATATGGTGGATTTCTTACATTATTATATTTAGCTATAGCATGTTGCTACTCATTAATTTGATCAATGCATGACTTTCATTCGTTCAACCATTTGCCAAACGACTTTATATCCTATCAGAATCGTGGAGAGGTTTGAGCGAAGGCGGATTACACCGTTAACATCTTGTCAGTCCATTGCAAGGCCAATACACTCAATTATTTATATTCACACCTAGGAAAAATTTAAAACTTTTGGATATAAGTTGCAAATAATGTATTTGCTCTTATGTTTTGATGTTAGTTATGTTACTTTTTAGTTTTATGGGGTTTTTTTTGTGTGTGTGTGTGTGTGTGTGTGTGTGTGTGTGTGTGTGTGTGTGTGTGCATGTCTCAGCATAGGTTGTTAGCATAATGACGTCAAGCATACTAATGCACTTTCAGGATTTTAATCAATTGGTAAAGACTGGGGGTGATGAAGGTCAAAGTTTGTAATGCTTGATACACTTTGCTAGTGCTTACAATCCCTTATTTATATTTTAAATATAAATATATATTTTATATGATAAAGTCCGCAGGTACTGACCAATAATAAGAGCCACAGTTCTGTTTACTTACACTTAAGTTATATGTTACTGCCTACTGACACTGCCAAAGAGCACACGTGCCAGTAAATAACATCTCACGTGTGTCTGCCATGGTTTTTGGGTAATGTGCTGTAACTAACATGACCTGTTTTCAGGGTTTTCATGAACAACCCTCAGTTATTATAGTTCGCACTTCATGATGGTCTCTCAGTTCTTACAAAATTTCTAATTTATTAAGGTGGAATTTTTTATTGATTATTTAACACTGCAGCACCTTCATTGCTTTATTGTGCAAGTTGTTTTACACCAATATTTATTTACTCTCATTTATCAAACATTTCACACCAATAAGCCTTCTTTCATCTTTTGAGCTGGTGCAATAGAGGACCAATCTGAAAGAGAAATGCAAAAGTGGGTTATTCTACACTCTGTGTATGTGTGTGTGTTTCTTCAGTAGGATTGTGCAGTTACTTAATTATTTTCATTAGGCTAAAATAATATTTGTTAAGCTAAAATAAATTTGGAAAGTCATTTATAAGGTCTCAGGCTGTAGATGCACCCTCTGTTTGTCCCTGTGTGGTCTCTGCATGGCTTAGCAGGACATCTACACCCTGTCTGGACTCCCTCCGCCTGGGTGAAGGAAGGCTTGTGCTTCTCTTTGCTTTTAGAAAGCACCACATACAACTGCTGCCTGCCTAGCATGCTCCCATTTATCTCTCCGATGGCCTTTGTGGCTTCATCAGAAGATGAATACCTGACAACTCCCATTCCTTAGAAGGAGGCATTCTTCATCATCACCTGTAGAGATCAGTGAAGAGATGCAGTGAGCAAAAAAAAACTCAAACAAAAACCCATGCTCTGAAGAAAAACTAGTGTTGTCTAAACACAGAAATATATAACAGTACAGCTGGGTTATGTTATCAGAGGTTTTGCATGTGACTATAGGGAGAGATCTTAGTCCGAGGCTACGGACTGTGTGATAGCAAGATCTGTACTAAAGGACAATAGCTGAGATAGATTTTCTGCACAGATTGAGCAAAAGGTTTAATTAGCAGTTTATTGTATGGAATTTTAAAATGGCGGTTGTGTTTATGTGGAGAAAGGATATGCATATGCTAGGTGAGGAGTTTATTGTGTACTGGCAATTTAAGAGACAAAATTCAAAATCCAAAAGCAAAATCCAAACTAAAAGGAAGCATATAGCCAGCTTACAAAGGATGTAAAAGAGCTCAAGGCAAAATAAACATTAATAAGCCATGAAACTAGAACACAACAAAGACCAAGGCTGATGCCGTAATGGTTACTGAACATCCAAAAAGTCAGTGATGTTAGGAGCGAGTATAAATCCAACTCCTGAGTGTTCTCACAAATGCCGCCCACCCTGGGACATGCAATTCACGACGGAATCAGAAGTGACGTTGTGACATTACCAAAGCCACCAACAACATGAATGATTCCTTGTTGAGAATCTGGCAAGTAGCAGTGCCTGAAGCAAATTGAATCAGGCCGCCATTTAAAAATGCCATATAATAAACTGCTCATTAAACTCATTTAATAAGTGACAGGTAGCTTTTGGCTTTTTTCCTTGGAAGAAAAATGGGAACCCCCAAACCCCCTCCCTGTGTTATACATTTTTAATTTTCAATCTTTAAAGTGTAAAATAGATGCCAAGAATTTCATACATATACTACCCATTTAAACATAGAGACACGCCCACATATCCATATATAGACATAACGTGCATCCTTTCCGGTCCCCTCAGGCCTGTCTGCAAATAGACTTTATTGTTGTATCATGTAGTTCTGGCTGAGCCGTTTTTAGGGAGCTTTGTATTGTTCACAGGCAGCAGCTGGACTTCTGCCTGTTCCCTCTGCTCCTGTATCTTCTGCTTCTCTCCTGGGCTGTGCTCCAGGGATTCTGGTTTAGACAGAAAGCAGAAAGAATTAGAGGATTAGAGACACTACAGAAATTGCTTTTATGTTATGCTTTCCCAACTAAACACGTAAGTTTAATGCCTCCTATATATGCAAAAGGGTTCAACGTTCTCCATTTCCCCCACTGTTTCAGGACCATTATCTTTTCACTGATCATTTTAATTCTGATTGATCAAGCAGACTTTCAAATGTGAACATGCTTGTAACTTGAACTGCTTGTTTTAGCTGAAATCCTTTCACATGATGATATAGCTACTTGTTAGTACTCTGTATGTCTCATGGTCTGGATGTTGATTGTCCCTTTACAGTATGGACTTAAGTCAGTGTGGGAATCCACATATAGGCTGAAAACTGTACAGCTGCCCAGGTAGCAAGTTTTCAGACGTCTTTATTCAGACTGCCAGTTTTTTCCATCATACTTATTAAACTTGTTCTTTATCCAACATTATCCTTTCCAAAAAAAACTTTTACGCAAGACTATCCATCCATCATCTTTACTGTCAGGGTCATGGGGGAGCTTGGAGCCAATTTCAGCTGACTTCAGGCGAGAGGCAAGGTACACACTGAGGAGGTCAGTTGACCTGATGTGCATGTCTTTGGACTGTAAGAGGAAACAAGAATACCCAGAGGAAACCTACAGAATCAGGAAGAACATGCAAACAGTATTTGCCATATACATTTTCCCCATTAATTCTAACAGCAGAGCTATTTTTTCCTTATTTTTTCTTTCTTTCCCTTTAATAAGGTTATATTTCATTATAATGTTGATAACATTGTTTTTTTAAATAAATTAAATTAAATATTTAAAATATCACTAAAAACCTGATGATGAAATGTTGTGCCACCATAGCAGAGGACTTGTACATACCATCTTCTCTTCTTTTGATATCTAATGACATGTCAGATTTCCTTGATGAGTCTCTGATATAGCAGAAGAATACTAAGCTAAAACGTCAGTTGTAATGACTTGTACTAATCACCGTAAAGTCATTATCATCATTCACTTGACATATAGGTTAAATGGGTTTATTCTATTAAATTAATTAGTTCTTAAATTATTAACCTTGTATTTAAGTTAAGTGTTCAAATAAATTACCTATTGTTTATATATGGGTATTAAAACCAGTTTAAAAAAGTTTAAATATAACATGAACATAAAATAGGTTTTCCCATAAATGTGCAGATGTGCAAGATCATCGAATAACCAGTAAAATTTTGCACTTTAGCTATGACAGGAATTTGATTGGATTTTGTTGCACAAATAAATTAAAATAGATAGATAGATAGATAGATAGATAGATAGATAGATAGATAGATAGATAGATAGATAGATAGATAGATAGATA
>JBCNYG010000021.1:7042290-7053575 GCA_039654305.1 Porochilus rendahli
AAAATAAATACAGGGCAGTGGTGGCCCAGTAGCAGGGTGCTGGCTTACCGATCCCAAGGTCGGGGGTGCAAGCCCCACTGTCACCGGATTGTCACTGCTGTCCCCCCAGTGCAGCTAACTGGGTTATCAAAGGCCGACTATGTCTGTCTGTGGTGAGAGGCATGTAAAAGATCCATTGCTGTTGTTCTAAAAGAGTAGGAGTGGATTGCTGGCAGTGTGTTTCTGCCCTATGATGGCCTGCTGAGCTGCCCAGGGTGTACTCTGCCCTCGCCCAGAGTCGGCTGAGTTTCCATGAATCGGTTATGTGAATTAATGAGATTCTTCATAACACAAGCAGCTTGTGTTTCCTTTTTGAGAACTGAAATGAAGCAAACATGCCCCAGTTGTTTAGTTTAATCCAATTTTAAGTTTGAGACCTTTTGAAATGCTCCCGTTTCCGGATTGTGAGTTCAGAAAAAAAAGTCATTTCTTTTTTTTTTTTCTCAAGTTAATGCAATATGCAACTGTAGCATTCTAATGAGAAATATCATTTTAAAACAAACAAACAAATGAATAAGCAAGGAAGCACACACTTTACCCAGCACATTTCTTTTTCCATTACAGGGTTCTGGTACTAGGCCACAGTGAGGCCAGAAATGTATAATGCTGACAATGATAATGATAATGAATGCTGGTAATGATAATGATGAAATTTTCATCAGTTTTTATAGAGCCAAACTAGACTTAACTGGATTGATCCCTTTGGGATGACTCCCTCAGGATAATTAAAAAAATTAAACATCTTTAATAAGTATAAATAAAGTATGGAACAATACTTTCATTTGGGGACTAAAAAAAACCAAGGCAATTAAAATCTCGTTGTATATGAACTTGACCATAAAGGCACAATAATTAGCTTGATTATACATAAGTGAAACTCAACAGATAAAATCTGTAGTTAAATTAACTCTTTAACAAAAAACAAATCAAAAATGTATTTTAATTGCATTACACTAGCACTCAAGAATTTTATGTATATTGACAAAAGTCTGTAGACATTGCTATAACAGGATTCCTTTTAATTACAATAGGTATTGTTCCCAGGTATTAAACATTGATTGATGAATGTTTAATAATTAAAAAAAATCTATTTTTATGTTGGTGGTATAGGAGGAATTAAACACTTTTAGTTGTGCTGTAATCAGGTGGTAACAGTAACCTTAGTAACAGTAACCATTTCTGGTATGCAGTGGTAAGTACCACCTAAAGGTAGGTGATTTACATTAAGTTACATTATTCTTAGATTGTTCCAGAATTTGTAGACACAGATTTTCTTGAGTGGTGAACCGCTGCCAGTATGCTCTTATTACACCCAGTCATAGTAACCAAATTAGCAGCAAAATGATCATCCAGCTGATTCTTTTTAGAACCGCTTACTTTTCCAATCTTTCCAATTGTATATATTTACTGATTTACTGTGCATAAAATATGGGTTTATAAGACTTGCAAATCAATGCATTCTGCTAAAAATGGTACAGGCAACTTTCTCATTTAATACAGGTTACTTTATGCCTACATTTTTGCCAGCTACTAAGATAATAATGCCTTGTGTTGCCACCAGCACGTTTTTACTCTTGGTGTTAGTAGCTTTTTGAGCATCTGGGATGAAGATGTAGATAGCGTGCTACAGTACCGTTACCTTAAAGAAGTAGCGGACTGCTAATTGCGTGTTCAACAATGAACAGATGTGTGTGTGTGTGTGAGAGTGTGTGTGTGTTGGGGGACATAATTACATATGAACTTAGGAAAAACATATGGAAAGCAGAAGGTTGCACTAAGTAGATTTTAATGGGTGGTACATTATATGTTTAAACCCAAGTGTTTGATGGAGTTCTACCTTGTAAAGACGTTTAAAATCACTTGTGCTCTTTTTATTAATCTAAGCGACTGTCAACACAACTAAATTTAATTGCAATAATTGGATGAGTTTCTAATTGAATTTCATTAAGCACTTAGGAAAGTGACCAGCTGGACTTTGCAGTGTGCCTCATCTAGAGCGTGCTAATGGGAAAATTTCTGAATAAATTGGAGTGAATTAACTTCAACACTGAAGAAACTTGACAAACATTTTCTGTTCTCTACCAGGGAACTAAATGTGAACCTCATTATTGTAAATGGATGTACAAATTCCCGCAATTGTAGAATTCATTTAAATGCTCATAATCAGTGCATTCATATGCATATAGAAATATTATCATATTAATGAAGATGAAGTGAAATGGCTTACAATGATTATTAGGGTGTCTAACCATAATAATAACAACATTGCTTGAAAATTCTGCTCTTTTTTTTTTTTTTTTTTTTTGTCTCTACCGCAAAAGGTTCTTATAATATATAATATATGGCCTAATTCCTTGTAGGGCTTCAAAATGTTCAGTTACATCTCATTATGCTTGGTGGAGAGATGAGACTGGTGGAGCTGCCCATTTCAAGGGCAAACTAGATCAGTGAGCTATACCAGGGTCTTAGAATTAAAAAGAAGTGCATTATCTGAACCATGAAGAGGGAGTTATGTTGTACCGTATCCCTAGATCTGTTGTTCTCCACCACACTGGGTTATTTAAAGGATTCTCATTACTATACAGCCCTCTGTTCTTTGGGAACTTATTTCCTAGTTAGCATTCATGCTTGCATGCATTCTTCTGTCCATTCATTCAGGTTAACTTGGGCAGCATAAACAGGTAGCAATCAGGTAATTTAGGGAAAGTTTGGCAAACTGCACTGTGGTTTGGGAACCCCATTACATTAGCTAATAAATGCATATAAGGGGTATAACGAATTATTTCTTACTCATATGGGTGCTTTATAATATAACTGGAGATTTTGCAATGATGGGAAAATTATTGATAGCATTACTGGATGTGGTGCCTCAAAATTTAGTTACATATACAATTCAGTATAAATTATGTCATTTTGTTTCATATTTTAAAGTAGAGTTTTATTTATTACTATGATAGATTAGACTTATTTAGCATTCAGTCTGTGACCAATATTCTAAGTTTAAAATCAGTTGACATTAAGCAAGAATTAAAATATATAGCCTTTCTTTAAAATGACTTAAATAAAAATGAAAATAAACTTCATAGCATGATTTATGTTTTTTTTTCTTTTTCTTTTCTTTTAGCTCAATCACCTGCTCCTGCATAATAATTCATTCCATCCATGATTATTTAGATTGTATTTTGGATTATTATGCATTTCAAGCTATTTAAACTTTGTTCAAATATTGGTATTTCTTTTTATTTTCATCTTTTCGTATAATGACCTTTTTAATATCCACTTTGTGTATTTTTCTATTTATTGTTCCCATAATGCAATGATGAGTTAACAATTTTAAAGTTATGTAGTCATGTAGGTGTTTAGAAATAAAGACTACTCTATTAGTGAATAAAATTTCTTTTTGTTTAGCACTTTATTAAATGTTTAACAAAACCTTAATTACCTTCATATTGTTCCTTAATGAGGTGTTTCCCATATTTAATATAAGCAGTATAATCATCATTCATTATACATATTATTTATCTTGTTTTAGGGAAGCGAAGAAGATGGAGCCAGCTGACCCTGGGCAAAAGGCGAGGAACACACAGCCAACACAGACAAACAACCATTCGTACATGGGGCAAACCAGAATAGCCAATTAGCCTAATGTCCATGTCTCTGGACTCTGAGAGAATACAGGGAGACCCAGAGGAAACCCACACAACTGTGCAAACTTTACACAGAAATGCCTTCACTGACCACGGGGCTCAAAGTCACAACCTTCTTGGTGAGAGTTCTAACGATGAACAACAACGACAACGACAACAACAACAACCATATTGTTATCATCATCATTCTTCTTCTTCTTCTTTTTCTTCTTCTTCTATTTTTTCTTCTTTTTCTTCCTATTCTTCTTCTTCTTCTTCTTCCTCCTCTTCTTCTTCTTTTTCTTCCTATTCTTCTTCTTCTTCTTCTTCTTCTTCTTATTATTATTATTATTATTGTTATTATTATTATTATTATTTTATTATTATTATTAATGTGGTTGTTTATTTATTAATTTATTTATTCTGTGCCGTGTAGATACATAATGAAGGACAACTTAGGATAAATCGTAGTTCAAAGCTTTAAAATAACATGATTAATATTACACCACTTCACTACTTTCATCTTATTAAATCGAGTTTATTGATGATCTCACAAAAGTTTGATTCATTGATCAGCAGTATAGATGAATGTGTACGTGTATAATGTATAAATTACCTGAACTTATTTTATGGCCTATTTTTTGGGCTGAATTTCATTGTTTTCAAACATATACTTTGTAATGTAAATGAACTTATTTAATGCTTTGTTAAATTATTAATTAACATAATATAATTTAAATAATACATTAATAATTACACAATGATGCTCCAACACTTCACTATTAATGAATCATCATATATGACTCAGCTGGCTGTGTGCAGTATTTGCTTCATTACTTATTTGCTTTGAAGAGTAATAACTATGTGTATATTTATGGAGCTTAGAGTAAAATATTACCAACTGTTTGTGGCTTTGGGAGGGAAAAAAAAAGCCATCACTTCACACTCAGCATAAAGCTATGACATGACTTCTGGGTAAAAGCAGATTCAGCACATTTTGATCTATGTCTTTAAGAAACATAAAAATGCTGCCTAATCTAGAATTCATGGATGGTAGTGTTACTGTGTCAGGGAGGTTTCTTGAATTGCCAAGTAGTATGATTGACAGGCAAACAGAGACATGTTCTTGTCCTGACTGATTGGATGCTGTTGGTCCCCAGCATTCGTCTTTTCTCCAGTTTGCTGACCAGGGACTACACAGAGAGCTGAGTTTATTCTCTAAACCTCTATTTTATTTAGGAATGTTGGTAAAAGTTTTCAAACCTTTGATCTATGCTAGAAGTCTTGTTTAACATCTGTTATGCATACTACTTCACTATCCAGTGACTCCAGAGTGGTTTCAAGTAAATGCTACTCCTGCATTGTGAATTCACTTAATGACTGGCGTCATTCAACCTTGTATAATATAGATTATGCTGCCAGTCAAAAGTTTTTGAATGCCTGGAGTTTCTATGTTTCTTAAGCACCACTGGTATTGCAAAGAAAATATACACAATAGCAATTAAATATAGAAGAATATCCATCCATTATCTGTACCACTTATCCGTCAGAGTTGTGGGGGGAGCTGGAGCCAATCCCAGCTGATTTTAGGTGAGAGGTTTTAGGTGTAATCTGAGCAATCTCTTGACCTAATTTGCATATCTCTGGACTGTGAAATAAAACTGGAGTACTCTGAAGATTCAACCCAAGAACCCTCCTGCTGTAAGTTCATTGTGGGATAAATATGGAACAATACTTGTAGCTATTCTCAGATCGTGATGGGACATGGTATGAGACATTTGAAGACAGACTGGTTACTTATGAAAAACTAATTTAGGCATCCGTGTTGAGTTCCATTCTATTTTCTGAACTGTTTAATCCTGTTAGGCTCGCAATGAGGCTGGTTACTATCTGAGCCGACCCGGGGTGAAAGCGGAGAACACCCTGAGCAGCACTCCAGGTTACTGCAGGTTAAAAAAATTCACCAAATCATTCACATTTTCACTCACACCAGGGGGCAATTTGGAACAGCCAATTAGCCTAATGTAAATACTTTCGGATACAGCTGGAACTCCTGTCTGGAAATATATATATATAAGGCAGTACATTGGCGCAGTGATTTGCACGTCCGACTCACAGCAAAAAGATCCTGAGTTTCTGATCTTGGGCATTTCAGTATGGAGATTACATGTTCTCCCCGTGCTTGTGTGGGTTTCCTCTGAATACTCCGGTTTCCACCCACAGTCCAAAAACTTGCACAGTAGGCTAATTGGCTGTTCCAAATCACCCTTAGGTGTGAGTGTGTGTGTGAATGGTTGTATGTGTGTTGGCCTGGCTGAGCTGTTCAGGGTGTACCCTGCCGACTGAGATGGGTGACAGCCTCTTTATGACCTCAATTAAGATTAAGAGGTTGAGAAAATGAGTGTTTCCTGAAGACTTTCCAGTGATGGATAACTTACTGACTGGTATAAAGTACGTATGCTGAAGACTCATTTCATAAGATCTAATTATTTTATATATTTAAAAATGTATATTTTACCTTATTGTTAAATAGCAACACAATAAAACACTATTTAAATAAGTATATAAAAAAGATATTTATAATAAAAGACTATATATTAAAAAAATAGATGCATAAAATTAAAGGAAGGGGTTAAAAAAAGGTATGACATTCAGGTCTTGGAGGGCCTCATTAGTGCTGGAATTTAGTGCTCAACTTGCTCTTACATTAGTTCATTTCCAAAGACCTCAGTAATTAGCAGAGTTAAATCCGGAAACACTTGAAACATGCAGGGGTTAGCAATGTGACCCACTTCATTCATTAACAAAACCATTAGCTGTCAACCAAAAGAACTTTGTTTGGACTTTATTTCCTTTTTTAATACGTCTCTTATAACCCCTTTATGGAATTAAAAAATTGGCATGAACTTTGGTGCTATTTAAAGAAAGAAAAATCTGCACCACAAAAGGTGAAAACAATAGGCCTAAGGCTAAAAACTGCACAGTGTGATTGAAGCTCCTGCTAAGGTCTTAATTGAGGGCATATCAAGAAAATATATCAATTATCTGTCATAAACGCAACAGACAGAGCCTGGGGGATTCAGTCATTACTTTAAATTAAACTTTTTTGTTTGGTTGTTGCTATGGAAAACATTCTTGTTTTTTTATTTTTTATTTCTTTCTCTTTTTTTATTACACACTGCAGATCCACACAGGTAACACGCACAAAGATTTGCCTGATTGCTGGATGCACACTGCTGATTGTGTTATTTGTGATGGAAAAGGCAACTGTGAAACATGGTCAGATTTTTTCCACTTCAAGAAACACAATTTTCACGACTGCTGGCAGCTGCAACTTTTCATGCATTTATTATTAGCCATGAATCCAGATGTAAACTATCACTGAGTGGCAAATCTGCTGTGACACAGAAAACTGGTACATGTGCTTCTTTAGCCTGCAAACCAAGAAATGTATTAATGATTAATTGGAGTGACAATCTAAATAGGTTATCTGTTTGGCAACGGAAGTAGCATGAATAATCATGGATTTATAAAACCAACCGAGGGTGTTACTCCTGATATCCGGGCTGTTTTATTTAAGAAGAAAACAAGAAGAAAAAAGTGTCTTTATGAATAGCAGTTTAAATATATATATATATATATGTGTGTGTGTGTGTGTGTGTACGTATATATATATACGTTATTGGGGATGCTTCTTTAGAAACTCGATTAACACTTAATGACTTTTAGATGTAACCACTCAGCACCATTATAGTGTTTAACAAAATAATACCTATATTAGACTTTAAATAAAACTTTACCAGTGCACTTTCATAAAGTCAGCCTCTAATTGCAAGCCATTGCCTCCAGCCGAGCTCTGACAGACAGGCTTTGATCACCCTTTTCTGGAAAGCCCACCCCATTTTCAATGACCTTCCCAATTTTCAGCACATAATGCTAAATTGCAGGCTTTAAACCGAAATGAATTCATAAAATGTGCACACATGCAAAAAGGTCAGTGGCTGAAGATGGGCAATGACGTGAGAGATCATATTTGCATCTTCCATTTCTCAGGGAAAAGAAAGAAGCAAGACCAAGTGATGAGTGATGAAGAGTGAACGAGAGACAGAAAGACTGATGACTCCACCGTCAATAGGAGGGCAAGAGGAGGTTGTGGATTGCACCATGGGACTCATTAAGGCATTCCAAGGCAGAGAAAAAAAAAAATATACAGAGCCACTGACAGAGGCTGACCACAAAAGGCAGTGGTATGAAATAGAGGAATATGAAGTAAACTAACCAGCTCCCACGGCACGGTGTGTGAAGGAGCCCAGCGATCCTCATGGACTTCATTTGGGAGCTCAAGGTCAGCTTATGGCTTTGAATAGCAGACACTTCAAAAGCAAACAGATGATTATGGCATGATACAACGAAACTTGGGACCGTTCTGATTTACTAAAAAAAGTTCCTTCACTTTTTATTCATGGGGAATTGCAGTTTCATCTGAAGGCCTGAATGACACAATGGTTGGCAATTTTTAAGATACTGGACAGAAAAGCCCAAATTTCTGAACTCACTCCAAAAGAACTCGCTTCTTTAATTAGTTATGAGTGAGTGACATTTTTTTGACTAAAAGCAGTTCATTGATTGATTCATTCATTCATTCATCTTCTTCCGCTTCTTCTAGGGTCGGGTCATGGGGGCAGCAGCCTAAGCAGTGAGGTCCAGTGATCCCTCTCCCCAGCCACTTCCTCCAGCTCTTTCAGGGTACGCTAATGCCTGAAACACCACACCAGGGAGACGTTCGGGAGGCATTCTAATCAGATGCCCAAGCCACCTCAACTGGCTCCTCTGAACACGAAGGAGCAGCAGTTCTACTCCCCCCTCCTTAAAAATCGCTACCTTATCATGGTGGAGGGGTTTGCATGACCTAATGATCCTGGAAGCTATGTTGTCGGGGGCATTATGTCCCTGGTAGGGTCACCCAAGGCAAACAGGTCCTAGGTGAAGCGCCAGACTAAACTCTACAAGCACAATGATATCAAGGACACAGTTTTTCTTGCCCGGACGTAGGTTACCGGGGTCCCCACCTGGAGCCAGGCCTGGGTGAGGAGCTCGAAGGCAAGCCCGAGAGGAGACATGGGTCCGCCCTCCCATAGACCCACCACCTGTGGGATGGGCAATAGGGGTCGGGTGCAATGTGAGTCGGGTCCTCAGCTACTAACTTTGACTCTTGAGACATGAAATTTTTAAAGCTGTGAAATTTGTTATAGGATCATAGAATTGGATTGTTTGGGGGGCTGTTTTTATTGATTACCTGCCTGCCTATTTTGCTGGTGTCATCTGTAAATGACACCTTAACGACTACTAAATCCCTCAGGTAATTGTTAGCACTGTCACCTCACAGAAAAAAGGGTCAAAGTTTAAACTGCATGGCTGATTCGAGCCTTTCTTAATAGAGCTAGATTAATTTCCTCCCCATGTGTGTGGGTTTTTCTCTGGGTACTCTGGTTTCCTCCAGCAGAACAAATAAATGCGGATTCAGATAACTGGTTACTTCAAATTGCTCACTGGTGAGAATGTACTTGTGAATATATTAGTCGTTTGTCTATGTTTTTACCAAACCATATTCATCCTGATTGTGTTTCCAATTAATGACTAGTTATGTTTTCCATTGTTGATTATCTCCGGTGCCTTTGTTAGTGTTTTCGTGAATGACACTTGCCAGTATTTTATCCCTTCATCTTCCTGTTGCACTGTGAGTAGGGAACCTAAAAAGATCTCACTTTTGTGCATCATGTACACAACAACAGCCCTATCTACCCAGCTCAACTCACATAAGAAGCAG
This sequence comes from Porochilus rendahli, assembly GCA_039654305.1. NCBI lineage: Eukaryota > Metazoa > Chordata > Actinopteri > Siluriformes > Plotosidae > Porochilus > Porochilus rendahli. The sequence goes on from JBCNYG010000021.1 coordinate 7,051,783, forward strand.
GGATGATTTGCTAAGGATTGTGGGAGCTGGAAATATAGACTGTAGTCTACTGTATCGCACAAATGCTACTGGGTGAAATTCATTCAATATGTGCAATCAGTTTCATTCAATTTCATGCAATATGCTGTATATATCACACTATATAGCGCGGCACTGGGTCTATTCCATTTCATTCCATTTTCTACTGCTTATCTGACATCCGGTCGTGGACAGGACAGGTCTAGGTGGAAAACCCAGGCATTCACCTCCCAGATGACACTCTCCAGCTCCTCCTGGGGGATTCCAAGGTGTTATCAAACCAGACGGGGTATGTAATCCTCCATCAAGTTCTGATTCTTCCCCAGGGCCTCTTCATAGGTGGAACCTCAAATAATTATTTGTTAAAATTTGGAAAAGCTGTCTCCGGGTGACGGATGGCATGTTTTGGTGTTCAGTCCTGTGTAGGAACAGACATGAAGTAATAACAGTGTTAGCAAGAACAGTGAGTGACTGGTACGTAAAACAATGTGTGTGTTTACAGTTTAGCAGAAGGACAGGTCCCAGCTTGAGTTCCAGAACAGTGGAATGCATTAGGTGTCAAGACAGGGGGTTGTTTGCACATGTGTCCCTTTTTCCATTCTTAGCAGCTGACACACTCACATACGCACACACACACTCACATACGCACACACACACACACACACACTCACACACACACACACACATACACACACTCACACATACACACACACACACAACACACACACACACACAACACACACACAGACTCACACACACTCTCTCTCTCACACACACACACAAAACACAGCCACAATTTCACACACAATCAACAAGTCATTATTCATAACTTCATGTATAATAATGATTCTATATTTTAATCATGTGTTTTTATCTTTCTCTCTGTCTCTCATTTATTTCCTGTTTTGTTTGTCTCTGTCTCTCTCAGCCCACTCGGAAGTCAGAGCGTCTGTCCTCGGTACGTTTCTCCTGGATTCTTCCTGCAGTGTTTGATGGAATATGATGTACATTCACAGAGGAAGAAAACAATGATTTCATTATTTAAGTTTTAGAGGTTAAAAAGAAAAGATTCTGATTTGTAATCACTGTTAATGGCGAGTACGCAGGACGGATGCCGTGCCGATGTAAACAGTAGAGCAGGTGTTGCACCATGTGACTGTGTTCTTATAGTTCTATAAACATTCTCAGGACGTGTCTCAAGTTTTCATCTGTACGTACTATTTCAGACTAGGTTTAGACGTACAGTGATTGATTTTCCATCTGAGACGGAGATCACAACGATCATCACACTGATACGCAAAAGCGTAAAATGTGTCAGAGTATAGTATCACAGTATAACGTCAGTGTATAACATAAGTGTATACTGTCAGTGTATAACATCAGAGTCTAACATCTCGTGTATAACATCAGAGTATAACGTCAGAGTATAACATTATAAAAAAGCATAATTTTCTAAAATCAGGGCATAGCATTCATCATTCCGGTTTCAGAAACCACGTGAAATATTGTATTCTCGTAGCCTGTAACTAAACCTACCGCCTGGCATTCATATTCCTTCAAGCTGTAAGGCCACAGTGACATTGACCTTTAACCTATGACCTCCTAACTGTAATGTAAACGCTTTGGAAACAAGTCGAATGTCACTGTTTTAAAAGCGTCAATGTATGTCGTGTATCACGTGCATTATGTGAATTACTTGTATCACGTGTATTGTATGCAGCACATATATCACGTGTGTTACGTGTCTCACGTGTTGCACGTGTGTTATGCACAAG
>JBCNYG010000021.1:7058256-7069243 GCA_039654305.1 Porochilus rendahli
GAAAAGATACATCTTGTAAACAATTACGCCCCCCATGACTGCATTACATATATATATGAATTACCTTTCCAGTAGGCTTTCTCTTGAACTTAATAAACTGTATGGGACTGAATCTAGAGTGTTAAATGTTATCAGAATAAAATGAAGTGTTAAAGAAATGGATTAAGTTTTGGCAGGTATTGTCAGGTACCCTTAACTGTAAGGTCAATTATTCTTTTTCCAAGCTGCTCAATCCTGATTAGTTTCACGGGGTGGCTGGCGCCCATATCAGCCGACCCAGGGCGGACACACCAACACATTGGAACAGGCAGTTAGCCTACTGTGCATGTTTGTCTTTGGGAGTAAAGCGGAGTACCCAGAGGACACCTACGCAAGCACAGGGAGAAACTCCACACAGAAGCACCCGTGCCCGGGAATCGAACCCAGGTCTTCTTGCTGTGAGCCAGAAGTTCTAACCACTGTGCCACCGTGCTGCCAACTTTAAAGTCCTACTGTAATTTTTTTTTTTCACACATTTGCTGAACTGTTTAATTCTACTAGGGTCATGGGAAGACTGGTGCTTTTCTCAGCCAACACTGGGCAAAGGAGGAGTACACTCTGAACAGCTTTCCAGATCATTGCAGGATGACACAGACATCCATTTATACTCACAAATAAGGTCAATTAGGAACAGCCTAACGTGCATGTCTTTGAACTGAAGAAACCAAAGTACCTAGAGAAAACCCACCCAAGCACGACTAGAACATACAGATTCCACAAAGAAATGCCCTAGACCAAGAATCAAACCCCAAACCTTCCTGCTGTGAGGTGGATGTGCTAACCACTACACCATCGTGCTGCCCTACTGCTTAATTTGAAATAACTATTTGACAAACTTTTAATTACTAATTTCATTTAACCAACTTATACCACAATTTAAACCTATAGTCAATGATTTTCTTTTTAATTATACATTATTTGTCAGAAGGTTTTTTGAACATTGTGGTTTGTTCAGTTCATTAAGTTTTGTGTCATGTAAACATTTAAAATAAATCTTAAATGCCCTAACCTTACCTAAGTGCTGAATACATTAACCCACTCCTTCTTCGACCGTACCACACACTTATCGCAGCGAAGTCCAGCCACGTCCAGCAGAAATCGAGCATTGCACAATAGTGGTGCTCTGTGTAACACCACCCACCCACACTAGGTCAAGCCACCTTCCAAATATGGTAAAGGACTCTGGCTTGAGTCCTTTGATTTGGCCTTATAGGGAAACATTAATTTATTTAAATAAAAATATTGTTGATGAGGATGCATTAAGGCACCCAAGTCTTACAAAAGCAATCATGGTTGTTCTTTTCTTTCAGTTTATCAATTGAATTGACAAAATGTTTTGAGTTTTGTCACCAATAACCTTTAATGTAATAATTAACTATGCCAACAAGGTTATGTTTTGGTGTGGTTTGTCTGTCTATCCATTTATTTGTCTGTCTGTAACCAGGATTGTACAAACCTGATTTCCATGAAACTTGTTTAAGGGCTGATGTATAGGCCAAGAAAGAACCAATTCTGGAGCAGGCCAAAGTTTCTGGATGAATCTATACATTTAGGGTCATTCACTAATGTTGCACATATGGCAGTTGGCCTCGTCGGACGTGTGTGTTCAATAATGCTACACGTCTCTATATCCAGTAGATGACAGAGATGTTGTATAATGAAAAAACATATCTAATGTAGAAATAAAGTAACTCCTGATGACAGTCTACATTCATAGGTACCAGAGGATAGCTAGCCATAACAATATATTAACATAATTCCAATAAGTACTTGTGGTTGTAGATCAGTCTAGAGAAATGATATAGGAGTTCAAGTGACCTGTAACATTTATAGGTTATAAATGTTACCTTACTGGTACAAGAATGATACCATTTGTGCTATATTTTGGTGCAACTGAAAGTTATAAGTGCTTTATCTCCAACGCTCTGTGACCTCACTTTGGCCATCACCTTTGACTCAGACATTACAAAAATGTAAATATCCTGTGGGCTCGGGTACGGTAGTGTCCCCACCAAGTGTGGTGAAAATCCATGCACGGGTAAATTGTGCTCAAAGCAGAATTGACTAACAGACTCACAAATTCCAGTGATAACAACTTATAATAACAAGACAGGGGCCTGTATAGCCGAAGCATTACACAAGAAAAATAAACAGGGAGTTAATTAACAATTATGCAGCAAAGACGAGGGGGATGCCACAGAATATTCATTTTTGCGATGTCCTGAAGTCCGAGGTGCATCACTGTATTAGTACATACTACCAGCTACGCAAAAAAGCACACTAACATGAGATTTTTACAGGGGTTGGGGTTGGGGGGTGGGGTATTTAAAAAATATTTTAATAAAACTTATGATGGAATCAGATGAGCTCCCAGACCAGAGTTGTGGTGGTATTGTGCAAAAAGAAACGTAATGAAAAGCAAATTAAAATGGGGTTTTTATAGTTTATATATTTTATCCACACCACTGAGGCCAGGGACTGTGCTTTGAATCAGCTATTAGCTCTGAGACCGTGTAGATAACAGCATGAAGTCTGGCCTGTTCAGCATACTCCTTTAAACACAAAATTAAACACCCATCACTCATTTGCTTTGTAAAGGTGTTTATGGAAAATACAATAAAACTAACCAAAACAAGATTTTTATAGTTTATAGGTTTTTAAGAAACAGTGTGTGTGATGGTCTTTCAGTTCACCCTAGTCTTTCAGACATAGAGGGAAACAGCACTTCCTGAATGGGTTTTTTATTGTATAGGATAAAAAAAAACATTAGTACTAGCTTTATATGGTTTATTTTTTCTATTTTGAAGAGTGATAATGATGATTCTGCCTGTTCGAGTGCCTATGACAAACTGATGGTCTGCAATTATGATTCAAGTAGTATCCACTCAGAATAATGATTTACAATCCCGATATAGCAGACCAATCAGTTTCTGACATTCCTTTGTGGTATACAAACATTGTTGATAATTTTTTAAGCCTTTGGTGAGGTGGGCAGAGGTAAAGACATGATTTTAAAAAGTTAAAAGAAAAGTCATAAACAATTAATATTGATTACAAACACAGCTGTAGGCAAACCGCTGTGGTGTGAGAGGAATATACATTTTGAGAAATGCTGAAATAAATGCCTTATTGAATAATTTAGTTGGTAATTTTTTGAACATCACAAAGTATGAATTTCCTGTACATTTTCATAAAGGGCTCTGATAGCTAAGGTGATATGGCATGAACTACCTTTAAATACCTATAAATGTATGTCTGTACACGGGTAAATATGCCATGGTGGTAGGTGGGTATGAAGAATTTAATCAGATAAAACCAATGCAATATACAGTGTGTGTGTATATATATATACAGCAGGTGTAATGTGATACAAATGTGTCATGTAGATCAGGTACTAAGTACACTTTAAATCACAAAACCGGAAATGTCCCTTTATTTAAGCCATTTCCTGTACATTTCTTTTAACACTATCTCCATGTAATGTCACATTATCATCACTCTCAAATACATTTTTTAGACCTCTTGAACAAAATTCACTTATGATTAATCATTGGAACATCCTCACATAAAGCCCATATAGTGTCTTATCATTCTGCCTCTGAGCCATAATGAAATTATCCGCTGACTCCTGGCTCCCAAACCAGGAGCTCATTCTTCATCTCAGTTGGGTTTTTTTTATCCCCACAATAGGAGGCAGAAGACAGGAAGTCGAGAGTCAAATATCAATAGTGAAGCACCGGTGACAAATGAACCCCTAAGGGGGGATGATTTCATGAATTTTTAAACCAGGTGCACTGCCGTAAGCAAAGACAAAATGTTGCACATAATACCTGTTACTCAGTACGTTACTCAACAGTTTGTGGTTGCTTATCTACTGGAATTAGGTTAGCTTCTGTTAGGTGTCATGAGAAGGCATAGCATGTTGTGAATGAATGGATGTTTATACCCACTCATTTGTCAAATCGCTTAATCTTACTATTAAGGTCGCAGAGAGGCTCGAGCCTATCTCAGCTGACACTAGGCAAAGGAAGAGTACTCCCTGAGCAGCTTTCCTGACCATTACAGGGCGATACACAATCATTCACACACACATTCACCCCTAGAAGCAATTTGGAAGAGCCAGTTTTGCCCCTTGGTGTGAATGAGAGTGTGAATAATTGTGCATCAATAAATGAATGACCATCTTGCTGCGAGGCGGATGTGCTAACCACTATGCATTGTGCCATACTGGAGACTTGTAAACATTCATATATAGGAGTTATATCACAATAGTGCTGAAATCTCTAATTTGATTGGTGTGGCATTGAGAAGTTTTTAAACTCTAACAATAGTCATGGGCTTACAACTAATACAGTATTTGTAGGTTGACATTGAATTGTTGAATTGTTGTGGGCTGTTATTGCGCCATATTTTGCTGTAAATTTTCTAAATAAAATTGTGATATGTTGCAATGTGGGCAGCATAGTGCATGGCCCGTGATCCTAACAAAGTGTTTTAGCAAATGAATGAGTGAATGCTACAATGCTTTTAGGCGATTTGTGCAAGGTTTTGCAGAATACATACAATTTGTGTTTACTGATTCCATCGCAAGATAAAAAAAAATTCTCGAATGACTGATTTTATTTGATTGCACTTATTTTATTGTAAAATCCTTTTTACAGAAGCTTTGTAATTGTTAAGAAGAATCTAATGCTAATAATTAATGCACAAAATAAGTAATTTAGCAGGAAACAAGTGTTTGTCTGTCAGTGGGTGTTCATGGTAGATGTTTATAAAAGGAGTATCAGGTGTCGGTTCTGGTTTTATTATCAGGTGGTCAAACTTTAAAGGTCTGCCATGTTGTACTTAGGAAGATTTATGAGAAATGGAATTGAGTATTTACATGAATGATTTTATTAGTGTATTCCTGTATGTATGAATTGTTGTGTTTTTATAAATTAGAGAATATATCTATAATTTAAAGTTATATCCTCATAGGGGGCTGATCCTCTTCTACATCATGTTGTGCCACTACTGCAGAAGCCCAGAACGGACCACTGGAAGGAAGGTTATTAAGAAGAAAGGAAGACAAAGTATGCTAAAAATGTTTGAGAATGAAAAACATTTTTTAATGGAAACATTTTTAATGTGGGAAACCCTACTGGTTAAAGATAATCAAATTATTATTTGCTCCTATGAAACTTCATTCAATACAGATTTTATTCAATATGTTTTAAAGATCCTCCAACTGGTGGTTGTCATTGTCTATATATGCTTGGAGGCTATTTCTGAAGCCTGTTATGGCTGGACAGGTCATGTTGGGTAGAACATCAGCTACCTCCGGCTAAATGGCAGCTTGGGGTTTGGGGTTGATGGGTATAAACTCGGGATTTAAGGAAGCCCCACAGGGGTCAGGGGAACGTGCTGGCCAACAAACATCAACACGCGATGAGATCATTTATTGCAGAAACATTTCCCTTAGCACTTCCAATGATCTTTGAATTGTGTGTACTGTAGATTCAACTTCCTGAATCAACCTATCATGTTGCTTCAAGCTCAAGATGCTCAGGTCAGGGTTGGACCACCAGTAGACCATATCACCACTGCTCATCTCTTGCCTCAATAAATTTCTCTTCTCATCTCCTGCCTCAGTAAATTTAATGCGTGCAAATAATAATTTGATTATATACCAGCCATTTGATTTGATATTTAAAAAAAAAGAGAGAATGCAAATGCAACTTCTTGAAAGTACACTACAGTTATCTGATGGCCACTGTAGATTTGAATATGTGCTTTAAAAGGGAGGGGTTGGTTGCCATCAACTGAACTGTGTATCTTGTACATTTACCTGTAAGGTGTCAAAGATAATTATTTTCCTATAACATCACACTCCAGTGTGTTTTATTCTTTATTATTTACGGAGAGGCTGGCGCCCATCTGAGCTGACTCTGGGCGAGGGCAGAGTACACCCTGTACAGCTTGCCAGCCACAATTCTGTGAAAGTGGGGCTTGAACCCCTGATTTTGGATCAGTAATCTAGCACCCTACCACCGGGCCACCACTTTTCCTTCTTTCATTCATTCAGTCAACTTCTTTAGCTCTACTTCTTGCCCCTTCTTCATTTTAGTTAAATCAAATTTGTTTCTTTTTGAATAGTCAGGGTGTGACATTTTGAACGGCGCTTTTTCCATTTGCCCCCAGATGTTTTATGGTCCCTGCTAGAACTCAGCAGACGTGACAGAAAATTGATTTTACCTGTGAAGGGCAGCAGATGGTCCGAATGATTTGGCTAACTGCTACTTTGTCATGCCACGCACACACCCAGATCTCAGCTCGCATGACTGGCCTATGCTAATGGGTACTGCCTCTTCCCAGGCTCAGGGTTATCCATTACCTTCCCATCAACCTCCCATTAATGCCTCAGCATGCCCACGCCTCCACAGCAATCCCAGTGCAGTTCACTGAACCGTTACAACGCACAGATGCACAAAGACACACACCTGGTCCATTACGTATCACTTTATCAGGGAAGTGGTCATCTATGTCTGTCTCTCTCTTCCTAGCCCCTGTCCTGTTTTTAACTGCCATATTTCAAGTATGACGTATACAACCTCCACAATATTTATTTGGACATGCCACAAGAATGACCCATTCTTTTAGCCCTCGCAAGTATAGAGGTCAAATTGTTATTATCTTGGAGGTCACAAATAACACTGATGATGGTAGAATCCATAAAAATCTTCAGTAGTTGCATTCTCCTGATTTTAGCACAACGGATGCTGATCTCTGGAACACCAGGCACAAGGTGACATTTCAGATGGCACACCTTGACGCTTGCAGAACAACACATATATTTACACCTAATGCTAATTTAGCAGAGCCAATCCACCTACTGGCATGATTTTGGAAGTTAGAGCAACCCAGAGAACTTGGATGAAACCCATGCAGACATGACGACGGCGTAAAAACTACTCACAGCTCAGGACCTTGAAGGCAGCAACACCACTGGGCCAGCCCATGCTACGTGTAATCACATTGTAATTTTAACAATGTAAGCAATCTTTTCATCATCATTAATCAACACATCAGACAGAGGTGTTACTGTTCCTGATGGTTAAGTCTTGTTTCAACTGTCATTAAACCGAACTTAATGGCTGCATGCTAGCTTGCTGATTTTTATTTTAATTCTCAGTCATTAGCTAGCAGATACCATGACTCATTTTCCAGCTCCCCAATTAACTTTCATAACCAGCATCTTTGTGATTGATTGCTTGTCATGACATCATATTACACTGGTCTTACAACATGATAGAAGGAAGTCCAAAATGGCTTTTCCTATAACATTACACTGAGAAATGTTTCTATTTATAAGTTCTAGTAAATTGTTTTGTCCCTAGCCATGATTTTGTGAGACAGGGCTGAAAAAACTGGACGTACATATTCAGAGTGAATATAAAATGAAAACAAAGATAAAGTTCCAGGTTTTGTGATGTAAAATATTCCAATATAAATAATTTCAGAATCTTTTTTCACCATTAGTGGGACCAATAACCTGTATAAAAAAACTGAAAAAATATTGAAATTTTACATTTATATTAATTTATTCATTCATTTTCTAAGCCGCTTAAATTGAATTAGGGTAGCGGGGAGGGCAAGGCGGGGTATACTCTGAAGCGCTCGCCAGTCCATTACACATATAACTGACACCAGGACCAGCACACATACACATTCACACTCACTCTCACACCTGGGGCCAATTTGGAACAGCCAATCAGCCTACTGTGCATGTTTTTGGACTGTGGGAGGAAACCCATGCAAGCACGGGGCGAACATGCAAACCCCACACAAAAATGCTCTGAGCCCTTCCTGCTGCGAGAACATGCTAACCCTCATTTATGTTCAATCAATTAACTACATTCATATTCAAACTTGTCTAAAATATTAGTCAATATACAGCTAGTAGGATTTTCTTGACATTCCTGACTAGTTTGTATCATGGTTCACAAAGAGCATACAAATAACCATAAGGATCTCAATGTTAAAAGATTTGAATCTAAAAAAAAAATTCCAAGACAGTAGATACACCACTAAAAACAATAAAGACAATAATCAACTGTGGAGACAATCTGGCATGATACAAAGAACTGACCTTCAAAAAATGTATAAAAATACAAGATGACAAGGGGTCCAGAAGGCTGTCAAGATGCTACAGCAAAATTAAAGGAGATGTAAGTTTCTGGTGAGTACTGGTTGTATACTACACATGACAGCAACTCTCACATGTTTTTCATATATCTGGGAATTGTTTTCTTTTAAAGAAAGACATCCTAATCCAGCTCAACTTTGCAATAGCTTACATGCAGACTCCTGAACATGTGGGAGAATGTGTTGAGTCTAAGAAGACTAAGGTTAAAGCCTTTGATTACAATACCTATTGATAGAGCACGAATAAAATAGGATAATAATGAGTGAAATTTTTAGATTCCTCCCTAATTTAATTTTATTATGACAATGTTACAATGTCAATTGTAAAAAGCGCTATATAAATAAAACTGAATTGAATTGAATTGAATTTAAGGCGATGGGTTACTGATCCAAAGGTCAGCGGTTCAATCCCCACTATCACCACTGTTGAGCCCTTGAGCAAGGCCCTTAATCCTCACTTGCTGAGTTGTATAAAAATTGGATAATAGCGTCTCCCAAATAATAAAAATCGAATGATATATTTGATGGAAAAATAAAAAACTGCACATCAGCAAAGGTACAGCACACCCCTGGTGAAGTGTGGTGGTGGCAGCATCATACTTTGGAACTGTTTTATTTATTTATTTACTTTTCACCTGGAACTGTTCAAATACTAGTCAATTCTAGCACGAAAATATTAATCCTCTGTAAAGTGCCAATGACCCAAGGCATACCTTCAAATCAGCAATGGAATGACTTAACTAGAAGAAGATTATCGTTTAGGCATGGCCGAGTTTTAAGAATATTTAAAATCTTTTAAGAATCTAAAAGAGTGTTCATATTTAAGTAACCAGGTCATTGATTTTTTAATTTTATTTTTTTACCTGCAGGATTTATCTGCTTCTCAGTTTAATTGTACACATTTTCAGTGAAAGGGCAGTATAGTGGTGTGGTGGTTAGCACATTAACCTTACAGCAAGAAAACCCTAGGTTCAAGTCCCTGGCTTGATGTTTCTGTGTGGTAAAACTCTGGTATTATTTGGTCAATATTGACATCAGGAACAGCATCTCAGGCTCAACGAAAATGTATCTGTGTAGACTTTGCATCTCTGTGCTTGCATGGGTTTTTCCCCCTGGGTAATCCAGATTCCTCCCACAGAACAGCCATGTACTTCAGGATAATTAGCTCGTCCAAATTGCACCTAGGTGTGAGTGTGAATGGCTTTGTGTGTGTTGCCCTGCGATGGTCTTGCAAGATGTTCAGGGTGTACCCTTCCTTTGTCCAGTGTTGGCTGAGATGGGCTCCAGTCTTCCGGCAACCCTAGCAGAATTAAGCGGTTTGGCAAATGAGTGTGTGAGTGAGGTTTTAGGCCACATTGAAGGTGAAAAAAAAAGATTTATCTTAATCTCTCTTTCTCTCTCTCTTTGACATTACAGAATCTTAACCATTTTAACAGAGTGCGTGGAATTTTTTGTATCCACTTTACATGTCCTGGCAGTTAGAAAGTCAATAAATCAAAATGTCAGCTTGTCATATATTAATGGCTGCTGCTAGAATTTCCACATTATACAAATTATTTCTAATCATCAACAGAATATCTGCCATGATAAGTCCTCTACAGTGGCCACCATGTTTATAGTTTATAGTGATATTCTCCATTACACCAAAAGGAGGATTAATTCAGATGGCACATCCCCCTAACAATCTTATTTCTTGCTGAAATGTATTCAGGCCTCACGCATCCCACATAAACCACACAAAGTAGGTACCCATAATGCGTCTGGACCCCAGCCATTTCCCCTCGAACACGTCTATAAAGAACGCGATGCGACAGGTTAATAGAATGGGGGCTCGTGTCGGAGAGGCTATTTTAAAATTTAATAAGACGTCGCTAGAATTGGAAGCCCAAGTAGCGGTTCTATCCTCTTTCTCTACACTCCTGCAACCCCCATCGTGCACCTTTGTGGTGTTATTTAACTGTCTGACCTATGATTCATGAGAGTTTATTACCAAAGACAAGCCAGATGTATCATTAAATCTCATTTTGCATGTACAGGGCTGATAGGGGTCCAGTGCAGGTTAGATTGCAGTTTAAGGCACTTACCTTACAATCGTATTCAATCAATCACAGCAGTGGTATTTATTTACAAGCCGCTGGTTGATCCAGTACACTTCAAATGCAGCAGGCTGAGCAAAACATAAATAAAACCAGATGCCACCTGAGGTGTGATTGCAGTTTAAGGCACTTATCATTGCCTCTCTTTCCTTCTGCGAGCAAATTGCTGCGTGGAGAAAAAAAATTCTCTCGTCATTTTTCAGCAAAATCCGTTCCTCGGTGCCAATCTTTTGCTTAGTGCCACAAAAACAAATGAAATATGAACAAGCAAAACATTATATGGCTCAACCTGCCCAAGCTATTGAGGAGTAAATTACAAATTGAGCTACTCGATCGTTTATTCACAACCAGACAGTTGATCCAATATGCTTCAAAGGCAGCGAGGCTAACACAACAGCCCTAGGCGAGCCATTTTGTTATGGATCCTCCAAATACATTTCCATCCCTCTCTTTTGATTAGACTCCTGCACCTCGAATGCTCTCTTATGATGCCCTATTCTTAGAGAGAGTGTAAAGAATAAAACTTTTTTAACTATTTAACAATATCCCAGACACGTTTGCCACAGAGGAGCTGCGACTCAAATCAAGCAACATCTTCTTTCAGCCCCGGAGTTTTTTTTTTTTTTTTTTTTTTTTTTTTTTCCCCGCCCCCCCCACCGCACCCCAAG
>JBCNYG010000021.1:7083020-7094346 GCA_039654305.1 Porochilus rendahli
TGCTCTCTCGTGCTCTCTCGTGCTCTCTCGTGCTCTCTCGTGCTCTCTCGTGCTCTCTCGTGCTCTCTCGTGCTCTCTCGTGCTCTCAATCCCCTTCACTTTCTGCAACCTTTACTTGTAGGAACAAGAAAGGACACACATAAATAGGTGCTTGTAATTACACGCAGGTGAAAATCATCAACTTGGTACTTCCTGGTTCTACTTGGTTCTCCTCTCTACCTGTAGAGGGCGCTCAGTCACACCCCTGCTGCCACAGATAATAAACACAACAAGAAATGTAATCAGATGCAACAAGAGATGTAATGTAAGTTTCTAAGCTTTAAGACTGATAGATTATTCTTATTATGAAACTACTATAATTCAAATAATGGACACAGTGCATCAACATTCCCACTGTAAGTAAATAAAGATGGCTGTGCTGTGTGCTTTGTCTGCTGTGGCGACCAAAAGATAAAACAAACTCTCAGTCTGTGCCTTTAGTGGTTTTTATTGTGGCTTTGCGCCCATGGCACTTTTTTTTTTTTGCTCTCTATTTTGGATAGCATGTTAATCCTATCTGGCTACTGCATGACATGGTTGTGAGTTAGTGGACTAGCTCAAGATACCATTTCTGATACATGTGCACTTCAGCATGCTGTGAGATTGCACCAGAGCAAATTATGTTTTTATCTTTCACCTGCTATTCACTGATAGGCACAAGAAAGTGTCCCCCCTCTTTAATGTTTTCATGATAATTCCTTTTACACTGAAGAAAGAGCAGAGTTGTGAATACTCTCGCCATATCCTAGCATACTTAATAGTTTGTCAGTACACCATTGGTTTAAGGCATATTAATTCAATTCTCACAGCCCAAAAATCTCTCTGAAGTTGGGAGATTAATCCGTGCAGCAGAGAACCAAGCCTGCTTTATGAAATGTTCCGTTCTGTACATAACACACAATAAAGTTTTGCTACCAGAGAGCGCAAAATATCAGCCCAACTGCTTTAATTCAACACTTAAAATGAACAAGGATGGGAGTGGGTCTAAATTACTTGGACAGTAAAAGTACTTGGACAACAACAATTCCATAATAAAAATATTCATACACATTCTCTGATATTTGTTTTTCTTTAAAAGTATTAGTGTAACACTTCACTTACTCACTAATTTGCTAAACCGTTTATCCTATTAGGTCATGGGGAGGCTGGTGCCTATCTCAAGTGAGTACCATTTCTGATTTTGAATATGCATCAAGCAGTCAAATATTTCAGAATACAAGGACAGGCTTTGGTACCCACTAAAATCGTGCATTCTGATTGGCTCCTCTACAAGGATGCTACGATATCAGCTCATGCACTGTGAACACAGAAATCAAAAATGGCTGAATGAATTGTTAAAACTCTACAAAAGTAGTATTTGATAGTAAGTATATATATTTGTAAATGTTCAACAATTATAATTGTGTTTCTACGTGGAGCTTACATTGGTTTCCACAGGGTGCTCTGGTTTCCTCACACAGTCCTAGGACATGTACATTAGCCTTATTAGTAGTTCCAAATTGTCCCTGGGGTGTTATGTATGTGCTGCCCTGTGATGAGCCGTTGAGCTGTACAGAGTGCTCGTCACCCTTGCATAGTATTGGCTGAGATAGGCTCCAGCCTCCTTGCAGACCTAGTAGGATAAAGCGGTTTGGCAAATGCATGAATGATAAGCCTGACTTGTAGTACTGCCTTTCTGACTCGTTGTGTACGTTATGGATTGTGATGAATGTGGTGTGTACATTCAGCCACCTATGGCCCTTGTATGTAAGTCTAAACAAAATGTTCTAATGCATAAACCATCTTGTCTGTAAAACCCTGATGTGGCTCCTGGCTGCCTTTCCAACTAACAGGAGTTCCAACAGCTGGTTCCACTTCAAACAGCTACTTTCTCAGGCCTGGTTGCCGTGAAAATCTGTACCCACACCAGCTCACTGCAGATAAGATTAGACATACTTAATCTAAGATTTTTTTTGTTGTAGGTGGGAATATGGCATTGCCATGCTGCACTACATTCTGGAATGCTTTTAACTATGCACACATGTACACAAGATGGCTGCTGCACACAGCCTTAAGTTATGTGAAGCGTCACTTGAGCCAATCCTCAAAAATTGAATGATGCACCTCTGTGTGCTGCAGCAACAACATAAATAATATGGGCAGTATAGTAATAATTGTCCCCAGGTCCACACGTGTCCCAACAAAATCTCTTTGTTTTTGTTTTTGTCAATTGTATACCTATGCACACCTATGCAGTTTTTTATATTATCTTTGCCAAAGACGTTCTGCCAAAAAAGTTTTTTGTTGGCTTTGGTTTGTTTGCCTGCCTGTTTGTTAGCTTCTTTATGCAAAAAAGTTATGAGCAGATTGTAATATATTTTTCAGGGCGATGAAGGATTTCCGAAGTAACATGGCATGGTGTTTTGATGGTGATCTGGATCGGATTCTGGATCCAGGAATTTTTTAAACATTGTGAGATAGGACATCTGTGGTATTACAGGAGGCTCAACATGTGTCCTTTTTTTTTTCTTTTTTTTTTGGCTTGGGAGAGGTTTGCTCTTCTAGATTGCCCTTCTAGTTATAATTTTTTGAACATCATATCATGTAAACATACTGTATGTCTTATGGCCCAGTAATTACATTTTTTTGAATCTTAGGTCATAATATTGATTTGAAATGCAGCATTTGACATCCATCATACTAAATGGCAAGTTTTATACAGAATATCATCTTGTCAGTTTCATCGTCATGCATGAAATCACTCATTCATCCATTCCTTTAATTAATTAACTTGCAATTTTTGATTTATCCTTCTAGAGTTGCTGAGAAGCTGGATCCTGGGGGGTATAAATATATGCAAATAATTAAAAAATAAATAAATAAATAAATAAAAAGACTATTTGCCAATATGTCAAAGATGTTTGGTTTTGCAAAAATGGCAGAAACATTGGTCCTGGCAAGTAGCCTCTTGATCTACTTGATTCTCAGACTATTTTCTGTTTGTAAGTCCTATTAATCTGAAGCTTCATTGCTTGGCTGTTTGTGACAGGTTCCTTCCAATAAACAGACCCCTGAGAGCTTGTGATTAACAAAGAACTCAACATGCATGCACGGTATAGCATTAAGCAGAGGTAATTTTACACCTTGCTTGTTTTCTCCTGTTTTACTCACCCTCAGGATTCCAATCAATAATTAAGGATTCTGTTAAGGAGTTTGCTTGTTGACTGCATCAACACAAAAACATTGCTTGAAAAGGGAACAAGGAACAGGACGTTAAAGATGGTGAAGATCGACAATAATCAAGTAAAACTAGAGGATGCTATCAGGAGACTGGTATTCTGGGTTGCAAAAAAATTGACAGAGGAAACAAAGTAATTTCATGGAAGATAACATGATTCCTTGTCTCAATTTGAGGTTTGGAAATTGAAAAGAGACAGGTCTTCATGTACCACCTTTTCATGCCTTAACAGAAAAAAGATAGCCTTATGTTTTGCGAGTAGAACATTCTGTCAGGAGACATGCTCTCATGGCTGAAGCAAGGATATAAAAGGAAATGGAATAATTGCAATAACACTGAGAGTAACATCCCTGGCAGTGTTGTTATGAAGGTAATACAACAAAAATACTTCCTTCTTGCCTTGGGGTATCCGGTCCCTTTTTCATGCCTGTGTGCTCTTAAGAAAAATTGGAAGAAGAAGTGAAGAGGAAGGTTATATAGGAAAGGTGTTGTTAATAGACGCTGTCAACATAACCAAATATTTTCTAAACTAAAAAAAACGAATGTAATGTTAAGCTGCTGGATTATTAGCTATATCTAATATCATCACCTTTATATACATGGATAGGCTAATATACTAGATTATCTGTATGTAGACCTTCTATACAGATGGCCTCTGGCAGGAAAAATGTAACGAACCTGCTAGCACAATTTGTCAGCCCAGATCTATGTTGTCGATCAAATGGAAGAAAGCACCATGGGGCAACCCTGGGGGGATGATTCTCGGCACAGCAGTGACAATGACATGTCACATACTGGTATGAGTATAACAAGTAGTTCCACACTGTAAAGGTCAACACCTTAAACTCTTTCAGACTTGGGTCCTCTTTGCTATTATAATAACCTGACTTTTCTGAGAAGGCTTTAACAACATTTTGGAGCATGGCATTCGGAATTGTGTTCATTCAGCCATAAGGGCATTAGCAAGGTCAGGCACTGATGTTGGACGAGCAGGTCTGAGGTGAAGCCGGGGTTCCACGTTATCCCGAAGGTGTTCAGTGGGGTTGATGTGTACAGGCCACTTGCGTTCAGCTACACCAACCTTATCATATCAGACTTTTGGGGGACCCTGCTTTGCACACAGAGGTATTGACTCCAGCATGTAACTTTCAATTTGGCCTTATTTAATCAAGGAGGTTATGTTTTCACTGGGGTTGGTTTGATGGTTTTTCTGTCTGTCACTCAAAAACAAATAAACGCATTTTGATGAAATTTTCAGGATGAATCAGAAATGATACAAGGAACAATTGATAACATTTTGGCAGTGATCCAGATTATTGTCTGGATGCAGGGAACTTTTAAAGATTTCTTAGCGTGGATGACGTAGTCATCTGAGTTACTGTATCTGGACCAAGCCGAAGCAAACTTCCAGGCTTGCGTTTATTAGTGTAGTCTCATTCCTTTACCTTTCTGTACAAATTTTAGGCCAATTATCATAAACATAATCCAATTATTAATACTTTTTCATCTGAACACAAGGCCTTCTATTCAAGGCAGGGCATATACACAGTGCAGTCATATAAGCGGCTGTGTGTTTGCTCTGTAGGGCTGAAATAATAAACAAATGTTGAATTTATAAAAATGCTGCATTTCTTACAATACCATATGGGGTACTGAACAGCCTTGGTGAGGTCTGAGCCCTCCGAATGCTTTTCTTGTTAATTTTATTAATTTGTCAAACCGTATCATTCAACTTGGGTCACTGGGAGTTTGGACTCTGGGGTACACTCTGAACAACTCACTAGTCCATTGCAGGGCCGACAACACACACAACCAATTACACTGACACCTAGGGGCAATTTGGAACTGCCAGTTAATCTGATGTATATTTAAGGTAATATTTGAAATATTACACTATTTGCTTTGTCTGAGGAGATTGGTATGAATGCCATATTTGAAGGTTTCGTCCAGTTTTTGAGTCTTTAAATATATTGTCCAACTTTTTATTGCACGTCCAACGTTTTAACACTGGAGATCAATAATGGTATATGCGGGCCACATCTGGAGCACCAGATTTTGGTACAGCCAAGTCTAGCTGACCTGAGGTGGTCATTTTTAACAAAGCCCAGGAGGGAGCAGCACCTTTTGAAACAACACACAATTTGAAAGATTTTCCTAACAGCACGTGTTCAATACAAGGTTCTGGCTGACCTTTCTGAATAGCCTGGATGCTTCTCACTCCAAACACACTCGGCTGTATGAAAGAGCTGGCTGTAGCCAAACAGAATAAAAGGCTACAGCACCAGCATGCAGAGCAAGAGGGGGAGTGGTGTGTGTGTGTGTGTGTGTGTGTGTGTGTGTGTGTGTGTGGTATGAAATACAAGTGTGGGCGAAAGGACTGTGTGTTCCCGAGAGCACGGAGCTAGGCTTAAATGTGTCTGAGACAGTGAAAGACAATGAGGAGAGAACTGTGTGAGTGCGTGTTACTGCGTCATGCCGGGGATCAAACAGAATGCCTGCAGACACAATCAACACCGACTGACACTCGCTTCATCTCTGACAGACTCACTGAGTCTCATCCTGTGCTGTTAGCAGAAATCCATTACAGCCTTCTAAGTAAAAAACGGCAGGGTATCTAATATAGTACTTGTTCTTCATATAGTCTCGAACACTTTCTCCACTCATCAGATTAAAGGTTAACATTTGCTCATCAGTTATTTGAATTGAAGTGACTCTGTCTCACTTACTATTGCTGTAGCATTAATTTAGACAGATAGCTATGAGATGGTAAAGGGTTATCAGGAAATAGGAACGTCTCTCTTAATGCTACATATGGTTTTATACCAAATTTATCTGAACAGCTTCAAATATGAAAAGATTCTATAGTCTCTAACATTTGGCAGTATTTATTTGAAATTTTGTTCTGAGATGCCCTTTCACACTAAATCTATTCTGTCTATCAGATATCAATTTTCTACTTTACCCACAGTGCCATTCTGTGACATGCTCATAGTAGGAATTTTTCTCTATGTAAGCCCATATCACATATGTCACACACCAGGTATACAGCAGTGCCACCTACAAAAACTGGACTGTTGTGGGCGTGTCATATGAAACTCACCTGTTGCGTGACAGAACTTTCCCTGAAAGTTTCTTGTCGTCGCACTTTGATCATGTAAAAAATAATTCCGTCTCATAGGTAATGCTCAACATTAAGTCTAATTTCTAGATCTAGATTCTTACAGTAGTGCTTTGATTGTCCTACATTTAACCCTGGGGATCTCCTTACACCGTTTTTGTGAAAGTGGTACGTTGAGCCATATGGCAGACGTCAACTGAGTATCACACATAAATCATACAGGGATTTGTTGTTGTTTGTTTTGCAACAGTATTAACACCGTACAGTTTGACTTACAGACCTGACCTATTTTCCTTGCGATAGATGAAAAGCCCATATTTTATATATGAACACAACTACACAGCTTTTAAATCCACCTCACCCAAACCTACGGTAGCGCCAATCCACAAAATAAATACATTAATAAAATTACAGGTTGGTTTGATTCCCGCTCTCAGGTGTTTCTGTGTGGAGTTTGCATGTTCTAGCCAGGCTTGCATGGGATTCCTTCGGTTACTCTGGTTTCCTCCCTCAGTTCAATAGCATGCACAGTAGGCTAATTGGCTGCTCCAAATTATGACTAGATGTGAGTGTAAGTGTAAACAATTGTGTGTGTGTGTGTGTGTGTGTGTGTGTGTGTGTGTGTGTGTGTTGGCCCTGCGATGGCCTGGTGAGCTGTCCAGGGAGCAAGCCTCCCCGTGACCCTAACGGAAAGTAGTGCTTGAAAACTTAATTCTCCTTTCCTACATTTTTTGATAAACTCTTTTTTTGTATAATTCACATGTAAAGAAGGATTTTATTCAAACCACAAGAAGTCTAAAATATGTAATTTAGGTGTAAAATACTAAATAAATACTAACAATGCGGATCTAATGTTTTTTTAATAGCTCAATGGGTTTAATGAATAATCCTTCATTCATTCACCTAACCGCTGAATACTATTAGGGTCGCGGAGAGGCTGAAGCCTGTCCCAGCAGGGTACACTCTGAACAGCTTGCACGTCCATTGCAGGCCTAACATACACACACCCAGGGGCAATTTGGAACAGCCAGTTAGCGTACTGTGCATGTCATAAGATGGCAGGAGGAAACCCAAGCAACCACAGGGAGAACATGGAAACTTCACACAGAAACACCGTCGCCAGGCACAGGACTCAAACCAAATACCTTCGTGCTGTAATCCGGAGGTACTACCTGCTTTAGTAAATATTGTCATACATGTTTAAATAGTGCATGTAATAATTGAAAAGTTGCAACCAAACATATTCTAGCTGCTCAAGTACATTTGGATTAAACGGAATATTTTTTACTTCTATGTAATCTCAGGTATTGAAAAGCAATTTAAATGTTTGAAAATGAAATGTAGCCTAGGCACTGCACACTCATTTTTACCTTAATCAGGTAATAATTTGAGCAAAATCATCCAGTAGACTATTATGCCAATGCGAATTAAGGCACAGATCATAATAGGAAGTGTCGGCACGTTATCATCAGAGTTAATTTTACTAACCCATGATTTACAGTCTCATCCAGAAACATCATCAGCTTGGAAGCGTTCTCTATAAATATGGAAATCAAGTCGGTTGAATATGTGCGGAAACTCAATATGCAGGAAAGCAACACAGCATTCACCTACGAGAGCGAGCGCTCAGTCAGTGACAGTCATTAGTCAGGAATAAACCAGCGTTCTTATGATGAAGAGCCTTATAAATAATTAGCTTTCTGGTTCTGTTATGCATCAAGGCAAGATGGTAAAATTTGAAAATTTCATGGCCTTTTTATGATGAATGAGGCTTGCTTTTCCCCCCCTCTCTTCTTGCTCCTTCACATTTGCTGACGAAGCTGACACTGATGGTTTACCTATTGCATCTACATCTTATTACATATTCGTATTTCATATAACACGGGATGCAATCGATGCAAAATAAATTCGGTTAGGTAATTATTTTAGCAGATGCCATCGGTGGATTGTTCATTAATACATCTGTCATTTTTCAAAATGCAAGACAGTAAGGAAAAAATGATTAATTGTTATAATTATTTTTATTTTACTTCTCTTTTGATGACATTTTTCTAAAACACCCTTGGAAAAGAAATTAAAAATGGGATGCTCTAAGCATGCATTTAAAAAACAAAGTACCTAAAGGGTTTGGTTAATTTTTGGGTTAAATGAAAGGGATGCACTCTTTCTGTTTACCATTTTTAGTGTTTGGAGGAAACGTGGCATGAACCAATTTGGGCTTTGGAACTTCAAGAACCCTAGAATTTAGAAATCATAAATACAGCTGGATATCTAGCAGCATGTTATACTTTTTCTCCATATTAAAAAGAGTGTTTAAGGGAGCACACACAGACACAAACAACCATTCACCTGAACTTGCAAATCTATACACAGAATTTACGCAGAATATAACTTTGTGTTGGGTAGTTGTATGTATACATATATATGTGTGTGCTTCTATTGTAAATTTTAGGATAAAAAAATTATTAATTCGTATATCCAGTGAATTGTCAAACCGCTTCATCTGTCTTGGGGAGGCTGGAGCAGACTCCGGGTGAAAGCAGGGTGCACCCTGAAGAGCTTACCAGTCCATCCTGGGACCAACAACCCAATCATTCACACTCACACCTAGAAGCAATAATGTGAATGTCTTTGGACTTTAGGAGGAAACCAGAGTAGCAGGAGGAAATTCATGCAAGCACAGGGATAACATGCAAACTCCACACAGAAACGTCCGAGGCTGGGACTGAAACCCAGGACCTTCTTGTTGTGACGTGCTAATCACAGCGCCATAATATGAAACAATCAATGTATTGCATTTCATTATTTCACTTCAGTACAGTAAACCCACCAAAAACACCTTCCTTACCGTGAAGTTTAGAATCAGATTAGGGAACATGATCTTTTCACCCAAATGCAATTCTGCTAATGCTCCACAATTCTCATGTTTGGTACTAACATTATAAGTAATGAAAAGGGTATTGATAGCTTGTGGTTAAGGTCAAGCTCAGATTAAGTCTGTACGAATCTCCTGGGCTTTAGTGCCTACATTGTTCTGGAGATAGCAATGCAATTAATCGCTTGTAAGTGAATGTGCCTTGTCCAAATGCCCATGTCTTTTAATAAGGCTGAATATTTGACCAAGTTTTGTGCTTTTGCAATAATAATGAGAATTCTAGATCTTTAATGTGATTCTAGGTCATTGGGATCAGCTCACTCATAAGAATGCATTCTGTCACTCTCAAGTGTTATTACTCTTTCCTAAACTCTTTTCCTAGACAGTAATTGTTTCATGAAATGTTGTGATAATTTCTAATTAAAATAATATCATTCTCAGTGTATCTAATCAAATCACTTTACACCACAGTGGTGTTGAATATTTGAATGTCAGACTGTGTTAAATAATTTTCTTTTATAATAACGGATTACATGAATGTGCTAACTCTGATATGTTATTGTTTCTATAGTAACACCAGTTTTATAGAGACATGTACAGCACTGATAAATCTATCAAACAGATGAACAATATTTAACAAGACAAAACTCTGTATGAATGGATGAATGCATGGATAGATGAAATGGATGGACAGATGGGTGGATGAGACTATGGGTGGATGAATGCCATGGATAAATGCATATATAGATGAAATCGATGAATGGATCCATTTTTAATCTTTATATTAAATTATTCCGCGATGGCCTGGCGAGCTGTCCAGGGTGTACTCGGCCCTCGCCCAGAGTCGGCTGAGATGGGCGCCAGCCTCCCCGTGACCCTAATTAGGACTAAGCGGTTCCGAACATGAATAAATGAATGAATGATATTAAATAATTAAAATATTAAAAACAACAAAGCAATATAACCTTCTCCTATACTCCTATTGCCATGGTACAAGAGGCGTATAACAGTTTAGAAAGTTTTCAGAAAATAATCCCGTAAAAGTAAATCCACATATTGTCAGACTGCATCACATCAACCTGTCATTGATTATTTTCCCGTAACAGTACAGCCTGTCATGTTTTATTCCTTTCTTAAATAACTGTTAAACCACAAAGGCATTACAAATGCACACTGGCAAATACAGTAAGCATCCCTGCATTGTTATTGTGCCTCCTGTGTCTGAGCTTCATTACGAAGATTAATTTCCATTTATCCTGAAAACAGATCGTCTCTGCTAATACTCTTGAATACATGCAGTACATATTCAACAAGCAGCAGCACCCTAGACCCTCACTGATATGCCGTTTCACAGACACAGACTCAAACAGATATTGAAATGTGGTTTCCATGGAAGCATTCTGATTAAAAAAATAAATAATACTTTATATGAGTCTGCTTTCTATTTCATCAGAAAAAGACTGCTCAGGAAGCAAACTGGTTTGTGAACACAAGAGTACTTTTCAAAGCTTCGCTGAATAACCTCTTGCACCATATGATGTTCACATCATGCAGGCAGGGCCTAGAGCGATTTTGGACAGTTCCACAGGCTGGTGATCATCAGGGTAAGCTGAGATACACTTCTGGTTTCATATAAATGCGTAATAGAGACTGATCAATCAAAGTCGGAAGTCAATCGATGAAGAAGTAACCAGATAAGAAATAGGAAAGGCTATCTATGTTTATAAAATACACTCACACGCACGCACAAACAAACACACGCACACACACCCAGTCCTACCACAGTGTAAAATATTGTTGGACCATGTTACATCAACCTCGGAATTATTTTGAACTGCTTCATCCAGGGGGCTTCACTCTGAAGAGCTTGCCACACCAAGGGGCATTCAAGAAAAATCACTTAATCTATTATCTTTGGACTCTGCCAGAACATCACAGTACCGGGGGAATACCTACACAAGCACGGGGAGAACATACAAAATCCACACAGAGACAGTCCTGCCGGGCACGGGGTTCGAACTCGGGAACTTCTTGCTGGGAGGCAGAAGTGCTAACCACTTCACCACTGTGCCACTCT
>JBCNYG010000021.1:7134229-7148188 GCA_039654305.1 Porochilus rendahli
AAGTGTCACCTTGCGTATATTCACTGACAGCAAGCAGGCGATGCTCTGGCTCACACTCTGTACCCTCTGCTCCTTACTCACACACATATCCACATCTCGTTTTCCACAATTCCTGTGGCAGAAAACAAATCATCCAGCTACTTATGTGTTTGTGTGCCCTGTTTGGCATGAGCTGGCACCTCCCAGCGATCTCCAACCCGATGTTTGGTCAGAATAAATAGCAATAAATGATGAGGAGGGTAGGGATGAGTCACTAGGAAGAAGGCATGCACAGACAGTTAAATGTTATTGAAGAGGCAGAAAAATACAGTGCACTGTAACAATACTGTTTCTGTAGAGCTTTAGTACATCTCAAGAGCCCACTAGAAGTGCGAGTGGGTGACACCAAAGAAGGCAGCATGGAATTTAGTTCAAGGCCTAGTGAATGGGAGGACAGAATCAATTGTATACCGTGTAGCCCCTTGAATTTTAACACTCTGGTCATGGAGCAAAGGTGCTCGAGGGACAAATGTAAGGCAGCTTAGCTGGATATTAAAATATCAGGACACCACAGCTCACTCCCTAAAGCCATAAAAGCATAGATGACTTACAGACAACTGGGGTTACAGAAAGATGGAGGAAGTGGAAATGGAGATCAATATTCAGGTTGATGCTGGTGGCAGGCCATCAAACTTGGCTGCTGGCGGCTGAGGCCGTGCCAATGGGGAGGCTAACATCAGATTTACAATGCCCAGAGTCCAGAAAATCCCTATAAACCATTGCAACCTCTTTGTATTATGTTCAGGCCCCATCGCCTTTAAAATAAAAGTGATGGAAGCTGAGGCAAAGATCATAACATCCAGAGAAGAAGAATGTCAAGCTTTAAATTCATCACTCAAAGAGGATGGCCATGGGGTATCGAGGTCCTCTGAGCCAGAGGGGACAAGACACCCCAGTGGTTCAGAAGCAGACGAGGAGGACGTGTCAGTAAGAATTAATACACTTCCAGCATTCACTTCTAATTAGGCACAGGATAGCCTCAGTGTGCTGGGGTTTGATGTTACAATGAGCTTTCTACTCTGTACTGGGGAACAATTTTTTCCTTCCTCAGTGGCTCTGCTTTGTCCAGGAAGACAGTCATCACAAATGCTCTCTGACGTGCAAATAAACCAAGAAGGCAGTCTGCAACTCACGGCTTCTACTTCAATCTCAGGCAAGCACTTAAAAAGATCAGCCTCGGCCTTTTTTTCAAACAATCACCTGCTGAACTCACTCTGTGTCAGAATAACCTATAACATAGCAGGGGAGGTGGTATTTTTGCAGTACCTGCATAATCTCTGAGTGTTTCCCGGGAAGTAGGCTACCTGCTTTTTCTATCCCCACCCATTATTTTCAATCAGGAAACATCCATTACAAATTCTTGTATAAACAAATCTATGCTGGTCCTCAATCATTAAGCTGATCGGCCATAACATGGCAAGAATTTTTCAGCTCTTTGTTAAGAAGCCGGCGTTACCGACATGATAGATGTTGAGGCAGTGTGCCTGAAAGCAACCTAATTATAGAACTTGGAGACGGCAAGGCAGAGATGGAAAGCAAAAGAGTGGGGTGGGATATAAAGAGGTAAAGAGAGGAATGCTTCTCCTCTATGTGACATTAATGTTATCTCCCAGAAGAGCCAGACTCTTCTGTAGCAGTCTCAAACTGGCAGATGCAGCTAGACAGACAGAATCAGGCTGATAAATAACGACAGCACAATAGCAGTTTTTTCCACAACACTGGGCTCTTCTCAGAGGAGAACTGATGGAAAAGGCAAATGATGTAAACGGGGCAGCTAAGAGCTTAAGAATGAGACTAAAACAGTTGACAAAGGCATTAAAGAAAAATTCCCTCGTACATCTCAATCTTAACCGCCATGGTCACATGTGGCTAGTCACGTCTGGAGTGTCGAAAGAGAGTCTGAAAGTGCATCCAGGCTGCATTTAAGAGCTCTGGTGCACCACAGCGCTCCAATTATTCCACCTCTCAGCCTAAAACCTTTTCCCCAAGCCTCTGTGTGTCTGCGATTAGAGCAGTGAACTCTCTTCCTCCAGACAAGTGGCACAAACCTCTGGCAAACTCTCAAACCTGACGGTCACCAATTGAGACCCTGAAAATGAACAGGGAAAATAAATACAAATCAAGGGAAATGACAGAGGGAGTTTAGGGGGACTATGAGCTGTAATAGTGTGCTCGAGCTGCAAGGGATTTGGCCTGACATTTTTGCAGTGCAGATAGGGAGCTCTTTTGTCTGTTGCAGCTTTCATGTGCTGGTCTGTTGCTTCTGTTTTTCACAGCTTGGGCCAGAAGTATATCAGGCCAATTTGAGCGTCATGCCTTGTGATGGGCTTGATTTGACTCTATTAGGACCTTAATACAGTCATGAATGAAAAAAAGGTGCCACCTGATCTCCTGCCACAGGGGAAAATAGATGTCAGCAAACACAAACCGAGGAAAGTGACAGAACACTGTCAAGAAGGTGGAGAGACTCTGCAATCAAGTCTATTGACAGAGACAACTTAGTTTGCTTGCCAGAGTCAAAAGATCTTGACAGAGTTTGTTAGGCTTGGCTGCTTGATCTGATGGACCGATGTTTGATCTCCACTGGTATTACTGATTAAAGACAAGAAAATTTCGTATTTTAGATGCATTAGTTGACCCTTTCTAATGCAGAAGTGGCACTAAAGATATAACACCATTTGTATTTCGTCCTTCATGTAAAGTGTCATTGACATTCCATTAATGTAAGACCACAAAGTCAGCATGGAAAAATGTGTAAAGGTTCAGGCATGTTTTACAGCAGGTGCTCTGTTATACATCCTGAAGCCTGAATTACTTTTAAACCTGGCACTGGAATCCAACACCATTAAAGGGGGCATCAAAACTATTTATTTCATTTTATTTCATTTAACAAACCCTTTTATAATTTATTTGGGTCACAGGGAGGCTGCAGTCCATCCTGTGGGGTACATCCTGAACAGCTCGCCAAACTATTGCAGAGCCAACACTGACATACTACCATTTATAGTCACATATACACCCAGGGACATTCAAGAATATCATGTTAGACTAGTATACATGGCTATGGACTGTAGGAATGAACCTAAGCACATGGAGGTTTTCCACACAAACGTGGAGAACATGCAAACCTAACACAGAAATGTCCTCACCAGCATAGTGTTATCCAGCTCCTTGTCTTCCCATCTTTGAGACGGGCAAAGGATAAGTAAAACAATTGCCTACACTTCATGAGGTGTAAGTTCTTACCACAACACCACCGTGCCATCCCATCATAAACACATACAAACATTCTCTATCCTAACAAATTAACCAAGTCTTGTTTATGAAACAATGTGTGTATATGGTATAAGTTGTCTTTTAAGGAGGGGCAGTACTACGTTTTTGTGTATGGCTAATGTCTGGGTAAGAATAATGTTGAAATAAAGAACCTAGCTAGTTTAGCATATGACAAATTATTATTATTTTGTCTAATGTATTCTAGGGAATAAATAATAACATCCAAGAGTCACTCAATGGTTCGTTGAATAGTATATGGTTTTCAGCTTGTTAAAATGCATCTACATATATGACAAATATGCCTCGCAAAAATAAATGAACTGGACCTTTAAAGTGTAATTGCATATTGTACTGGAATGACGAAGGCTAAACACATCAATGATAAAACTGCTTTAAAGGAACTTCCCAGGCATCTTCAATGAACATGAAATGCAGTTTTATGTCTTAGAAATAAAATGGAATAGGCCATGATGGCTTTCTGAAACCATTTGCTTACTCCTGTATGTGAATGTCAATGACTTCTGGTATAAGTAAACATCGCCATCTTGAGGCGAGAGTGCAGTGCAGAACTATTATGATAAATAATTGGTAAACACAGATGATGCATACAATGGAAAATCCCTGTGCAAGTTTGTGCCTCCGTATTGTTATTGTAAACAGACACAGAACCAACACAAGATGCAAGCTGGGGCGATTTTACCACGAAAGATTTTTTACACAGCCAAAATGAAACAATAATGGATATTAAAATGCATAATCTATTTGCTAATTATTGGACACCTTTAAAACCTGGGGTGGTGTTTAGTCTGGCATGTCTCAAACTATAGTCATCTGTCATTACATCACTTCCTGATGTTTTTCCTCCAACCAAGAAAAATACTCTCTGGTGTCCCCTAGTGGCTCATTTTGGCTTTACCAATATTGATCCTAGATTAGTGCTAGAAGTCAGCATGGTAATTAGAATTACAGTTCAATGCATTACTACATTTCCTTAATTAAACCCATTTAAAATAGTCTTGAGTTCACTTTAACAGAAAGAGCTGGAAAATATTTCAGAAACACTAGGTTTGCAGCAGTAATACACCCTGGATAGGATTCCAGTTTATCACATCATGTACAGACACAATACAAAGATTGAACACATGAATTCTACTACAAATGTCCATACAGACAGTGACCCGAGCTCAGGGTCAAACCAGAGAACTTGCAGCTAAGAGACAGTTTATTGTTCATCAATTTTGCTATTGAAGGTGAATTAAGTTCAAACTTAACCTCGGGATAACTCTCAACATTTCAAGTATTTCTGGTAGAAATTGATCATTTCCAGTATCTGTGTTGTTCAGACAATCAAACATATCGAATGCATAATTATAATCAGAGCCTACATAGCCTTTTCATGAAAAGCTCTGGTGTTAAAGCAGCACTGGAGAGCTTTCATTTGGCAGGCTTCATCATAGAGACTGCGAATGACAGACACACGCTAGTGGCAGGTGTTACTCTTCAGCATTGGTGGGTCTAAATTATAGAGGATGAAACATGGCTAATTTTGTGTTGAGTTTCCTCTCTGTATAATGCACGTTAAATATACTAGCAAACTATAACTAGCGAAAGGAGATTGGTAAATATGCTTTCCTGACATGCCAACAAAAGGCTTTTTTTTATTATTATCTTAACTTGTCAAGTTTCTTGCAAAAATTATCTGTGATTAAAATCCTTTGCAATTTGATACTTTGTTCTACTACGATTGTCACATTAGAACACTGTTTAGGCAATTACTGCTTCTTTCATATGGGAATTACTTTTGCATTTCATTAAAAAAAGGAGGAGAGCTGCAAGAATAATTGCATGTCTTTTTCATTTCATCTTCTCCTTGCTGCTCTTCTTTCCCTCTCCTCCCTCTCTGCGTATCTGAGCAGCACATAATCAGAGGAATAAACAGGCAGACGAACGGCGAATGGAATTTATTTGAAATTGCAAATAACTCCAGACAAAATCTGGTGTCATCAAGTGAATCAAAAACAACTGCAGGTTTTGACTAGAAGGTAAAACAACGTTCTGTTGACTTAGCTCGGAGAAAAACCTTGGTCTCATGATATATGGCTGTTCTTTCTCTTTGTTGCTCTGAGACACCGCTGCATTGTTTTGAGGTGCTTTATGAAGATTTTCCCCCCTTTCCATCTTTTTTTTGTAAACACATGTAGATCACTTTCAAAATTGAGTTATATGTGTTTAATGAGGCGTTTATATATAAAATTTGCATGTGTGTTTAATCTTTCCATACAGAAAGTTTGCTGAAAACAGAAACATGAATTCATTACACAGAATTTTGACCTTAAATGAAATTAAATCTTGCTTGATTGTTCACTTTCCACAGCTTATCTAGGTGCAGGTCATGGTTCAACAGGCTTAGGAGGAAAGCCCAAACTCCTCCTCCTGGCCACTTTCACCAACTCCCCCGGAAATAATTTCGAGACATTTCCAAGACAGCCAAGACATATAATTTATCCAGCGGGTCCTGGGACCATCACAGGGTCTGCTCCCAGTTGGAAATGCCTGGAACCACCTTGATATAATGGAGGGGTTTGAGTACCCTAGTGACCTTAGAAGCTAGGTTATTGGGACCATTTAGCCAAAGACAAAGTAGTTCTAAATGAAGGATCCGGCACAGTGGTGCATAGCCCAAAGCAGTGATATTGGTTCGTTCTTCTGTGGGCCAGAGACCACTTGCAGGAGGAGTCATGGGGTCCGGTGCAATGTAGATCGGGGAGAAATCAAAGGCAGGTACCTCGACTGATGAAGACTGACTATGGGAAATAAAATCTCCAACCACAATATATTGTCACAATAAAAGATGGTTGAACTCTTTCTGATGCACTAAATGTATTTTTTTGTAATATGTGTTGGTGCTGCATATTAATTGTTCCTGTAGGAAGTCACTGGCAATAGGGAAACACTCTCGCTGATCAGATCCATAAGGGATAATAGTCAGGTTTACCATTAACTGCTGAAATCAAAAGCTGCCCATCTATGAGATGACAAGAGCAATGGCAAGGACAGCTTGCTTTGTGGGTAATGGAGGAAATCAAAATCCAAATAGGGGGAAAAATATTTTAATGAAAATAATTTACAATTTTAAAAGTCATTTTAAAGAAATTAATTGTAAAATCAATCGTGGATGGGTGCCATTAAACATTGCTTTT
This sequence comes from Porochilus rendahli, assembly GCA_039654305.1. NCBI lineage: Eukaryota > Metazoa > Chordata > Actinopteri > Siluriformes > Plotosidae > Porochilus > Porochilus rendahli. The sequence goes on from JBCNYG010000021.1 coordinate 7,140,745, forward strand.
ATTATAAACATTAATATGCCAGTCATTCAGTGGAACTATTTTATTTATTTATTTTTTAGCTTTAAGTGCATTTTCTTACAAAATATCAGCTTGAGAAAGGAACCAAGACTTGACAGTTTGATAACCCCAGTATGTTGAGCTGACATTTATGTTTTGGGCTGTAATTACATACACACACACACACACACACACACACACACACACACACACACAAAGCAAAAAACAAAAACAAAAAAAAGAACGACATTTGAGGCCAATATTAAATATAGAACAAGTTATTAAAAGTTTCACAGAATCAAAAAATGAATTGCACATGTGCATCAAAGAGGAAAACAGATGCTAAGCACTACAATAAACCCCAAGTGAGGGTATCTGTGACATCGTATTCAAGATTTCTGAATCAAAAGCAGAAGGCATGACCTTATAACAAAGAATTTCATGCATTACAAGGATTTTTATATTCTGTCACATTGACATTATTGTAAACAACACAGCATCATGTAAGTGCTTCTATCCCAGCTGCTCGCTCCCACATGCTTCCATATTGATCATTAAACTACACACTGACGCATTGTTATTTTTTCCAACACTGTGGGTTTAATATGCAATAGCATGCTAGCACATTTCTAAATGCAGTATGATTACTAATGTGTTTTTTATTATTAGCATGGTGTCAGCGCTGCTATTTTCTACATTTACTTAATACAAGTGCTTCCATTTTGATTTCTGCAATGCATTCATGTCCTCAATATTTGTTCGCACTTGACAGTACCTCATAGATACATGTTTAGTCATTACAACAAAGGTTTCTGGAAATCATTTCCCATTCTGCATAACTTTACTGAATTATTTCTAGCAGGATTTTGTGCTATGATACCATGGATGAGATGCATTAAGCACCTCTGCTCCAAAATTCCGCTTAATTTGCATGTAAATACTCCAGTGTACTTGTACTCCAGTGAACAGCATATTCAGTTAGTCATGTAAAGCATGGTTATGGTTGGAGATCTGCACAAACAGATTCAGCTTGTGTACATATACAGTACAATATACGGAAGCTTCCAGGACTTCCAGACATGGTTGTTTTCAAAGGCACAGCTCCCCCTAGAGGAGAGAGAATTGGCCCGTGCCTGGTTTAAGGCACGTGATGCCTTTTGGAAAAGAGCAGAGCTGCCGTGTCAGAGTATGATCACAATCTCAATAAGTAAAGCTTCTTACAAAAAAAAATAAATAAAAAAATGGAAAGACAGACATTCATTCTGGCACAAAAGCAATGTTCAAAGCCCAGAGTCGCTCCTCGCGGACGGCTCTCGGGTGCACGTGTGCATCGGCCAGACAGATTTGGAGCTTGCTCACTCAATTGAGGGATGACTTATAACCCACGCAAGCCTTTCAAGAACAAAACAAAATAATAACCCAGGGGATTCTAAAACAATTCCCAGGTCCCTGCGATAATCAGTTTCCCACCACTGTGTCTCCGTAGCTTTGAAAAGCCCAGGTCCCCGCTGATTTGATTCCGAATAAGGGAGAAATTGCAGTGCTTCCACATTCTAAGGCTGAAATGATGTGCATTGAAAGAGGTGAATGGGAATGAATGCTAAGCAAACCCTTGATGAATAGGTTGCCCATGACTCTGGATATGAATATGAAGACATAATCAGGATAGGTGTTACCAGGGTTGGGCAAATAAGTAATATTATATTAGTATACACAAAGGAAATGTAGTCATCAGGACCTGCTCCTTTTATGGTTTAAGTTATAAATAACAATTTCCTTTCTTTTTTATTTTCTGAACCACTTTAAGCTTTATTAGAAGTCTCCGGAAGCCTGGATCCCATCCCAGCCAACTCTGGGCCTGAGCCCTGGACTCGAACCCAGGACCTTCTTGCTGTGAGGCAGGTATGCTGATCATGATGTCACCATGCTGCCACTATACAACCATGCTAATAATACATTACAAAGGGCCAATCAGATAGCTAATTGCTTAACGTTTTGTGGGAATAAAACTTTCTAAATAGTGCTTTATGTTACAAGATTGCACTTTTAGTGCCATGAACCACAGTTAGACATCTGTTTTCAATTTGAAATGATTCAGATAAATTGTCCAGTTGTGTTTAAAAATAGTTTTTATGAGTCACACCAGCTTGAGTTTAAAACACTAGTCTATCATCCAATGAGCTGCTTACAGTTAAATACAGTAAATGATTAGATTAATCATACCAGAGGATCAGGTGGCATGGTGGCGTAGTGTTTAGCAAGTCTGCTTCACAGCTAGAAGGTCCCAGCCTTGACAACGGCATTCCTGTTTGGAGTTTGCATGTTCTTCCTGCGCTCCGGTTTCCTACCATAGTCCAAAGACATGCACATTAGGCTAATTGGCTGTTCCACATTGGCCCTATGTGTGGGTGGGAGGGTGAATGGTTGTTTGTTGGCCCTGTGATGGACTGGCAAGCTGTTCGGGTATACTCTGTCTTTGTTCAAGGTTGGCTGACATAGGCTTCAGCTTCCCAGGGACCTGTGTAGAATTGAGTGGTTTGAAAAACGAATAAATAGATGAATATCAAGAGAGTACATGTTCATGTAGGCACTGAATTCAGAGCAGTTTTTTTATGTGTACTTTTTCCAAGTACTCCTCTACTTGACGCCCCCCGATACCTGGTATCTTCCTCACATTTAAGCATGCCTGGTTTTTTTTTCCTCAGAAAAAGAAAACCCTGCACTAAGCAAGAGTGGACACCAAGATAAATGGTTAAGGCAGTTGCTTAGCTATCAATGATAACATTAGCCACTCTAATAAACTGTAACCTTGAACCTGAAATAAAAGTGTTTTGGGTTTTCTCAAACTGGACTCGCCTCTCGCCTCATAAACATCCGATTGAGCCTGCTGCTTCAGGGAGACGCTGAAGGTCAGCTGCATCCATTCATTGCTCCATTCACTTTAATGTTTGTGCCATAAAACCCAAGAAACTTCCCACAAAAAGCCGTAGCGGAGACAAAACAGCTCATCTCAGCTCTGTGAGGAACCATGACCTGGTAACTCGTATCTCTTTTAGGTTGGCACTATTGGTTTTCAACAATGCTGTCGCTCTGGTGCGGTGTTCTGTAAGCTGTTTTATAAAGCACCACTTTAAAAACAACCTCGTCTTTTGAAGGATGAATGCAAGCTGACTTGTTTATCAGTTCTCTACACAGGGGTTGCTGAGTCAGACGTTTTTCGGCTATAGACGCTTGGCGGTGAGCTTTGAACATTCGCTTTTGCTGACACTCCTTTTTCTGACACCATGTCTGCTCAAGAACATTGCTAGCACTGCTGCAGCAAATCAAAGAACTGGCCTTTTTAGATTCCAAGGAACCATAAGCACGGTGCATCCTTTTCTCGCCTCCTCTTATAACTGCTTTTGCACCGCACACTACCTCATCGCTGAATTCAACTCGAATTTGAATTAGAAATTGGTCATTGGGCAGGTAACAGCATGATTGTATCAAAGAAAGGTTTCTATTTAAAATCCTGGAGATGGAAAATGTCAAATGGTTGGCGTTAAGGTTTGCCAGAGAGCCTTAGGACAAAGGGGAGGGTCCAAATGCCCACAGTCTATTAACTATTTAGTACCTTAGATTGAGAAAACAGTAAATTATTAAAAGTTAAGCACTCATGAGGGAAAAAGGAAGCATCTCCAAGAGAATAGTGACAGTAATGACTACAGAGAAATTTTGCAGAATAACCTTTTTACACTCATTCACTCATTAGCTGAACCATTTAATCCTATTAGCATTGCAGGGAGGCTGGAGCCTATCTCAGCCAACAATGGGCAAAGGTAGGGTACACCCTGAACAGCTGGTCATTGGACTGTGGGAGAAATCTGGAGTACCCGGAGGAAACCGATGCAAGCCGAGAGAGAACACGCAAACTCCACACAGAAATGACTGAGCCCGGAACTCAAACCCAGGACCTTCTTGCTGTGAAGCTGAGGCCTTCTTGCTGTGGCCACTATGCCACCATGTCACACTCCTTGTACACTTCTTTTATGCATGTGTTTGCTGAAACGCTTAATTCTGCTCGGGTCACAGGGAGGTTGGAGCATATCTCAGCCGACTTTGGGTGAAGGCGAGGTACATCCTGGACAGCTCGCCAGTCCATCATAAGGCCAACACACACACACCTAGGGTCAATTTGAAATTAGCCTAATGTGCATGTCTTTGGGGGCAGTGGTGGCCTGGTGATAGAGTGCTGGACTACTGATCCCAAGGTCGGGGGTTGTCACTGCTGTCCCCCCCAGTGCAGCTAACTGGGTTATCAAAAGCCGGCCATGTCTCTCACTGTCTATGGTGAGAGGCATGTAAAAGAACCATTGCTGATTTTCGTCAAGAGATGGCTGCATAGGCATCAGCGTGTTTCTGCTCTGCAATGGCCTGGCGAGCTGTCCAGGGTGTACTCTCCACAAACTCTAATTAGCAATTAGTGGTTCAGGAATGAATGAATGAATGAATGAAAGAGGAAACTGGAACAACAACTGGAGAAAAACCCTCACTGAGCCCGGGACTCGATCCCAGGAGCTTCTTACTGTGAGATGGACCTGTTAACCACTATGCCACCGTTCCGCTCCACTTCTTTTATGAGGATGAAAAAAAAAGTGACAACGGCCACAACGCTTATGCCCACTCAAGTGTGAATGCCTTTTGTGGAAAGACCCGATCGGTTCAATGGTAATGAAATTTGGAATGTGTCACCTTTCTCTAATCAATCAGTTCCTGCAAAAAGACTCAAAGCTCAGAGTTTGCACACCAGTGCGATTACACACTACTACTGCAGCCAAACAAGGGGCTTTAGCTGGTGTGTTCCATGCCTTGTCCTCTGTCCATCAACCTCTAGCATTTTTTAGATGCCAGTTTGAATCTGTTTACTTCCTGATGGTGGGGAGTGCAGCATCTTGCCAAAGAAAACTTTCTTTCTTTCTTTTGGTAATTAATTTTAGTCTCAATTGCCTCAATTCTTCAGGGACTGGTTTCATTTACATCCCAACTGCAATGTGTACAAGCTGCCAATTAGTAACACTGGACGAAAACACCATCAAACCATTACTTTTAAGAGCAGATGTTCCACTTTCTGCTGCATATTTCACAAACTGGTTAATAACAAATTGGTAGTTCCAATAACCGTGGCAGATTTGCATTGGATTAAAGACCTCATTAGTTTGCATTAATGCAGAGATGCAGAGCTTTCTTATTTGGTGTACATTACAACATCACATTACATTGTTTGTTTACTGCTTAAGTACAGAAGGTTGAACGTTTAGAACAGGCATCAATTTACAAGGCATTCTATGAAGAGCACAATTAAACCACTCCTAAAATCACATGTGGCTGAACATCTGGGCATCTTTTCCTGTTGCTTTGAATCAGAGGTGTAAGATTGATATTTTCTTCAGTTTAACTATCTAAAGTTTTACCATATAATTGAAAGACGCAAAGTCCACCCTGCAATGAAGTAATGATTGATTGCCAGAAGTCTCAGAACATATAGCAGATCTTGTATTCAGATTTAAATACAGTGTTATCTCTTGGAAATAAAACACAATCTGCCACAATGTCTTTCTGAAACAATTTGCTTACTCCTGTATATGTGTGACATTAGTACATCATCTTTTTTTATCTCCCTTGAAATCATATGCCTTTTTCTGTTTTTTTTTTTTTAAAACACTTGGATCTCAGAATTTTCCACTTTCACTGTTTCACTGGCAAGTTATTGGGCATGCACAATCCTTCAGCAATCTTACTGTCATCATAATTATAAACAGACACAGAACAAAAACAAGATGTAACACAGGTGAATAAGAGACACTAAGCCCGTAAGCTGGAGTGGTTCTCCAGGAAACCTTTCAGCTAAAATGAACTGATGAAAAAATAAAACACACCGGTTATTCTCTAGTAAATGGCCACCTTAAAATATATTGTCAGTATTCATCATTGTGATTATATGAATAATCTAATAATTATCGGTCATTCTGAAATCCTTGGTGTTGGAAAAGCCATGTTGCTGTTTTATATCTAGGGCAGGGGCATTTGGGACTCCTCGATTGTTTCCAGCGGTTATCACTGTGTTTTCCCAAGTAGCTGCCAGATTGTTTTCTGCCATCACTGCTGTTAATAAATGATTATTAATTTATTAGATAATTTTCTAAGCAGTTTAATCCTAATAATTGTCATGGGGAGGTCTGGCGCCCATCTCACATGACTCTGAGCGAAGGCAGGGTACACCCTGAACAGCTCGCCAGAACCAAAACACATACAACCATTCACACTCACACCTCAGGACATTTTGGAACAGCCAATTAGCATACTGTGCATAATTTTTGGCTTGTGGGAGAAAACCCACGCAAACACAAGAAGAACATGCAAACTATATACAGAACCCAGGCCTTCGCGCTGCCCCCTTGTGCCACCTTATAAATTATAAAAATTTGCCTAATATTAGATATTAGCTGGTTTCTTGGTTTTTCTCTTGACATGTTTTCTTTGTTGCCAAATGTCACGGTCACGGAGAGGCTGGAGCCTATCCCAGCCAACACTAGGTGATGGTAAGGGTACACCCTCAGCACAACCATTCACACTCGCACTCACACCTAAGGATAATTTGGTACAGCCGAATACCCCAATGTGCATGCCTTTGGGCTGGTGGGGGAACCCAGCTTGCCCGGAGGAAACCCACACAAGCATGGGGAGAACATGCAAACTCCACACAGAAACACATGTTTGGCGTAGCAGCATATGTGCTGGGTTTTGCAAGCACAACCAAACCATTGGCTTTGAGCATGAGCATACAGTGATGCATGAATGAAAGCATGGCATACATCTATAGTATACTCATGCATAATGCACACCTCTTTTGTTTAATATCTCTGCAGAAGTAGCTGATGTGCCTAGCCTTGTTTCAGTTTATATTTGCTTTTTGTTTAGCATTTGTTTTTTAAGACTCTTTCTGCACCTGCATCCATCTCATGCCTCCTGAATCATGACACCATGCAAAAAAATTGGCTTAAATCCAAGGTCGGAAGAGTTTCATGTTCAGAATCTTGCTATGCAGTCTTTTTAACCACAGACTTTTTTTCCCAGTCAGAAAGAGGCAGTAACAATGCAACCACTTTCACACTAAATCCAAGACCTTCGCGGTACTTGGCATCAATTGACATTGGCACAAGCTCCTTTGTGGAGAGGGGAAAAAAACATAATGCATGACAACAGGTTATTTGTGAATGTTGGACGAGAAATGAAATAAGGCAAACAACAATAAGCAATGCACCCTCACCATTTCATTCAAGCAAACATGCACACAAGAGACCTTGGTTTGTTTAGCATAATAGGAGCTGGGACGAGTTAGATATGAACACACACACACACACACACACACACACACACACACACACACACACACAGAAAGAAGATGACT
>JBCNYG010000021.1:7156358-7166614 GCA_039654305.1 Porochilus rendahli
CAACAAACAAAAGTGTCAAGAATAAATTATGCACATCAAAAACAACAAAACAAAATGGCACCTGCCAAAATGAAAGTCACAACAGTCAGTATTGGGTATGGACTCTATTTGCGGTGGTAGAGGTAGTAATTAACGGTGATACAGACAGTAATTTGCGGCGATACAGGCAGTGATTTGTGGTGATACAGGCAGTGATTTACGTTGTACTCCGCAAGTGCAAAGTGTACTCCGCAAGTGCTGCAACTGGATGAAGAGTTCCTGTTCGGGAGTCATCACTCTCTCTCTCTCTCACCCTGAATGTGGCGTGTCATCAACTGACCCTGTCATGTTGTAGCGGTCAGTCAGGTTTCTGATGGTGGGTTGTGTACAGCCTATAGGCCTCACTACCTCATTGTAGCTCAACCTGGCCTCCACCATACACACTGCCCAGAGAAGTTGTTCACGTGATAGACGTGGCATTATGACGTGCACAAGACTAACAATAGTTAATAATTTTGAGCCTTTATACAGGCTTTCCAAACCGCTCCTCAAATTGTGTTTTGCTCAAACTGCATTTGGTCCACTTTTGCAAAGTGACCTAGACATGTGCAATGAAGCGTGACAAAATGACAACTCTTCATTTTCTCAAGTGCCCGAGTATCATAATCAATAAATTCACAGGGTATACTCCCGACCCCCCTATAAGTACAGATATACAGAAATTTCTCTCTCAAAGTTTTTAATAACTGTCAGTATACACCCCATGCAAACATTTTACTCTCTCTGCTAAAGTACTTACAGAAAAACTGACATACTCTAAGAAAGAAAGCAAAATTAACATTTCATATCATTTTTATAATTTAAGTATGCAAAACGTCTGCACAAGGAAACCCATGCAGACAGGGGGAATACATGCATAACACAGAAACGCCCTCGTCGGGCACAAAGCTCAAACCCAGGACTTTCTTGCTGTGAGGTGAATGTGCTAACCACTATGCCACCGTGCCGCCCCTAAAAGATAAATTTAAGATAAAATTAGATAAAAATAATGTCACCAACCTCAACACAACTTTATTTATTTATTCATTCATTCATTCATTCATTTGGAATTTTCTGGAACATTTTAGAATGGGTTTCTAATGGGAACTTGGTTTGTCAGTTGTACTTCATGATTAAAGACTGTAAAAATTAAATAACTAGCTTTATCAAAACCAATTAAAAAATTTTAAGTAATATTTCTTCAAGGGCTAAACATTTCTTTACGTCAGGTGTAAAAGTGCAGCCCCAACCCTTCATGTCATTGACACCGCCCACGCAAAAGCCATCAGCCTCTGAAATGCGGAGGCTAATGCCTGAGCATTTCTGTCTGGCACGGATCTATGAGAAAATCTCCTGTGGTGGAGGGGAAGAATAAATAAAAAGAGAGAGACAGACAGAGAGAGAGAGAGAGAGGGTAAAAAATGGTAATCCACATAGCTATCCTATGGGTCCCACCTCGACTAGTGAAAGGACAGAAATGAAGTGTGCATCAACCCTGCAAAGCATTCCTGCTGGTGCTACTGAGCTTGACCCCTATTCTGTCAACAAGCCTGGTGGGTTTGAGATGTTTACTTGGCTAGCTGCCAGTCATGACCATCATCATCTTCATCTCTTAGAAGCGAAAGATGAAAGACTCTGCTCACTTTTTTACTTCTCATTGCAATTTCACTTTTGATGCCTGGAAAAAAAAATCAAAACCAGGTGGCAGGTTAAACTCCAACGGCATTCTCATTTTCGGCATCCACACTACTATCACCTCCGGCGAAGCTTCAAACACAGGTGTGTAATCACAGGATGCAAGCTTTTAAACATTCGGATACATCTTGCAGATCTATGGCATCATGTTTTTATTATTATTATTATTATTATTATTATTATTATTAATATTATATGTATTATTATTATTGTTGTTGGTGGTGGTGGTGGTGTTGGTGGTGGTGGTGGTGGTGTTTTTATTGTGGTTGTTTTTATTAACCCAGCTGCAAGACAGCAGTGTCAACATCTGTATAAGTACCCTATGTGCATTTCTAGCCATCATATCTGCTTTTCACGACAGCCAAAGGGCAGTGTACAATAACACATGTACAATTCATACCAACCCTGAGGCTATCAAAACCAATGGCTATCTATACAGTATGTGATCAATTTTAAAAATGTCAACCTGAGCGGTACCTGCTTCAGCTTATTGTGCATGCCTGTAAAAAATTCTTAAGGGGGTGAATATTATAGGTGTTTATCTTAAAATATTTGTCTGGTGTTACATTTAGTTTATTCCTGAAAGGCGTAAGTGGTTGTATCACACACTGATGTTAAATGAGGACATTGTTAGCACAGAAAAATCAACAAGTACACCATAAGTGACAATTGGTCTACTTTTATTGTTCCAAATAAAAGAGCAAGAGCTTTTATTCTCGCTAAACACACTGTGAGATCCAGTGTACAAATGGACTCCCAGAATGTAATCCAGCCATTTATAGCAAGTTTTAGCCAAATTGTAGCACAGACCTGGCCTACAAGGCGATTAGCATAATGGTGTTCAGAGTAGTATTTTGTTTTTTAAATCTGCAGCTTTGAAAGCTGATCTGTATGAGGAGAGTGGACAGATGAGGAGGCGAGAGAGCTGTACTTATAATACGTATAACGTATTAATACATATTTTTCCACTAATTTAGCCGTAGCCAGTTCCCACAGTAGTGGATAGTACATCCACGTTGCTGCAAGAAGGTCCTTGGTTTGTATCTATCTATTTAATTTGCTCCTTATGTTCTTCCTCTCCCCCCTCCCCCAAGGAAAAGCTAGCAAGAAAATTGCTCTAAACTTTGAAAATATTTTGAATGAGTAATCAAACCATAACCAAACGTGGGATAATGCTTCTAAATGCTTCTAATGAATCTAAAACGGCAGACACAAAGTTACAGTTATGCTGGAATCCACTGTATCACCAACTCTAAAAAACTTTCTGCATTCAAAATTTGCGATGAGTCTGAAATGGGACAGTCATATTCAACACAGAATATGGGAAATCAGGAACTTGGGCAACATCCAACTTGTCAGTTGTTATTCCACTACTTTATATATTATGAAACTGAATGTGTTCAATCTGCAATCAAGTTTTGTTTCTTTTCTCTCTCTCTTTTTTTTTTAATTCTGCAGCGTTCCAACCAGGTGTGAAGGGTTACATGGTTAAATGTCAGTACCCATCACACTCAGCTCGGTGCCCATGTTAAGTCCCAGTTTCTACAGAAAGTTCAGTCCAGCACAGCCAAACAGATGGCTCTCAATGGCTGCTATTGTCTGAGAGAAAACAGGTGCGCCAATAATTTTGGCTTCGTTTAATGCAGTTTTTGGAAAGGGGCGCGTGTGCTGCAACATGTGCAAGAATATTCAATTTGTTTAACAATAACAAAAGCAAGGCATATACTCTGACAAAAAGGTAGTAGTTTTTATTTTCTTTTTATATAATAGTTTTATTGTTGTTTTCAATATGCACAGCTAGCATCACTTAACCAAAACTTTGCTAAGTGGTGCACCATATTTGAAAAGACAATATTTCTGTCTAGGTTTAGGACAATATCAACATCTAGGTTTTTGTTTGGATCAGGAAAGTCTTTCAAATGACTGAATTTAAATAGATGTTTTCAGAAACCATTTTATACAGTTTCATATTTCCAGAGATTGAACAATATTGAAATTATACATTCAGTAAAATGACTGCTACTTTTTATCTTGAGGTATCAGGTTGTTTGATTTGATTTTATATATTTATATTTAGTATTCATGGTCTTCATTTATTTATTCATCATTGTTTATCTAAAGCCTTCCCCAGGAACACATGCAGAAAATAGGAAACCAGACCATCACTGAGCACCCTGCTTACATTCACACACTCATTCTTACCTACGGGTGATCCACATGGAAGACAGAGGGCATACTGTACTCACATGAACATGGAAAACTAGACTAAATATGTTTCACTCAGCTGAAGATCTAACTGAGAATCTGGTAGTCATGAGTCTGCACCAAGGTGCCACCTTGTTTAATGATATAGGTAATGATTCTGGAAAAGAACTAGAACTCTGGAGCTTGGTATACTAACAGAATCCGGGAAGTGAAATCTTTGCGGGTTTTTTTTAATTTATTTTTATGTTTTTTTAATTAATTTATTTATTTTGTTGCTGTTGCCATCATTTGTAACCACTGACATTTAAGATACATGAGTCCTAAACTACATCACCAAGCATCAATATATATTTAGGATGCTCCACTGAGGGACCAACGGAGGTGAGAAGGTTTTACTACAGTATTCGCTTTAGTTGCACTTTTTTCCCTTTCCCATACATTGAGGCCATCGTTTGCAATAACCCATATATAGGATTTTAATGAAAAACACTAGTGACACATGCATCTAGAGCCACTCCAGATATTTGAGCTCCCACTACAAATGAATACGCAGAAATCTACAGAGAGGTTAAAAGAGGCCAGCAATATGATGAATTGAAACTGAAATGCTGGCTAATAAACTCTTGGCTCTGATCTGCTTCACTGCAAAAGAAAAACTGCAGGGACTGCTCTCCTCCACTTGCTTTGGTTTTTACTACCCTAAAGTGCCACATAGGGGACATTTAACTTTAATTAATGCAGCCCACTGACAGCTGATCCAGCATCTCTTCTCCTCTCCATGAGCAGTGAAGGATGGCAGGTATACAGTAGGGAACTCTTCCTTGCTTCTGTGATGGCAACTGGATTCGGTGAAGATATCTCCACTATGGCTACTCTAGTGTGCAAGGTGCATGTGGTCCTAACAAGGTGATTAGCACCAAAACAGGGTCATTGTAGAAACCAAAGGACCTGCAACATCATGCCTGCCACTTCTTATTCACTCTCAAGTGAAGCAGGAAAAGTGAGAAAAATGATTCAGTTTAGTGGAATGTCATTAGGATTCAACGCAGCACCCGTAAGAAGTTAACACAAATGTGCAAGCAGGATGGATAGTAGAAGCTTTGAGTGCGAGCAGTCTCGGTTGCCAGCCTATTATGTATTCAGTGATGCATTTAAAGTCTTCGAGTGCACACCTTAGGTGCCTTCATTTGACGTCTTTGTTCGTTCTCATTAGCGAGTGCCAGCAGAGGAGTTTCTGGGGTAATGAGCATTTTGTCATGCATTATCCAGTGTTGCGCTAAAGAAAAAGATGACTAGAGGAAAACACAGAGGTTTGTATATGTGTAAAGATGGAAAAGATGATACAAAGGAATTCTAACTAAGGATGAAGATAAACATGAGTAAGCCAGAAGCTTACTCCGAAAGAGTGGATTTAAAAAAAAAATAGGTGTAGGCTTTCCTATACTTCACTTTTAACCTTTAAAAATGTTTGTAAAATGTGAAAACATGGGTGGAAAAACAGTCTGATAACACTAAACAGGGAAAATTCAATTTAATGAAGCCCACAGAGCCGCAGGTGCACAATTGTTTTAGTGTTTATTACAAGATTATCATTTAATACTGACACATTTAAATCATGACGATACTCACAACGCAGGTGAACTCTGAGCGCATGCGACAAACAAATGCAGAGCGGTGCAACAGCGTATCTTTTACTCTCTTTAGTAGTTTGAGTATATATTACATGGAAACAAAGAAAAGCAAACTAAATTGAGATTTTTATTCTTTACAGATTTTAATCTTTAAGCTTTGTGCTTTTTTAGCTGAGATGAGTGCTATGTAGCTGACGGTGTCCATTCAGCAAACTTATTTACAGTTCAGTACATACTACTATGCATGTAATGGCGTTTTAGTATATACTACGCAGAAACACAAAAAAGACTAAAATTATTTATATTTTTTGTTGCTGTTTTTTAAAGTGACGATATCACCTGTTCCAAATGACCACAACAAACTGTGTCTGATTTATCCACTTAATATTGTTTTTTAATTCTGAGAAAACCGACTGATTAGATCGTGCCATTTCCATGTAGTATGTACTGATTTCTTTAATTCAAGTGTGGACAGCTTTTAACCTTCACCTGTAATAAATGGTTTTATAAAAATGTTCAAATTGTCACTTAACAGTTTGATTTGTTCTTTCATTAACTGAATTGTGTGTTCCTGCAGAGAAAGCTGAGCAACAGCAAATAAATGTTAGACAAACCAAAACCAAAATAACCCAAATGCATCACCCAGTCTAGCTGTTTGTATTCCCATCTTGAAGTTTTCTTGTTTACTATTACGCAAAGCTGTGGACCATTTCCCCAGGCTATGTCTCTCAGTGTTCCTGTTGATGCAACTGTAACACTTATTTTAAACTCTCAATTCCATTTTTTTTCTCATCTCTATAATGATCAAGACAGACAACCTTAAAAAGGCCTTCACATGCTGGAGTATCCTCATGAGGTACACAAATGGGAGTGTATACAGTAGCTAGAAAAAGGATAGGTGATACAACGGCAGTCTGTGGCTAGGAGCCAGGGGAGCAAGATTGTGCTTTCTGGGTGGGAGGGATGGTGTATTTTCTATCCTTTTAGTCACATCACTCACTAACCATGGGAGCCTGTAATCTCATGAATGTAGAAGAGGGTTAAAGCTTTCCTCACAACGTGTTCTGACATTCAGTCTCTAAATCTATTTCCCGACATCGTCTTCATCTTCAGTGCATAAGTTTTAATTATGATTACTTTTTTTAAAGTTTGCAAGAGTTTTTATTATTATTGTTGTTATTATTATTATAATTTATTTGTTTGTTTATTTTTTTAAGCTGCTTCTAAGCTTATAAACATTAAAAATGTAATTCCTAACTCTTGCATACTAAAACGAGATCTCTGTCAGCCACAATCTTGCTGTCAATACATGAAGGAAGAATAGGGATAAATGATGGAATGGACCCTAAACCAGTGACTTAAAAGGTTGTTCAAGGCTGCTCACACCCACTGTTACACCCTCTCCCTCAGAACTTTTCTTTTACTTTACTTTTAACTTTTCTTGGGAAAAACATGTGTTTTCTCTCCACTTGTTCCTTCTAGTTCATTTGCTTACTAACTAGATACTCAGCTCTACCTTTTAAACTCAGGTTGCCATGGCTAATCAAATGTTAATTAGGGGGGTGGGAGAGTCATGATTAGCCATGGCAACCTGAGTTTAAAAGGAAGAGCTGACTATCTAGTTGAGCTTAGGCTGACCGTGATGTAATGGTCAAATTTTACCAACATAGTCTACCCAGTATTCTGTGCAGTCCTTCCATTGGTGTTGCAATTTTTGGTATAGAAGCATTCAAGTTTCATCATTCTGGCATTACTCTTTCTTAGTAGGTCTATGAACTTTTCAGCCCACCCTCATACCAAAAATAAAAAATGAGAGGAATTCTATATAAGATGAATCTGAGAAGGTTTGCAGTTTTTCCGTTGTTTCTTTGGGCACTACTGACTGGGAAAGCAACACTTTGAAAGGCGCCCAAGTCACCTTGATATATTGCAAAAACAAATAAAACTTAAAAAAATACAGTTTTTCATTGAATGTCCCCTTTAAATCAATAGGTGTTCTTTTATAACAGGGAAATTAAATTTGTTATGCGGAAGCCCATGTTGTGGGCCAAAGGTCTGTCCATGGGGGCCTAAGCAGAGTAGAGAAACAAACTTTGATCATGACTCGGCGAGTGTCTGATCTCTCC
Organism: Porochilus rendahli; assembly: GCA_039654305.1. Lineage (NCBI taxonomy): Eukaryota > Metazoa > Chordata > Actinopteri > Siluriformes > Plotosidae > Porochilus > Porochilus rendahli. Next base: position 7,164,034 of record JBCNYG010000021.1, read on the forward strand.
TTAGGAAAAAAAAAATCTCTCATCTAATCCATTGTGGATCACATATTCACATCAAAGTGCACCTTGTACAGCAAAGCCAGGAACTAACTTCAAAGAAAAGCTATGCAGCAGTTATTCTTATATTTACAGATTATTTGTTTTTTTGTTTTTTTTCCCAGATTTTTTTAATTGTCATGCTCACCTGTTCATTTTCTGGGTTTCCTTCTTGAATGGGAAACTGATTTGTTCATTCATTTTCTGAACCGCTTGATCCTAATGGGTTGCGAGGAGGCCTGGCTCCCATCTCAACCAACCCTGGGCGAGGGCACCCTGGACAGGTCGCCAGGTCGTCGCAGGGCAGAAACACGCTGACGGCTATGCAGCCTACTCTTGACGAAAATCAGCAATGGTTCTTTTACATGCCTCTTTGACAGACATGGCCGGCCTTTGATAACCCAGTTTGCTGCACTGGGGGGATAGAAGTGTCAACCCGGTGACAGTGGGGCTTGAACCTCTGACTTTGGGATCAGTATTCCGGCACCTTGCCACCGGGCAACCACTGCCCCTAAATGGGAAATGGCAATTGCATCCAGCCTCTACCTTGGACTGTGACAGTTTATACTACTCAGGATCTAATATTATTAGTCCACTATGATCACACTATAGTAAACATTGCCTCAAGTACATAATGCTTGAATCAAAACAAAGACAGTCGCAGTTTATCAGTCACTTGGAACATGCGGTGTCATCACCGTCCCACTTAAAATTTTTAAAATAGATTTAGTTAGTTTTTTCTTGTGTTTCCATGCTGTGTATATTAAAACTTCAAATGAGTTTAAAAACCCAACATTACAGAGTACATTTCGGTGTAATGTATACTAAACTCCATTGCAGACTCCATTAGCTACAATGTAGCTCAGTTTTGGAGCGCACAGAGCTCACCTGATCTGCCTCTGTCATGGATAAAATATGTACAAATAACCTGTAAAAATCCAGTTTTCATTTGCTTCTCTTTATGTTTCTGTGCAGTGTTATTTAGAGACTAGCTGAGGCGATATTTCACCTGAGTCTGACATTATTAAAAATAAATACATAAATAATAAAGCATTATGAAGCCTCTCCTTTGCTTAGGTTTTCATGTAGTGTATACTAAAAGAATCACTTACTGTTCTATCTTGAAGGACTGTTAATTACACACTGTTTTGAGGAACGTCAAGAAAAGAATGCATTTGGTATAATCCAAGCTGGTTTTGGCTGCTGGTTTGGGGATTACTCTTAAAGGTTGGCTTTGCTTTAACACCCATAATTCACTTTTCATAATGGAAAAAAGCATCTCAGTTCTGAAGACAGATCCCACATAAGGAGATGTTCTCCAAGCTTCAGGAGGATCATGTTTAGGTACAGGGCGCCCTCTGTTGCCCAGAGTTAGAGTTTTACAGGAATCAGGACCTGCTTTATTTTCAAGAGTTCTTATGAATTTTTCATCAACTTCTATGTGTATAACATGTTAAATAATTTGAAAGAGCACCAGTCTTTAAAGAACAGAGTATCATTTTGTATAGTGAGTATCATTTTATATATTGACGGGGTGAGAAAATCAACAGGTATTACCTATAGATAGATAGATGTCTCATTCATCCAAGCCATGTAATAAGTAGTTTAACTCCACCTGGATTTGACAACTTCATCTAAGATAATGGTAGCCTATCAATAATAATATGCACAGCTATGGCACAGTGCAATAAAAGTATTAAATAATTTGTTCTAAACTAGAAAGTAGGTATGTACAGTATGTTTCAGATTGCAAACAGATGAGCATGAAATATCAACAACTTTATTGATTATTGGATTGGATAATTTATTTTAACCTTATGATAATATCAATTAAATACCAATAAAATCTTTAGGATATCATGCTGTCTTGAAGTCTGGAAGAAGGGCAGCATGGTGGCCTCGTGGTTAGCATGTCCTGAGTTCGAGGGCCGGGCTCAGTGAGGGTGTTTCTGTATGGAGTTGTTTATGTGTGCATGTTCTCCCCGTGCTTTCAAAGACATTAGGCTAATTTTCTCATCTAAATTGCCCCTAGGTGTGAGTGTGAATGGTTGTGTGTGTTGCCCTGCTGAGATGGGTGCCAGCCTTATCGCTCCCTTGGAGTATAGAGCAGAAACCATACTCACCAAAACAATGAATGATCTCGCTATAATTTGATTCCCTTAACATTTTTGTGAATACAGTCCAAACATAAATCCCATAAATCACTATAACTGGGAATAAAATTATTTTAGTAATAAAGATGAATTCTACACATTTCAGTAGACTCTCATGCTTTTATGAAATTCATGTAATTCCTTCGATAACTTATATGAGATAGGCTCCAGCTTCCCTGCGACCCTAATAGGATTAAACAATTGGCAAATGAGTATGTAAGTAAATATTTAAAAAAATTTATAGCTCTTTTTAGGGTGGCACGGTGGCGTAGTGGTTAGCATGTCCGCCTCACAGCAAGAAGGTCCTGAGTTAGATTCCCAGCTCGGGCGTTTCTGTGTGGAGTTTGCATGTTCTCCCTGTGCATGCGTGGGTTTCCTCCGGGTACTCCAGTTTC
>JBCNYG010000021.1:7213777-7228052 GCA_039654305.1 Porochilus rendahli
AACAGTAAATAATTAAATGAATCAGATTATCAAGAGGAGCCTTATATCCATAGACTTCCTCTTGGAAAAGCACATTTGTTCGGCACAACAATGCAACCAGACTGCCATTTTGCTTACTATGATGCTGGACAGGACATTCATTCATTCATTAATTTTCTGAACCGCTTATTCCTAATTAGGTTCGCGGGGAGGCTGGCGCCCATCTTAGGCGACTCTGGGCGAGGCCAGAGTACACCCTGGACAGCTCGCCAGGCCATCGCAGGGCAGAAACACGCTGACAGCTATGTAGCCTACTCTTGATGAAAATCAGCAATGATTCTTTTACATTCCTCTCACCACAGACAGTGAGAGACATGACCTGCATTTGATAACCCAGTTAGCTGCACTGGTGGGACAGCAGTGACAACCCTCTGATATTGGGGTTTGAACCCCCGACCTTGGGATCAGGAAGCCAGCACCCAATCCCCAGGCCACCACTGCCCCTGGACAGGACAGGTTTAAAAAAAAAAAAAAAAAAAACAACCTTAAACTCTTTTTTAAAAAATGCAGATGATATTATATTTTTAGTATAGATTTTGTAGCTGAATGTAATATAGATTTGGTAACATTCCATTACAAGAGTTTTTGTCATGACCCTGTTTAATACCAATCTTGATGATACTTACTTACTTAAGTACTAATCTTAATACTTAATCTGCAGCTGAACCTCAGAATATGACACTGAAAACAAGAAAGAAAAAGGTATGAATACCTATATAGTTCATTTTTAGTTTGGTATTAATCTTAAATAATTCCTGCTTTAAATAATACAGCAAGAAATACAGGTGATTTGACCTTTGTACATTAAAAAAAAAACCCTTAAAATAACTCCCTACTCAAAGCACTTATCACACCCCGCACAGCACTGCGTTCCCTCAGATCCTCTAGCACTGCTAGACTGGTCCCTCCTTCTACCAAGGGTCAATGGGAAAATGCATTTAAAGCCTTCTTTGTTAAAAGAACTTCCTCTGGATGTTCAGACAGCTGAGTTACTGGGTATCTTCAATCACTGGCAGATGAGGTACTATTTTGAAAGGTTATTTTTAATCGTTTTTATTTAACTAAGGTATAAAATAAAAATTTGAATTTTGACTACATAGTTAAATATACTTATAATGTATATCTGAGCTGGATTACAGCCTTACATTTAAATTTAATTGAATTAATAAGGTGATTATGAATATATGCACAAAAAATAAATAATATATTCCCAAAGATTTGTACTAAATGTTTTTTAATTATGATGCACAGATTATTTTTTTCTCCATATAAATTTAAGCATTGTGGAAAATTCTGATATGGATACATGAGGAACAGAAAGCTGAACAGGAAGTTGAACATAGTTACAAATATTTTTTCCATCTTTCACAGTGGAACAGAATCAGCTTCATCCAGGCAACTTTAAAACTTCATTTTTTATTAAAAAGGTGAGAAAATTAACTATTGCAAATACGTAATAACTCTCTGTTTATGGAAGGTTCATTGGTAAAGTCACATTAAATGCAGTAATATCGTGTTTTCACATGCAGTACCTTGTAGAGCCAGTTGGTGTACACAGCACTGCCAAGCTGAGATTACAGACATTCATGCTGTAGTGGATTGTGTAGTTCATTTTTTACTGTAGAAGCATAAAAAAAGAAATCACTGCAAATTTTTGAGTCATAATCTCATTCAACTCTTCCTAAAGACAGAGTGCTGGTACATCGTCCTGTAACAGCAATATATTTGATTTCATACCAGGAAAGCCACATTGTTCTTCTGTCCTGACTGACAATCTGTCCTTTCTCTCTGCTGAGCTGTACGTCTAAGGCTCACCTTCCTGCTTCACCGAGCAGTGCTATCTGAAAACCCATTTATTTTCGATTTTCACTCATTCGTTCTTCAGCAAGTGTGTAATTTTCGCTATAAATCGATATGACTTTAGACATGAAATGTTGTAGTGGTTTGGTTTCTGTCTTTATCAACTTGTCTTAATCATTAAAAAATAAGGAAATGCCCTGCTAGTGCACGATGCCAGTAAAGCCAAAATTAAAAGTGTCACACTTTCATGTGCACACTGCTGCTAGTTTCTGTGACACACAAGGGTTTCAGCACGGCTTCCCACATTAACAACTTTTTTTAATCTCTGTGGGGAATTGTTTTGTTGGAGCAGTACAATAAACAACAAATACAAGAACACAGAAAATGCACTCATCACAGTACTGAAACTGGAAACATTGTGGTGTCGTGGTTAGCACTGGTTTCTATAAATCAAAAAGGGGTTTTGCTTCAATCCTTGTGGTTGATTGGGTTTTGGGGTTTTTTTCTGTGTGGAGTGTGCACATTGTCCCTGTGCTTGAATGGGTTTCCTCATGGTATTCTAGTTTCCTGTAACAGTCTTCAAACATGCAGATTAGATCATCAGGCTAAAGGTGGGTTGCAGCGTTTTTAATTGACTTGAGTTTTAGCTGAAAAGAAGCAGAGCCCTGACATGATGCTGCTTCCACCATGCTTTACTATGAGTATTAAGTTATTTTTCTGTGATAAGCTGTCTTGTTTTTGTTCGAAAAAATATATTAAAGGAGTTATGTCCTTGCACTTCACATTTAGCTTATGGTTTGGGGTGACTTAGGCAGGCCTCTGTCTACCCACCTTACCCAGTAGCCCAGATATGTGAAGGAGACAAGAAATCCTCCAACAAAGCGAGGGACCAGTATTTGTTAGATATTCCTGCACCTCCTTCAATATGCATTTTTTTGTTAATAACAGTCTAATGTGTGATTTTGCATACATCACGCATCTCTCTCTCTCTCTCTCTCTCTCTCTCTCTCTCTCTCTCTCTCTCTCTCTCTCTCACATCCCTCCATGTAGTATTAAACGTGTGCCAGCAAAGTCTTGATAATGAAATCAGTGAATGTGCAAATAGAAAATGATAATAACAGTAAAATGAAATTATATTTCCTATTAACATATATTACACAGCAGCAATACAATCTGATTGGTCGCTATCGCTTGAACCAAAATGACAGACACTCATAGTTTGTCGCAGTCACCTGGAGCATGGGTTCCATACTGTTATCATAATCATCCCGCTTTTAAATGGTAACATTAACCATAAATAAATCGACCATCTTGCTTAAGTTTGCTTTTCTTCATATTTCCCTGTAGTATATACTTAAACTCTAAAAGAAAACACAGCTGTGCACCTGCTTCCGGTTGCCCTCGTAGTTCATCTGTGTTTACCATGATTGAAAACAGGTAGGAAGTAATCCATCAAAACAGTGACCACCGAAAATAAATGAACCCAAAGAAAAAGTAATCTTGCTCTGTCTTAGTAATCTGTATGTTACGGCTCAACCTAGAACGGGTCATAACACCGGAGGAAACCCATGCAGGCACAGGGAGAACATGCAAACTTCACACAGTAATGCCCTTGGTGAGCCCGGTACTTCAACCCAGGACCTTTTTGTGAGGCAGATGTGATAACCACTCCGCCCCAACATTCAATACCGTTGTTTAAAAAGCAGGAATCTGAAGCTGCATTGAGCAGATTGAGTCAGATCCAACTGAAATGAAATAGTGAAAATAAATCACGGTGTATTGATCTGCTTCAACAGGACGTATGTAATAAATAATCAATAATAATGTTTTTATTTTCAGTCCAAAGTCTGGCCTGGGCAGTGGTGGCCTGGTGTTAGGGTAAGGGTCAGGGGTCAAGCCCCACTATCACCGAGTTGTCACTGCCCACCCCAGCGCAGCTAGCTGGGCTCTCAAAGTCCAGCCGTGTCTCGCACTATCTGTGTAGAGAGGCATGTAAAGAACCATTGCTGACTTTCAAAAAGAGTAGGCTGCATTGCCGTCTAGTGTGTACTCTGCCCTCAGCCACGGTCAGCTAAGATGAGCGCCAGCCTCCCTACGACCCTAATTAGGATGAAGCAGCTCAGAAAATGAATGGATGGATGACATCTGGCCTTTTGGCTATGTTTGTTTACTTCATATAAGAAGTCAAGGTGAGATGAAAAGGTTTTTATCACTAGATGTATACTTATATATGATTACCACTGGTTCATTTATAGATCACAGTAATAAGTTTTAGTTCCACAATCTTTAAAGTGTTTTCGGTCCAAGCAGCAGTGCATTAAAAATTGGTTGTCTGCTGATTGATAATATAATATTCATTTAGATGCTTGAATTTTCTGGAAAGCTCAGAGATACCGGAATGACCGGAAAGCTGAAAGAGGCGCAGCATCACTGCGAGATCTAAGTGCATGGAATCGAATTAGGAATAGACCAGCTCACATTACAAGCAATTTAAACACAAGGACAAAATGTACGTCTGTGTAATTTGTCATCATGAGATTCTCTAGCTAGGGAAAAAGGATTAGCCAGAGATCAGGTGATAAGCAGAAAAATGCTAAAAGACCAAAAAGCACATTTGCCATTACCAGCCTCCTTCTGAAGTACATTTATAACTGTAAAAAAGCATTGCATTAGATTGTGAAGGATAAAGGGAAAAAAAGGAGTGTTATTTTTGAGCTTTTCCTCATCATAACATTTCACCCTTTTGAGGATGCCTTCCTTTTTGTTATAACTATAAAATGAAACGCTACATCCTGATGAGAAATGCTAATTTATGCATTTATTTATATAAAAAATTCATGCATGCCTCGTGAGTTACACACTGTCTTCTACACAAGACCTCAGCTGTCAAAATTTCTCACAATTTTGGAGACAAAAATATTTTGTGTTTTTCACCAGAAAAAAATATGCTTATTTATTTACCATTTCAAGGAACTAATATTTCTTGTTCTGGTATTCGTAAAAAAGCAAAAAAAAAAAAAAAAAGTTTGATTCGCTAACACACCACGTATATTTCAAAAAATTGTTTTATGAGTTGAAGAATTCCGGTAAGCCTGGGATGGGGGGAAGGGGTAATGCATATATTCCATATCCTGCAGCAGCTTGCTAGTAGGAGGCTATCGATCGAGACCACTTCTCGCTGGCTCTGGTTGCAAGCTTCGTCATCAGCTAAGGGAAGTGACATAAGGAGACAGACAGAAGTGACCTTCACCATGAGCAGGGTCAAAGGGTTCGGTAGGATTTTCAGCAAAGCAGCAGGTACAAATATGTGTCCATACTTTTACCATAATGCTAAGAAGGGTCAGGTTTGAAAGGAACATCAACAGATGGTGGGAAGAAGGAGATCAGCTTGGCAAAGCAATCAGAACCCCCTCCTCCAACCTTCCAGCACCTTCTTCAGTTCTCCCCATTGGTGAAACGTGTGCTGTTTCTATGTAAAATCCCACAGGCTGGAAGATTAGTTCATAAGAGTGAACATTACAACAGATATTATACAAACTACACTAAATATACAAGAGAAAGCTATTCAGCAAAGGTTCTTCAGTTAGGAAACAGGATTCCTATGAATCCTTATTGATAGTTAAGCTTTCTTAGTGTCCTAAATGGCTTCTTTAATATATAGAATAATGTAATAGAGAATCTCTTGTGGAATGTTTGAAAAATGCTCCAGAAGAACAAACAAGAAAATGTCTGAAGATGTCACATGGGAACTTGTGTATGGTTCAAGAAGCCTTTACCAGATTTAAAGGAACCTCGGGAATGCTAGGAGGAAACTTAAAGATGATGAAGGGAGCCGTAGGGATGCAAAAACAACCATAAATACTAGAATTTTAAAGATGCTCGATAAAAAATGATATACTGAACTCTAAGCGCTTACAACTGAAAATAAGTAGATATGATTACAAAATGGAACCTTAAACCTCCTAAACAGAACCCTAAGTGCTTAACATTGCAAGATGGAACTTTAAACGTTAGATGGAACACTATGACCGTAAGGATGCTAAATGGAACAAGATCTTGAAAATTGCCTTATGAGATATTAAGACTGCTGGATACTTAAGATTACTGGAGGGAACCCTAAGATTTAAGATTTTTTTAAGATTGCTGCATGGAATATTTAGATTCCAGGATAGAACCCTGACATCTTAGGATTTCTAGATGGAACATTAAGAGTGCTGGAACCCTAAAATCTTAAGATTGTTAGATGAAACATTAAGATTGCTGGCTAAGACATTACGGGTGCTAAAAGAAACCCTACAATCTTAAGATTGCAAGGTTTTTTGCTGGAACATGATGATTGCTGGATTTGACCTTTAGAGTGCTGGAAGGAAACCCAAGGCCTTAAGATTGTTAGATAGAACAATAACACTGCTAGATGGAACCCTAAGACCGTAACACTGCAAAGATGCTCTATATATCCTAAACTGGTTTGTTGCTGGCCATCCGTGTGGTTATTAGCACTGATAGAAGATTCTTTCGGGTATAGAAATGCTTCTGTATAAACCAAGTTAAATCAAATCACAACAAAACAGAAATAAATTCTACACCTTTACCCTTTTGATTTCAGAAGCTGCAGTGCTATGAAGCATTAAATGAATTTAATTTGTCTTAGCAGGACACCTACTGCACTGGTAGGCGGAAATGAAACGCTTCAAAACAAAAGCCTGAGACTCTTAAAAAAAAAAAATTAATCTGCAAGGTTGAAAAATCTATTCAGTAGCAATGGACTGTAGCTGAGCCTGAAGGTCTATGATGTCCTCAAACTGTGTGTTCTGTGATTACAGGAAAAAAATAAAATAAAAATAAAAAGTATGGGCCTTGCACATCACATGGTTACTCAATGTGAACCCGGGCGTGGATCATTAGCGGGCCACATGGCCGTGGCTCTCTATGGATTTCCTTTGGCAGTCTGTTTTTATCTTGTGATGCCTGTCACAGGTCATGCTGCAAATACTGTATAATGTCTGCTGTGATGTTATTAGCCTTTAAGAAAGCATACTCATCAGGGTGGATAGTGGAAGGTCCTGGAGTTTGGGGGTAGTTCAGCACTAATGGCAGTGCTGACATCCATTAGCTTAATTATTTTAGTTACTCGTGAAAAGCGAATGTTGGTTCGTGCTATTTAATTTGAAGTGAGATTTCTACAAACGAAAGGAAAAACATGTTTGTTTTGCAAATACGTCAAAGCTATCATCAACTGTCTAAAAGCCCAAACATATTCGATTTTTTATTATGAGGAAATGATATCCTGGACTACAAAATACTAACAATTTGTCTTTTGCAGTCCATCAATTAAAGAGTCTCATCTCAGAGATCCTTTTGTGTATCCGTGCTAGGGCGGAAAGGCTGGACAGCCCTGATTGCCATCCAGATGTCCATTAGCTTAATTGAATAAGGAGAAGCAGACTGGTGGAGAACTTTTCGGAAAAAAAAAAAAAAGCATAAGTGAAGAGGCGAGCCTAGCCAAACGACTCCAGTTACAAAATCCCTACCTTCCTGTCTATGTGATAATGTTCTTATATTGTATTGGATTGAATCACTGGCTGCTTAAAATGTATCTGTAATAAAGGGATCATATATCGTACTGTCTCAGAAGAGCAAGTGATTTTTGTGTCTGGATTTCTGTAGCTATTCTTATAAATGTTACAATTATCATTTAAAGCGGATGAGATGATGCTGTCATCATCTAATGTAGGCATCAGACTGCAGACACTTTTAAAAGCCATTTAGAATGTATCTATATTATATTATATAATTAATTATATATAATGTTTTATTATCCATCCATATACCATCTATACTGCTTATCCATTAGGGTCATTGGGATGGCAGGAAACCGATCCCAAATGACTTCGGGCTGAAGGTGGGGTACAGGTTCCCAGTCCATTGCAGGAATAATATAATTATAATATAATATGATATAAAGTTAGGGGGTAAAAGGTATACAAATGCAAGGCAGAGACATTTGAGCCTTTGGGGTGCACCATTATGAGTATAGTGTCATTGTGCGGTGAAATAAGGTTAAATAATAAAAGCTCTACTGCCATGTGGAACCACTGTGACACTTTAAAAAAGTAAAAATAAACAATAAAATTCTTCTTTTTGATTGCTTTATTAATGTTCCTGTATAGTATATATGCCTTGGGCTCAGTGAATATCCTGAGGGACTATTCATTGATATTCACCTTGCCTTCAGCAAATAAGTTATTACAGCTAGATTTGAATTGAACAGATTTACAGTTCTGTCAGTTATACTAATTTCTTTCGAAGCTCAATACATTAATCACCAGAAAACATCCATGTATGTACTGAATTGATTCGATCTGCGATTTTAATAGTGCTAAAATACCTTTTATGGGTAATGCTTCATTAAGCCTAATGAATACATCTGCACACAATGCCTAATATTTGAAATGTAGGATCATATTACTGAAAGAAAAAGAAACTTAGTTGTATTCTCTAGGGAAGCTACTAATATTATTTTTTACAGTAAAAGCAATCCATGTCTGGTCTGTTTTGAGAATGTGTCGTAAATGTCAGACATCTGCTAACTGCTATAACTTTGGGGTTTTCTCACCATATATGACAACCAGATGGCGAATCATTGTACTGGAGAATTTCATGAGACTTTGTACTGACTTTGTCCCATTTGCTTTGTACTGACTGAGTAACTGAGGAATTAGCACAGTGGCCATGAAGACGCTAGCCGCTTAGAGGGATATACAAAAATCAATAAGTGCTCTGAGGGTTAACGGGCAGACAGATGAGGTAGGGAAGGATGTCTGGCCAGCTGGGACGGAGGTAATCAGGGCCTTCTGGCTATTTCCCAAATCACTGTCCTCGGGGGAAGGAGGAAGAGAGGCTGCTCAGTCAGTGAAACCAAACAACAACACAGAAGCACACAAAGGACGCTTGCAGCTAAACTGCTGAGTTAGCGATCCTGTGAGGTTCTGAGGTGGCTTGCTATGGTGAACATTAGCATCCTGCGACTCAGTAAACAAATTCTTTCTAAAGACTTGATGGTGGTGAAGAACTCCGTAATTACTCACTAGAGTCCCTGATATAGATTTTTCTGCTTTAGCTGAGCAAATGTCAGCATGCTATTTACATCCATTTGAGTGTATATGCTTTATTTGATAATGAGTACAGGCTTCAAGCCAGCATGGCTAGACCGGCACACTTCACATCATCCTTTATTTGCTTGTAATTTTTGTTTGTTTATTTATTTATTTATTCATTCATTTATGTTGGACAAAATGAACAGTGAGTTAAAACAGCAAGTGGCTAATCAATGGACACGACACCGTTCTTCCTAGAGGATGAGGGGAGACATTTACTAATGAGGCCAGGCCATCCGACATGTCAGGCCACTCCATCAAGCGCGTGCACACATGCACACAAGGAAACAGCTGTAAATCACAATTAAGGCAACATGGCGAAAATCTCGTAAACAGTTGAATAAGATGATTAAATAAAAGAAAATTATAATAAGTGACATATTTATTATAAAATAAAATAAAAAAATAATTCAACGGTTTATTTCTTAGTCATAAGTATATTAAAATAAAATAAATACATAAATAATAATAAGATGGAAATTGTACTTTTTCATGTTAAAGGTGTTAATACTAACTAAAATCTGGTGTCTCTATTAACACACTAAGTAATTAACTCACGGAGCAGCGAATGCTGATGAACCTAATTGATTTTGGGTTTCATCAGGGTGCGTTAAAGGTTGCTGTATTTAAACTGTATTTAAAATTTCTCTGAAAATGTATTTTTCTGCCAACAGTTGCAAACATTTGCAAAACAGTTGTAAGCGTTTACAAATAGTTATATGGTCTACCGTTCACTAAAGTTGTTTTTAGTCCGCCAAGTAACGAACACAGTGCTAAGGGGGCGTTGCTCATCTTTTTTTTATAGGGTTGTGTCTGTCAATCATTCTTTTTCTTCTTATTTGTCTTCTTCTTTATTTTTTTTTGTCTTGTACGGCAGGATAACTGCAGCAACAGCCAGAAAAAGCAATTCTTCCTCGAGCAGCAGCACGTTGGGCTTCTTCCTGACACAAATCCATTTCCATATTCTGGAAGTCCATCTGTATCTGGGAAGGGTTTGCTTGCCCTTCTTATAGGGTTGGGTCCATCAATAAAAGGTAACGTTGCTCCGAAGATTTGCCCGACATTCATCTGCTATTTTATCAGGAGGTCACAAAAGGTCCAAACATATCAAAGCAGTGGCAAAAAAAGTGGCAAATACATGCTAATCATCACAACACTGTCACACATTTGCTAACAGTCGCTAATGTTCGCCAGTTGTCTTTCGCTAACACTTTCTTAAATATTGATTGTCGCTAAATGTCGCAAAATTTGCTACATTCCTCAGCATTTGCCGCACTGTGTGATACGGGCATATTCTGTCATTTTTCTCTATTAATGTTAAGATAAAATAGCGTAGCTTGCTAATGTTAGAATACGGTCCTGGGTTCGAGTCCCAGGCTCGGCAAGGGTGTTTCTGTGTGTGTCCTTCCTGTGCTTGTGTGGGCTTTCTCCGGATACTCTGGTTTCCTCCCACAGTCTAAAGACTATAGATTGCCCCTAGATGTAATTGTGAGTGTGAATGGTTCAGTGTGTGTTTGCATTGCTATGGAAAGGTTCAGGATGCACACCGTCCCCATAATGTCCAATATTTCTACCATGTTTATTGAACGTCTAACTAAAACAACTATATAACATTCAAGGTCGCATATTATTCAAGGAAAAGGTTTAAAAATATTGAAATGTCCTTTTTTTGGCCTGCCCCGGTCAAACTTTTCCGTGAAGCCGTCTGTCACAATGAATGCGACCATTTTTAGAACATGACTCAAAAGCGAGTCAACCAAAGCCCTAGCCTAAGCCTCGTAAAACAATTTCCATGAATGATGCCCCCTCCGCTCCCCCTTTTAAAAGAATTGGATTATCTGATGTGATTGATTTCCCGGGTATCGTGAGGCTCCTTTGTTTAGAATGTAAATAAATCAGAGGGTCACCTTCAGTTAATTAGCTTTGGTTTGGCGTCACTCGGCTTGAAAACATGTCCCCTCTTAATTTGGGTGTCAGCACGCAAGTTTAGACCCCGTATTTGTACACTACTATCTATGTGGAGTGATGTTCCTCGAGATGGAGTAAAAAAAAAAATAAGCATGTGTATAGAAGAGTAGCAAATTCCGTGTGTAATTTAACTTGTGTTATGTTATAGATCGGTAAGTGTTAATCAGCCAGCATAAATACTAGAGATACACTAGAGATTTTTGCATATAAATGTAACAAGCATCAGCAGGTGAAGTAACCTTTAGTCTGTCCATAAAAGCACAGGCTTGTGATAATAAGCATTGACTTTCATATCCATTCGTTCTGCTAAATGATCCTGTCTGTCAAGATATGACCCATAATTCACTTCTTGTCAGAAAGAGGACTAGGACTGAAGGCTAAAATTAACCTGCACTATATATGCTGTCCAGCAGTATAAAATTACATTAAAGATAATGACAGATTTCAAATGACCTTTAACATCCGTACTTATCTGTGGTAAGAAATCCAGCTCGGTAATTAACACTGCTGATCGTGATTTATAAGAGAACATTCTGGATTATTTTATACAAAAGAAAGTAGTCGATTTCAAACGGAGATCCACGTGATGGGCTGTGTGGATGATATCGATTCGTCTCAAGTTCAAGTTCATGAAAGTATGCGCTTGACTTTATGTAGGTATTCAGTCTTTATTCTTTCCTGGTAGTGAAGAGGCACATGATTTATTGTGGTATTGACAAGATGACGGAATGTCCCTGGCTATCATTTTAACTACATTGGCTGCGACATCATCATGCGACATCAGGCTAGTGTCTTTGTTTCAGTGCAAGTCACTATAATATATAATATATATACTTCCATGAAATCCATTTAATCTTCCCACTGTGCATAAACATATTAATTGGGGTGTGAAAACACATAAGCACCCGAGTTCTGACCATGCCAAGGTGGTAGTGATGCACTTACTCCCTCCTTTGTCAGTCACAGTGACATCAGCCAGTAGGGGGGCACCTACAAACACTTTTCGACTATTGTGCCAGGGTAAGCCAGGACTATCTCAAGTCTACCAGAGGCTTGTATCAGGGGGCTTTAAGCCTCGAGCCAACATCTTGTACATATTGCTATTGAGTAATCATCAGGCCAAAATCTCTGGGCTTCTAGCCTCAAAGTAGCCCCAAGTAGGCATGATCAATCAATTCCAATCTTTCAAAAGTGTCAAAAGAAGCAGTAATGGCCTTGACTCGCACTAGCCCGCTTGGCTTTGGTGTGATAGTGGGAAAACGGCTTATGAGGTCATGGATGTGAAAGTAGGAAGGTAGCGCCTTTCTTCAACCAGTCCGATGCAATCACCCAGCATCGTACTACAGATTTTGATACTATGCTATGAAAATAGTCACGGTTGGCACGGTGGCATAGTGGTTAGTACGGCTGCCTCACAGCAGTTTCCTCCCACAGTCCAAAGACATTCACATTAGGCTAATTGTCTGTTCTTAATTGCCCATAGGTGTAAGTGTGAATTGTTAAATAAGTGTTTGTTGGCCCTGCGATGGACTGGTGAGCAGTGTATCCCGCCTTCACCCAGAGTCGGCTGAGATAAAGAACAATGTCCATAGGATAATCGGTTTGGCGAATGAATGAAAAAAGTCTGACGTTTTTGAACAGGAAACACTTTAAATGAAAATCTATTTGTAGATTTGTGAGATGAGGCATACTCGACAAAGCAAAACCAGGAAATTAACATTTTTATTAGAAACATTTTTAGCAGACTTGAGAAGGAAATTGGGATTAAAGGGTGAGCGTACTTCTTATCTGGATGGGGAAGTGATCTTAAATATTGGAGCAAATGAAAATTTTATAGGCTTTGAGTTTTTAGCTGTTGTACCAAATGCCGTCCATCTTGGACAAAAACAATGACGCTTGAACAAACATCGAGAACAATGATAACAGCTTTGATGAAACAGGCTTTTAGGAATCTCACTGAGTCCTGCTGACTCCACCAGGCTGTCTGAAATGCCTCCCTTCTATCCTCTCAGGGGTCCAGCTGTCCAGGCAGGAACAGCTGAGGAGATTCCCTGAGATCAGAGACACGCTCCCAAACATCTCCGTCGAAACAACTGACTAAACCCTAACACAACATTCAATATGGCCAAACAGTCCTGTATTGTGATTTGTTGTCAAGACTCATCCTCCATTGAGCCTCTAAATCCTAGGGGACTAACTCGTGAATCAAACTGATGCTTGAAACACTGAAAGAAAGAAAAAGTTTTAGTGTCTGGCAGGGACTTTCTTGGCTGCAGGGTTTTGTTTTGGCCTGCAGTGCTGGAATTCACGGCGATATGGAGGCCGTGGGTGGTACACATTGTTGTTTTTGCAGCAACCTCCAAAGTGTCAAGTCTGTAAATCAAGACACACATCTGTCACCGGAGAGCACCTCTTTTCTAGATGTCATTTAAATCCCAGCCTTCTTGGGAAAGCAGTAGACTGAATCATTCACTCCTTTAGCCTACTCATTTGTCGAACCCCTTAGTCCTATTAGGGTCGCAGGGAGGCCGGAGCCTGTCTCAACCGAAACGGGACATAGGCGGTGTATACCCTGCCAGACTATTGCAGGGACAACATGCACACTACCTTTCACAATCAGTCTTACACCTAGAGGCAATTAGAAACAGCCAGTAGCCTAAATCCACATGTGAGAACATGCAAACTCTACACAGAAACACCCTCACCGAGCCTGGGACTCGAACCCAGGACCTTTTTTCAGTGAGGCGGACATGCTAACCACTATGCCACCATGCCGCCAGGCAGAATAATAAAAGCCCAAATACCCAGACTTTGCCTCGATCCAAATGTGTTTCTGTGAATTATTTTATGTATTTAGGTCAGTTGGGACAAGCTGGCCTGTGTTAGCTTAACAAGCTGGATTTTTTCCCTACTAATCTCTCGGCAGGAGCTTTTGAATGTGCATGGCCATTTCATCTAGGAGCATCCATTTAACCCAAGCAGTAACGGCTGGTAGTAATATTAGGCGGGGAATAAAATATAGTATGTATCAGTGCTGCTACACACAAAAAATAATTATTAGAGATGATTATATCATAGTATAAAGGTTTACGGCGTTCACTGTAAGGTTTATACCACTCACTCATCTGCCGAATCCTATTAGGGCCGTGGAGAGCCTAGTGCCTATTTCAGCCGATACTGGGCGAAAGTGGTGTACACCCAGAACAGCTCAACTGACAATTGCAGGGCCAGCGGCACACACACACACACACACACACACACACACACACACACACACACACACACACACACACACACACACACAAAACCAT
>JBCNYG010000021.1:7231980-7243006 GCA_039654305.1 Porochilus rendahli
AAGAAACATGTAGGTACTGGATCCAGCACACAGGTTGATGATTTAGATGAAGAAATTAATGCAATTAGTTCTGTCTCCTTAATGGGGCTAGGGCTCTAGGGCTTGTTTCACTCTGAATAATCACATAACAATGTAATCAGACAACAGTCACTTATATGCTACATGAAACTACATTCTGGGCTGGAAAGAAATCAGCCACAGCTTTGCTTCTTTATACATTTTGTTGTATTTTTCTTACAACCACATACGGAGCTTTTGTACTTGATGTCTAAAAAAGTCGATTAAACATTTGTTAACAGCAAGTAATCTGATTTTGATGTCTGCTAACCCACTTATATAATACTACTCACAATTTAAGTGACAGAGTTTCAATAAAAAAAAGCATTTAGCAAATTCCAGGCTAGCAGGGAAAAAAACCCCCACAAAGAATAACTCCTAAACGAAGCTCCTTTGTGGTTTTCTCCTCTTTTCAAACTCAGATTTATTTATACTTCCATCATTCAGGCTTTCAGGCCACGCCAGGGCAGAAATCAGAAAATGTACACAAGGATAGAAGGCAGAGTGCTTTTCTGTCACTCACTGTCAGTATTTTCCAAACGATGACCTTCTCAGCAGCGGATGTATAAGAAGCCAGGAAAGAGGCTGATCTGAGAGAAATAAGATCTCAAAGCAGAATAGGGGAAATGGAGTACAGGGCACACCAAACGCACTGCCGGGGCTGAGGAAGGATAATAACTGCACTGCCTTCGCGCAAAATCTAATTAAATTAAAAAAAAAAAATTGCCAGTTCCATGTTATTGCCTCTACTCATTAAATACCTACTCAGCCCTCGTAGTCCCAGCCTTGCAAGATCACTGAACAAATTTAATTCTGCGCCTGCTCTCAGCTGGAGCCTCCTTCTCCAAATGAGAAAAAATGGAGACAAGATGGGAGTGCTGGGAGTGGAGGCATGAGCAGAACCATTGGGACATTGATACAGAGATTTGGATTCTTGACACATCAGAATGGATGCTGTAACAGAAATAGCCAGGAGGACAGCTATTTCAGACAGACTGATGATATTGATAGCACTTGAAATCTTACTGCTGTCAAATTACTATCCAGATATGAACATTTATGTATTTGTAAGTCTGGAAAGCTTAGTGCTTGGCACGTACGCCCCACAGCAAGTGGCTGCGCGTTTGTTGGCCCTGTGACATTCTAGTCAGTCGTTCAGGGTGTACCCCGCCTTTGCCCAGAGTCAGCCGAGATAGGCTCCAGTTTCTCCGTGACCCTCGTAGGATTTTTTAAATTAGCCTACAAAGGTAGCAATGCATTAATCTTATGTTCCACAAATTAGGGGTTAAATCTGCAGAGGTGTAAACATACATACTGTACCTTGTAGTGTACTCCTAACATAGTTTCCCCTGTCCTCTTTAATCCAAACCCAAGCTGACTGAGACACAAATTGCACAGTCTCTTCTGGTACAATGCTCAGTTCTAAGCCTGGAGCCAGAATATTAATTTATGTCGCCTCATAATTTCAATTTGGAGAGCTCCGGTTGCCTTTTTATGTTGACGAGATAATCAAAATCTGCCTCGCAGCACAGTGGCTTGTGTTTATCATTGGCGCCTCACAGTTGGAAGGTTCTGGGTTTGAATCTTGGCCAAGGAGAGGAGCTGCCATATTCTTCTCATGCTTGCATGAAATTCCTCTGGATATGCTGGTTTCCTCCTATAGCTCAATACATGCACATTTGTTTGATTGGCTACTCTGAATTGCCCATCATTGTGAATGAGAGTGTGAATGGTTATATGTCTGGTGTCCTCTTCAGGTTTCCACCTAAAGTGCCCACTGCCTCTCACTTATAGTCACTGGGATTGTCTCCGGCTTCCCCCGCAGCCCTGAAGGATATGTGGTATAGATAATGAAAGGATTTGGATATGGTGGAGTCTCACACTTGATTTGGTACTAAACATTGGCTAATACTGCACAGACCTCTTAATCAAGAACACTTGTACATATATCACCCATGCAGTTGTCCAATCAGCGGTTGCAGTCGTGTAGATTCAAGTCCAGACCTTCAGATAATTTTTTCAAACTTTCACTGTCCTGCTTTTTGGCTGGCAGCAGTAGAACCCAATGTAGTCCTGTGTTGTTCCACCTGAGCTTTTGATTCATCGTGATGCGTGTTCTGTTAGGCTTTTCAGCCCACCGCAGGTGGAAAGAGTGCTTGTTTGACTTCCCAGATCAAACCAATCTGGCTATTTTTCTCAGTGTCTCTTATCAAGAAGTCATTTCTCCCTGCAGAACTTCAGGATGTTTTTTCCTTTTAATACAACACCAAAGACGTTGCATGAAACCCCTCCAACTACAGAATGGGTTGATGGGATCATATCATGAATGGACACATGCAGAGGCATAGCTACCACTACTAATAGAGTGGTAGGTAAGCGGAATACTGTGTGCTCCGGATGCCTAATTAGAGTAATTCTTGTCGGCTTTTTCACTTAAATCTTTTATTCATGAGATTTTCTAATTCTACGTGCTCTATGCTTGAACGCACTTCCTGAAGACAGTGTACATAGTCAGAAGAGATTTTCACTCATTGATTCATTTGCCAAACTGCTTAATCCTATTGGGGTCACAGGGAGGCTAACTCAGCCGACTCTGGGACAAGACAAGGTACACCCTGAGCAGCTCTCCAGTCCATTGCTGGGCCAGCACACACACAACCATTCACTCACATGCACACCTAGGGGCAATTGGGAACAGCCAGTTAACCTAATGTGCATGTCTTAGCACTTGGGAGGAAACCAGAGAACCTGCAGGTTGAATATTATTTCACAAGGAGGGTTTTTTTTTATTTCAAAAAGAAACAAAAATTTTTTTGAAATGGATTAACAAAAAAATCAGTCTCCTTTGTACAACTGAAAGAGCAGAATTTAGGAATCATTCCAGTCAAGGTCAGTCCAGTCACAGATGATCAATACCAGTGAAACATGACACAACCCAAGACCATCTCTGCCTCCCAACACCCACAGTTGATGACATTAGAATGGTGTTGTTGTGCCCCTTCCGGCCTGCCTTGTCTATTCTCCAAAGGCAGTGAAAGTCAAGAGCTGGCATTCAAATGATCTGCGTTGTCCAACATCATTTGAATAAACCTCTGGTCTTGTCTCAGTCACAACAGCCACTCGACAGCTGAATATATACCAGAGACACTTTTCAATAATTAAAGCAGGGGTTTGACTTAATGAGACTTGACCCCAGATCCCAATTTATGTGGTCGCTTGCCAGGATATTGTGAGCTATGTTGAGATTTGTCAACTCAACAACACAATCTGATTCGCTCACCACTGGAGGTATCGATTAGGTTTCCTGTCTGATTTGTGGGCCGATTAGTTAAGTCTGTAAAACAGTAGGAGGATGTTTATGCTCTTTAATCAGCCTTAGGTCTCCAATAACATGATTTGAGAGTGCACTCGGTATTTGCGTGTGTGGACGACATTGCTGTTGTAGTTCCTCGGCAGATAAATAGAGAGGCACGATTTGTAAAATGCCCCAGCAGAGCACATTTGTTTAGCACTCAAATCCATTTCGTCCTTCCAACAGCTTATTTGTTTGCGCATGTATGTGTGTGTGAAAGAGAAAGCAGAGAGAGAGAGAGAGAGAGAGAGAGTGAGAGTGAGAAAGAGTGTCACGTGGAAATTATGTGATAGAGTTTGCACTTGGCACTTGGTGTCTATGGCCTTTAATCCGCAGCAGCATAGGTAATGTTGAAAATCCTGTTATGGTTTGTCCACATTAGCAGTTTCAGTCAGACAGCCAAAGGTTTCTCATGCACAATGAAATGAAAACGACAGAGGATGCAATGCTAGGCGCTCACACCTTTATACCATTCCCACTATACTCACTGATTTAGACAATACATTTACATTACATTTACAATTATGGCATTTAGCTGACGCCTTTATCCAGAGCAACTTACATTTATCATTTTTATTCAACCGAGCAACTGAAGGTTAAGGGCCTTGCTCAAGGGTCCAATTGTAGCAGCTTGGTGTCCAGAGCCAAAGCCTTAACCACTGATCCACCACTGACCCAATATAAGCATTGGTTATGTCCTCTAGCACAGCAGAGTCCTTTATACAGTGCTGATCACATGACATTCACCTATCCAACCATTCTTTTTACCACTTGGCCGTCAGGGTTGTGAGGGGAGCTGGAGCCAATCCCAGCTGACTTTGGGCTCGAGGCGGAGTACACCCTGAACAGATTGCCAATCTATTTCAGGGCTAACACAAACACAACCAACCTTTCATTCTCACAATCATAAGTTATGGGCGATTTAGAGTAGCTGGCTGACGTAATGTGCATGTGTTTGGACTGTAGGAGGAAACCAGCGTGCCTGGAGGAAACCCATACAAGCACTCTCACTTTTTTAGCGATAGTGGTAACCACTGAGCCAAAATGCTCCCTGACGTTCACATATGTGGTGATATATTTAAGGCTGATCAGTTAAGAATCTGTTTTAGTAAACAGAATGTTGAGGGTTGAAACCGTAGTACCGCCACTGAGCATAGCTGTGAAAAATGTGGCTTGTGGATTATTGCAATCAGATATATATAACATACTGCAATGAATTAAATGTTGCCTTTTCTTCATTTACTGCTCATTTACTGAACTGTTTGGTCCAATTAGGGTCACGATTAGGGTATCTCATCCACGATTGGTAGGAAAAATTGAACGGTACACCCTAAATATCTTGCCAGACTATCGCAGGGCCAAGACTCACACGTACTCACATTCTCACCTAGGGTCAATTTAAAACAGCCATGTCTTTGTACTGTGGGAAGAAACAGAGTACCTGGAGGAAGCCCACACAAATAGGGTGACAACACAAACACCCGAGCCCGGGAATCGAACCCAGGACCTTCTTGCAGTGAGGCGCATATACTTACCACTATGCCACCGTGCCAACTTTCCTTTTCATGTAAACCATTGTGTCATAAAGGGGGATTGGATTAATGAAAACTAATTTCCCACAGCTTTGGACACTAAATAGGACATCTGAGTATCTGCACTTCGACACTTCTGCACTCTTTTTTGTTCTGCCTTCAAATGCATATGTATGAAGTAAAGAACTTCACGTTTCCTAAATTGCTTTTGCACTAATTTTGTGCAGAACCCACAAGTTTATTCAAGCCATATAGGGTAAATTTTTGCATGAAAATTGGTACATCAAGCTGTAGATATCACTCACTCACTCACTCTCACTTACTCGTTTGCCAAGCCTCCTAATCCTCCTAAAGGGTGGAGCCTACCTTTCCCAAAACTGATTAGAGGCAAGATACACCCTTGAAAAGCTTGCCAGGCCATTCACACTCACATCTGGGAGCAATCTGGAACAGCCATTATTTGTATTTGGACTGCGGGAGGAAACAGGAGTACCCAGAGGAAACTCATGCAAGCACTGGGAGAGCATGCAAACTCCACACAGAAACACCTGAGCTGAGCCCGCGACTTTCGTTTGCTGTGAGATGCATGTTCTAACGACTACGCCACCACGTTATCACTTTATAAATAAAATGAGTCTCTTTATATTATACTCCAGGCCAGTGGTACCAAAATATATTGTAATACCCAGTAAGATACATGTTATTGTGGAAAGAACAGTTTAATCGATCTATCTTCTGACAATACTGATAATATTGTGTGCTATCTATGACAAGCACACTATGGTGTAATTGGTCACGATATGATGATGCTGTCAGATTAGCAAGCCTTACTGGATTCAATTCTGTGTCTCTGTCATGTTTTACCAGTTTAGATCAATTCCTAAATCCACATCCATCCCTGCTCCCTTCACTCATTTCTCTTCTGAGTCACTTTCCGGCTCCTCTTATAAATCTCCGCTGGACACGCGGTCCTTGAGTAGCCAAGGTCACTGGTGTCATTTGGCTGTGACTTCTACTCCACCGTATGTATATAAAATGTTTTCCAGGTCTGAAGATAATAGCAAAAACATGGTAAAGTTGCACCACTTATGATGTAGATACCATTTTTGATGTTATTACACTTGTCACGAAAGAGTAGTATGAGATGAAGCAACGTCTGAATGACTCATAACAGTGCTTGTCACAGTAGGAACAAATAGTCCAACACATACATTCCTACATTCCATACACACACACAGAGTTCACAGTCCCCAGAAAAGAGACCTCGGTTTTACCCCTACAATTACAGTCAAAGTAATTACAGTGATCACACGCACACATGGGGAGGGAGGGTAGGTGTTGGGTGGAACAAAGCTCAGTGGGGTTTTGGTTTTTTTTTTTTTGTCAATGTTAGGTGAAGACAGAGCTACATTGCTTTCTACATGCGCGTGTGTGTAAGTTTAGTTAAATCACCCAGCCAGTACCATTACATCAGCGCTGGGCAGAAGCGATACGCATTACTCCTGCCTGCTATACCAAAAAAGGTGATTCTTGAAGAAACCTTTTATATTAATATTATAATGAATACTACATTGATTTAAGATGAAGCTTTTATCCTGCTACATGTTAAAGCAATATGAGTAGATTTTATTTCATTTCTTAGCCTTTATTAACCACTTTATCATGGTTTATCCACGGAATACAAGGTGAGAGGCAGGAATACACCTTGAATGGGATCCTATCATTCATATACTTATTACCACCTATGGGGAAACCAAACATAAACTTACGAATTAGACACTTACCTCTGACCTTGAGTGACCTTAAAAGGTGAAACCACAGTTCTTGTGAAACCCTTCAGTGATTTCTCCGTATGAGTTCTCCTAATTTGGTCTAATTTGGTCTCCTCTGCATACTCCTCTGCAGAACATATCGTAAAATGAGCACAGCGTGACTTTACCCAGTACCTATATAGGGCTCCATTATTCAGGTGGAGGTACCTTGCACTCTGTAATGGCGTTTCTAGTTACCAACAATGTAATAACGTCATAGAACATGCTATAGATTATTCTTGATGGTGGGCACAACTGCATAAATTAAAGCTTCAATTCTGTGTCGCTAGTGTTTATATAATTGAGATCATCAAGTAAAACCCTTTTAAAGGACCTTTAATGGACACAAAAGTCATTTTTCTTGGGCTTTTTTACAAGCCATTTGGAGCAGCAGCTAAAACAATCAAACTCACTATATATAAGCTATATATAAGATGATTTCTTTTCCAATACGTAATTTATAATACACTCAATAATATCAAATGTTGAGTTCATTTGTTATATAACTGTTAAATATCGGGTTGGTAACTGGCTTAGAAAATCCAGATCTTAGATTTCAGTTTATAAGGTAAGAAGTGAAGCATTAGCAAAACAAAAGCTTGCTAATTTAGCTGTGCAGATAACATAGATCTCTTAGCTACAAACCAGATGGGACAATATCTAATTACGGAGGGTAAAGCAATAATATACAGTCCATTTCAAGAGTCCAAGTTATTATAATTTTTTTTTTAAATATAACAAATATTTTGGTGAATATAGACGCTACATCTTGTGAGGTAAAGTAGCACTGATTCCATAATACAATATAAAACTATGTTTATTCACAGAACTCTGATTTAGTTATTAAGTGCATGCTTGTTGGCTTGCTGGTATTTTGGTAAAGCTGTATAAAGCTGTGGTATTCCCTGATTGGGCACTGGGAAGAACCGTGATCAGTGATTAGTCTTTGGGGGAAACGGGGGTCTGTGATTAGGCTTTTAGAACAGCGATGATCCATAAGAGGGCATTGAAAACACTGCTTGAATTTTTTTGAGCTGAATTGTGATCACTGATTGATTGTTAAGTTCAATATTGATCACTGATTGATTAGTGAGTTAAATAGTGATTATTGATTGGTTGTTGGAAAAAGCAGTGATCACTGATTAACTTTCGATTTGAAAACTGATCAATGAAAAAAAATACTTATTTTTAACCTGAATAGGGATCAATGGTTGTTTGGAAATATTGTGATTACAGAGTGGTCATTAAGAGCAATAATAAGCATTGATTGGTTGTTGGGAATACTGGTGATTGCTGATTGGATGTTGAGTCGAATACTGAGCACTGGTTGTTGGAAACAATAGGAATCACTGATTGGTTGTTTGTAAAAGTGATCAGCTATTTTAAATAGTAGTCAATCATTAACAAAGTCTCTACTTTTATTGCTAGAGTGTTAACTATTAAGTAATTAATAGGCATACACAGCAAAAATACCAGATTTAATAACATGATTAAATACATGATTCTAACAGCACGTTCTTCTCATCAACCTTTCACAGCCATAGCAGTGATGTAGCGTTCGCACTGGCAAGCACGGACAGGCCCAAGGCTGAACCCTAAAACAGAAGCCTGAAAAAAATTGCCGAAATGACGACAATCCTAACGCACAACTCCAGAAAGAGTCCATGAATCAGTGACATATGAATGTCGTCACTGAATCAGTGACCCAAATGTCTGTCGAAATGCTCAAGTACAGTACATTTGGAATGACATCCAAGAGAGGATTTTAACCCCGTCCAGGTCTGCATGGAAAGGCAATTCAATTATTCATTTCGAGCATAGCGGCTTGTTATAGAAATTCCTCTGTGCGTGCTGAAGGACGTCTGTAAGAGATTCTCTTCGCTCACGTCACCCAGTCACGAAATGAATCTCCAAAATCCAGCCCCTCCCTTGAGTGGAGAAGAATCAGTTTGGCGAACATTTGCAGTCTCTTCTCATCATGGCTTTCCAAGCCCAGTGTCCTCTTACTCTGTTTGTAAGGAAAAATAAGAAGACGTAATTAAAATTGACCAACGAGACACCTGTCCCCTCGTCCTATTTAGAAGTATATATCCCTTGGAACAGTGGCAGTGCGGGTGGAATGCACCATTGTGGGGGTTACACTTGCTATATTAGAACAAGTGGTCTTGAGTGGCTGAAGACCTAAACAAATAGTACAAAATCCGCTAAATGTTTGCTGCGTAGTATTTATTGAAATACCTTATATTTCCTTATAAGTACCTTCAAATTTTAGTGAAATAATAGATTGGATGTTTGCATTAGTGTAGTAATTAGTAAATAATTTTATACTGGAACAGACAGGAAGTCCTGGAGATTTCAGATTTATGTCAAGAGTAGGCTGCATAGCCATCAGCATGTTTCTGCCCTGCGATGTCCTGGTGAGCTGTCCAGGGTGTACTCTGCCCTCGCCCAGAGTCGGCTGAGATAGGCGCCAGCCTCCCAGCGGCCCTAAGTAGGAATAAGCAGTTCAGAAATGAATGAATGAATGCATTTGCAGAATAAACTGGTCAAGTGTACTAACAAAGTTGAGCAGGTATGTAATAAGATGCTAATCAGTCTGTTGGTTTAAGAAATCAATACATTTAATCCTAAATCCTTTAAGCTTTTAATGTTCTATTTAAATGGGCAAGTATTTAATAATTTAGCCAGTGGGGGACGTGCGATCTGTTCAGGGTGTACCCTGCCTCTCTCCTGAAGTCTGCTGGGTTTGGCTCCAGCTTTCACCTGTGACCGTGACAGGTATGCGGTATAGGTAATGGATAGATGAAATATTTAAAAATGCTTCACAAAGTTTCTTAACCTATTAAGTGCAATAAATGTTTAAATCACATAATGATGTCATTAGTCATTTTATACCACCTCAGAGCTCCAGGGTCCGTTAATCCTGACAACACAAATTACTGTCTGTAGAGAATTTCATGTGCTGTCCCAAAATGTACGTGTACTGAAAATAAATGTGAACGAGGGTATGAATGTTTGTGCATAATGCCTTGTCCCAGTTAGGTTGTATTCCTTCCCTCCCTGGTGTGTTCTGATTCAATTCAATTCAATTCAATTTTATTTGTATAGCGCTTTTTACAATTTACATTGTCGCAAAGCAGCTTTACACAGTAAATTAAATTGGGGAGGAATATAAAATTTAGACACAAGTCAAGAGTGTAAAGGGTAAGGTTGAAAACCACTGTTGGATGTGTGACCTTTGCGCCATCCGGTTGCACCACCGGAGAAACTGTCATGTTACCGGGACAAATATAACCATATGAATTTAAACGTACTTTGAAAAACGTTGTCACTTAACACAGTTCACTGCTGCATCCAGAAGTGAAACCTGCAACTGTATTACATGAGGAGGAACCAATTCATCAATACTTGCAGAGTTTTCTGGGCCTGAGCTCATCTCATATGGACCAAAATAAAGCAGAACTGTGTGCTACTGCAGATGAAGCCACATTCCAGTTTGTTTTATGGGAAAACATAATACACTAAATTAAAACAGATATTGTGTTATATGATTTAGTACCCATATAATGGAGATAAATAAAAATCTCATGCCCTGTTACCTGATTCTGTTGGGGATTCTCTGTGTCTGGTTGCCTTCACTCATGCAGTTCCCAGCAAAGCTTGTCCCTCTGGAGCCACTGTACTCCCTTCTTAATGCCATGGCTCCATGTGTCAGAACAGACACACCTTTAGCAATGCGACGACGTGGTTCATCTCTCCATCCCTGAGGCCGCACAGTAAACAAAGCCTTAGGCAGACCCTCCACCCCAAGTCCGGAGAGGGCTGGGCCCACAGCAAACCACATGTGTGAAGGAGTGGCTTGGCCTGAGAGCCACGCTGCCCTAAAAATCTGTTCTGCCTCTTCATGTGAGCAGTACAGGAGCCGAACCTATTAAAGAAAACAGAAAGAGTGGTATGATAATTGCAGTGATATTATTTGTTGTTCCAACTTAGTAATACTTACTTGTATATGTCTAACTCTTTGCACAGACATCTTTTAGACAGTTTGGATATGTGATCTCTGATGTAATCTTTCAGCAGTGATCAGTCTGAATAAAACTGTATTAAATTGCAGTGACACTTCTGTCTAAGTGGAAAAACAGAACAAACTGATTCTATTTCTCATAGTTTAGAATTAATAGAAATCTAATAGAAATACCCCAGTGCAGCTAACTGGGTTATCAAAGGCCGGCCGTGTCTCTCTCTGTCTGTGGTGAGAGGAATGTAAAAGAACC
>JBCNYG010000021.1:7334887-7350285 GCA_039654305.1 Porochilus rendahli
GTTCTTAAAGTTGTTGTGTTGGAAACAAGAACAATGATCAAGCATAAATATTAGTGGGCTGCAATGGCCTGGCGAGCTGTCCAGGGTGTACTCTGCCCTCACCCAGAGTCGGCCGAGATGGGCGCCAGCCTCCCCGCGACCTTAATTAAGATTAAGCAGTTCAGAAAATGAATGAATGAATAAGATTTGTGGGACAAGGGACACTGTGTGATGGCTAAACCACTGGGGCTATTCATCACCAAAACAGCAGGTCTTGTGGGGTGTTCCTGGTATGCAGTGGTAAGTACCTACCCAAGGTGGTCCAGGGAAGGAAAATGAGTGTCATGGATGTTTAAGGCTCACCGATGCGTATGGGGAGCAAAGGGTAGTACGTTCGGTTGATCCGATTGACAAGCTACTGTAGCGCAATCTACTGAAACTGTTATCTTTTTGTAGGTCGTATGAGGTCATCCTACTGTTGCTCTGTGACAAAGGAGTTGTCGAACATATAGGCCGGTGAAAAATCATTGGAATGTGATCAAGAGAAAGTTGAATGAGCCCAAGCCATCGAACAAAGATAAAGATCATGTAATTTCTGCATGTGTGGTAGTGTAAACTCACCCAAGAGACGAATGAAAGCTGTTATTAAGATGTCAGGGTTATTCCAACAAATATTGAACTCATCTGAATTTAGTATTGTGTTGTTTAAAATTTAATAGGATCTTGATTTCTCTGCATTATTCACAGTCTGACAGCCTTTTTTTTTTTTTAAGTAGAGTCAAAAGGAATGAAACATGACTTGGATGGTTGGCCCATGTCTGTGCCCGAGTTGATGCTAATCATGGGCATGATGATGACAGGCAAAAAACAACAACAACAACAACAACCCTAATTTATTCATAACAAAACTGAGCCCACAAAAAATACAGGCTCAAACGCCACCACTCAGACTTGCACAAAATTAAAAAAAACACACAATGTAAGCTGGGTAGGCAGAGCAAAACATAAACATGGAAATATGGAACATAAACAAAATATGAACTCAGTAATGAGATAATAAAACTAAGTCAGGTGATACAAATGAAAGCGGAAATCAGCTAGGGAATTTATTTAGGGTAATTTATTTCCTCCAGGGCTGAAGTTGATTCAGGCCTAAAAGGAACCAAGCTATCTATTGAAGTGGAGGAAATCGGGGTATCAGGCGCAACTGGGGGCACTGTTTGTTTTGGGCCCATGAACTGTGGAAAGCCTAGGGCCTGCCGGTCTGAAATGTCATAATGTCATATTTGCTCCGCTAATTGCCGGACTTCCCGATCACATACTGAAATTATTTATTGATCATTAACAGCATCAACATGAACATAGAAATTGTAATATTCACTGACGTGAGTGTAAGATTATTTTACTGCTGCAGTCCGTCCGACTATTTCTTTCGGAGCAATTTCTTCTCTGTGATTGACTGTATGCTTTTCTTTTCCTAAAGGCTAAATACACACCTGAAAAAGGAATTTGGATCTCTTACATCGTGAACTGGACACTTTTCGCCACAACACCATCTATTTATCGATCACTGAGAAACTGATAATCTTGCAGTGGAGTCTTAATTTTTATTTATTTATTTATTTATTTATTTATTTTTTAAGCCTGTATGTTAAAATTATATACAGCCGGTACACAGATAAGTAATCACATTATAAAAGGATTCACTACACCCCTGTGCCTTTAGTCTCAATCACATGCCCTAAAAGCTTTTATTCTTAATAAATAAATAAATAAATAAATAAATAAATAAATAAATAAATAAATGGCCTCCCATCATCCCGTTTGTTTAAAGCACATTATCTGTTTATTCTGATATATGGTTCAGCTCTATTTCGAGTGTAAACAAATGCACTAAATGTTGAATGATACCACAGCGTGTCAAAAAATGTCCAAAACGAACTGCCTTCGTAATGTTATAGTTTTCAGTTATATAGTTAAAATCAAAGATTATGTTTATAATCACAGTTTCACAAACCATATTAGAAGGTTTATGCAGCTTTACTGAAGAAATACGCACAGTTGAAGCAAAAATAATTCGATAAATATGGTTTTAAGTGAGGCCTTAATAAAAAGCTACTGCCCTATCACATTGACTCATATCTTGCCATGTAAGAGGAGTGTTATTAAAATGATTAAGCACAGTCGACATGTTTACATCTCAGGCTTAATGCAGGCTTTAGCAATGATCAGTCAGGATATAGCTCGGTCTGCCTCAGTACACACAGCCACAAACACACCTGCACTTGAACAATGCTAGTGTTCTCTCACACACCCCTCACATTGTGCCTGCCGCCAAATCATACCCTTATTAATTGTGATGATGCCCTCAGTATTGCGTCAACTTAAGTATTGAGGCGTAATAGGTGTTCAGTGTTCCTGCTGCGTCACTACTGCGTTTTTATGGCGTACACATCACATATAAAGCTGCTACATATTTAAATTTTAAAACTAAATAAATAAACAAAAACATACCCTGGCATACAGGGAAATTATGTTATGCATCCGAAAATGTTAGCTACAAAATTTGGTGTTGCTGTGATGCTCCTTTCTTCAGGTTTCTCACCTGCCCTTCATATGTAAGCCTAAAAACGCCAATCCTTGATGGGGTATTACTCATTCGACATTACCCTGACTCAGCTTTACACCCTTGACAGCTCGCCAGGCCAACACATACAATCGTTCACACTCACACTCTCACCAAGGGCTGATTTAGAACAGCCAATTAGCCAACTGTGCATGTTTTTGGAATGTAGGAGGAAACCAAAGTACCCAGAGGAAACACATGCAAGCACGGAGAGAGCATGCATGCTTCACTCAGAAACACACGAGCCCGGGAATCGAACCCAGGACCTTCTTGCTCTGAGGCAGATGTGCTAACCACTGCGCGACCGTCCCGCCCAAATATCCCTTATACCAAAATAATGATGATAAAAAAATATCAGACTACATTTTCAGTCAAACCATTTTAAATCCCTCACACGGAGAGTGTCTTACAAATCATTGGTTTAAAAAGTTGTTTATTGAACCATGTTTTCTCCCCAGAGCTGATTCAATTTTAGGCTTGCACGTTCTTTCATCAGAAGCTAGCCTGTTTTTTACTATGTGGTTTGTCATAAATTTCAGAGTGAAGCATTTTGCTAAGTGCAAAGAACATTTCTATTTTTGTCCCAGACTAGGGTGTGAAGATATGATGTACTTTTCATTCAGTGCTAGACTACAAGAGTGCATGGAACATGTTGAAAAGATAAAAGAGATCAAATGCAGGCTGGCGTGTTATGGATGGCTTGAGTGAATTAACTGTTTTATGTGAGTGTGTTGCTGTGATTGATGTCTTGCCTATAGGCTCATGAACGAGAAGAAAAGGGAGCTTATGGACGCTGAATATGACCATAAAATACAGAAGCTCTTGTCTAATATCTAACCGTGATCTCATTCATTGTTGACGGTTTGACAACCTGGTTGTTTGGGCTTTCTCGATCGCGCTTCTGCCTCTGAATGCAGTGCATTTTTCCCTGATTACATAAGATTCAACTGATTCAGATTTTTTCATTCACTTAGTTTTTTCCCCCCCACTTACTTTCACTCATTCATGAACCAGTAAATCCTCTTAGTTATTCATACTTCAATTCAAAGCTTCTGCTTAGTCATGAGGATCCTGAATAGATCAAGAAGTTACAAAGCTATAGTGATGCTTTCAGCTGAAAAGATTTTTCCTTGAAAATGAGCATGGCTTCTGAGACCCCCAGACAAGGCCAGGGGCCAGGGGAGGAGCCTTCCTAGCCCCCCCACCTCCATTTACAGGGTGTTACCAATACCATAACCGCTGCCTCTACATCAACGTGAGCCTGACAAGGTTCAGGATGATGGTAACCATTGGCTGATCTTTAAAGCCATTTTCAACCCTGAAAATACATTTGTGTTTATTTATTCATATTTCATCACTGTATAATCCATCACTCAGTTTACAGTTAAGTGTGTAGTACAATGCTATGATGCTGGTATAAAATATGGCAATAGTAGAACAGTACTGGATTACACAAATAGCTACAAATATTAAACCTAAACAAAATATGTTAATAGCCCAACAAAGCAGGAAAACCCATCAGCACACAGTGCCCATATTGGATACTGGACCAAAATTAAAATCGATAGGCTTCTGTAGTCACCCAGTCCCAACAGCCACACCAAAAATGGTGACAATCGGCGATGGCGTTTTTTTGAGTTTGTGACGACAGTCCCACTCAGGAAAATTGGGCCGAGGGAAAATAAAAAGGAAGTTGGTACGTCTACTTATTCATAAAGAACTGGATATGATCTGAAGCAGATTATTCTTCGAAACACATCAGGATTGAGAATTCAACAGCAATGTGGTACTGATATATTTAGTATGTACACTACACAGGTACGGTGCAGGGTGATTGGTTCACTCACTATAAATTAAGTTAATCTGACTCTTGATGGCTACAGCAATGTGTTTTACAAGGCAGGTCAATAGGTTTTTCCCTACACCCACCATTTAGCCAGGCTTTAGAAAATCTCCCCGTCTTGCCACAGTTGCATGGCAGTGCAATTCATATTCAATCCACGGAGCAATTTGGAATAGCCAGTCAAAATATTTGGATTGTGGAAGGAAAACTGAGCACGCAGAGAAAGCTCACACAGGCATACATGTGTTCCATGAAAGCAACACAATTTGGAATGAACCATACCATATATAATGCTAATAATTATTATTTTTTTACATTTTGAAGAATAAGTAGAGGACAGCATGGCCTCACAGCAAGAAGGTGCTGGGTTCACATTCCAGGCTCGGCGTTTCAGTGTGCATGTCCTCCTCGTGCTTGTGTGGGTTTCCTCCGGGTTCTCAGCTTTCCTCACACAGTCCAAAGACATGCACATTAGGCTAATTGGCTGCTCCAAATTGACGCTAGGTGTTAGTGTGTGTTGGCCCTGTGATGGTCTGGTGAACCGTTCAGGGTGTACTCCAGCTTCGCCCAGTGTAGAATGAGATAGGTTTCAGCCTCCCTGCAACCCTACGAGCAAGCAGTTCGGCCAGTAAGTGTGAATGAGACGTGTTTTCTAACTAATGTGACATTATCTTGTCGGATATGATTGAAGTGCAGCTAGCTAGGCTATTAATCCTCAAGTCTTGCACTTTGAGAGAACACTAGCTTACCTGGAGGAAACCCACCCAAACTCCACATAGAAACGCCCAAGTTAAGTGCTACGTAGAACCTTTTTGCTATGAACGCATAGAACAAATCTGCACAGGGTTCTGCAGTTGAATTTGTTTTTGTGTACTGTATTCATTTGACTGATGTTCTTTATTTAGTCCAGACATATAACCTGATCCAAATATATTGCAAAGCAAATTAATATCTTGCTTAAGGGCCCAATTCTGGCTTTGTGACAGCTCTTGGCTTTGAACGCTGATTTGCAGCCGTTCCTGTTCTCTTAGACCACTTCTTTATAACATTATTCGTGGTTTGAAGGCAAATCCAATATATTATAAAATCATTTACTTGAAAACTCTTCATGTACTCTCGTATCTAGAAGTATGGAGTTTTTATTCCCTCGAGTAGCTTTTGGTCATATTTGCGTCTCTCAAGAGGATGACAGTTAATCTATACCCGGCTCTGCCTCACGCTCAGATCTGACATAATGGCCTCCGGTAAAAAGCAACACACCCAACGCAGCAAAGCATTAGCATTTTAGTATCTCTTACAGTAGCACTTTAACAGGAGTCATACACACAATAATTTATCAACCCACTTCTAAGCCAATCGCTACAGTGACTACAAAGAACGCTTTACAGAAATTGTGTGGCAATGGTGCATGCTGGTGATGTGATTAGGCTATACATCCTGCTCCCAGCATTCCCTTTATTTTATTACTTCACGCACATTGCAAGATCTTCTTTCAATTATTCAGTCTGCTGTTGTTGTTTTTCCCCATTCCTCTCAACACAGTGTGTGCAATGAATTTGTAAGAGGCAAAGCTGACAGACTGCAGCTTCCATTTTAACCACAGAGGAGAGGCCTGAGTGACATTTCCATGTATAGAAACATCCAACCCACCCCGTGTGCTCCCCCTCCAAAAAGCATGCGTCTCTGATGCAGTCCAATGCAATAAAACTCTACCTCTTATCAAAGGCTTCTGAAGTATCCCATCCCAACCTCCCGCGGGGAAAAGATCTCGCCCTGAAAGATGAAGATAATCACAGGATAGGATCAATGAAGGCAGAAGAAGAGAGGAAGCCACCTGGTGCCATCTGCCATTTAGGAGGCGCTGCCCCCCAGGCTAGGATTTGACAAAAACAATGAAAATTGCTGGCCAGCAGCTTATAAACGCTAAAATAAATCTGTTGTTAGACATGATTTTACTGATTGAACTCGCCATGTCTTTGGTCTACAGGATCTACAACACTAGTACAAATTGTAATGATGAAAATGTATTAAACCAAGTAATTAGCATTTGGATAGCTGATATGGATTGTAAACTTAAACTTTTTTTTTTTTTTTTACACCCAAGCCAACTGACTCATCAGGCTGGAGCTTCTCCCCGGTTTACGTAGCATGAAGAGTTCAACTCCTGGATGGGAATAAAAAATAATCATTTAAATAGTTTTTTAGTGGTACCCATTTATACTGCTGGGTGGACAGAGGCACACTTGTGGTTAAGACCTTGGGCAGGTGTCCTAGCTAGTTAATAATAACCAATTTATTCTTATTCATTTAAAATATTTTCCCGTTTATGATTGGTGGAAAGCCATCGGCTAATTCTTGGTATTCTTCTACAAGTTGACTGGTTCCATTCTTAGGAAAAGTTGGATTAGTTGAACAAGTTGAAGCTCCCCTGCTCCCAGGAAATGGCTGCTTATTATTTTCAAGACTTGACAACCAACAACCAACCGATAAAATTGTGTGGTGAGGGAAGGAAAAGAAAAGAAAAAAGGTCTCTTTACTATAAAATCTTTTAATTCCATATTGTGTTCCAAGTTTTCCTGGAATTTGTCTAGAATGAATCAGAAATGTCAGAAGTATGCAGAGAGTGCTGAAGCTTCCAGCAATCCTGGCTGACTCACATCAGCTATGATGACTTTCATCCAGACACTCATCCGGCCATACAATACCGACAACCCACTGACTGCTAGCATAGTAATGTGACTACTTTGTAAATATTTGGAATGAATAATAGAATGGAATAAATTCAGATGATGGAGGGTATTATAATGCCTATAAAACGAATCTGAATAACCTACGTCATACTTGCACATCGGTCAATAACTGCTTATTGTAAATGATTAGAAGAGTGAAAACCCAAACTTAAACTCTCTACATTGGCTGAAAATGTGGACATTAAATCACTCAAGTTTCACAACTTTAACATGAAACATTTGACGAAATCAAGAATAACACATTTGATGTTTGTAAGACTAATTTATGTTTATGTTTTTGTACAAATGGAGTTTGTGACTTTTTTTTTTTGCTAAAATACAGAAAAACCCTGGCTGTCGCATTCCTTTTACGATGCTCTGTATACTTAAGCTCTGAGAGTTACTAAGAATATACATTATGACAGACCACCTACTGCTGAACAGATGGCCTCCTGGTGGGTGACTTTCAGTTCTCATTTTGATGAAAGCACAATGCTCTACTCTTCTAAGTATCTATTGTAAAGCCACTAGTAGCATTAGCAATCTGAAGGACAGATCAGACCATTTGAATTTCAGTGAATGTGTTTATCTTATTGGCTCATATTTACCAAAGTTGTTTATGGTAGAATCTGATCATAAAACACTGACTATGTATGAAACACATACTATGTATGATCGAACTTTCAACTGTCTGAACTTTGTGTATGTTTGAGCCCAATATTTTAAAAGCCTGATTTTTTTTTTGATGTGCAATTAAATAATTTAAATAATAATCAACAATAGCACATACAGTACATGTATACACACACACACACACACACACACACACACACACACACACACACACACACATGGCATACTATTCACTAAGTAATGGCAGGAAAAATTTCATAGATGATCTCAATTCCGCACTGAGAAACATCTAATATACAGTAGGTAAGGTTTTTAAAAGTTTCAAAACACTTTTGTTCACACAGTCATTAAAATTCTAAGTAAATAAATTTGAAGTCAACCCCAAAACATTCCAGGTGACCTTAACCTTAATTGAAAGTTTTCGGGATGTGCTGAAGAACACTTTATGGAGTGGTTAAATTTTCCCCTCATCGATTCAAGACGTCGGTGAGGTTTGTCTGCAAGCAGGATTATGCAAAAATTTATGTTTTATGAAATTTCTACCATAGGCAGGGCTTTGGACAGGGAAGACTATATTAAAATTTGGAGATGATCCAGTTCAAATTCTGAATGCAGGAATTTTTGAAAGGATTTAACATTGTGAAATACGAGGAATTTTTACATTTTGGTTCATATCGGGGGTATTGGGTTTCGCAGAGGTTTGCTCTCTGAGTGCTCTTGTTATCATCTTACCTTTTAGTGGGCATACTGCATGGCATTTTAAAGTAACACCCCCCCCCCTCGTTCTTTATGTAAACGAGTTATATATTAGTAATAAAGAAAATGTTGTTTAAATCTACAGTATACAACATCCAACTATGGGTCTAGTGTGTAATTGCTTTCAAATCAACTTTGTTGAATAAGGGTCCTTGGTTTTGACAGATTAATGTGTTCACGGTAGAAAAGTAAGAAATTCCAGCATACAGTGGTAGGGTAGAAGAATAAAAAGACGTTATCATTTCACAGCATTTTCGCTCGGACTGTGAATTTCAACAAGAAAACATTCCCTTTTCTGAGTGAGTGCTTTCGGAAAAGCTGTGCTCCATTTCCTAGATTGCAAAAAAAAAAAAAAAAAAAAGTAATTTTTATGCTTAAATTCCTTGGGGACAATTTAAGTCCACAGACTGCATAAAGGTTGGATATTCTCACTGTAGAGTTTCTACAACATCTTATAGCAAAATATATATATAAATAACTAAAAAAAACACTCTATAGTGCTGTATATAACAAATGAGTTGTATTGCATCATAAATAAGAGCCAATCATGTTTCAATATGCAAATACAGTCAATGCAACACAGAGATAATCATAACATGCACATGGACAAGATAATCTCGATTTCATGATTTTTTGTGTGTTTTCATTGCTCAGTGGCAACGTTTTTTGGAACCACTCATCACCTATGTAATATACTATATAGAAAATAAACGATCTAGTCATGAAAAAATTACTTTGGAGTGAGTTTACAGTGTCCTGATGGGACAATTGTTTAGAATATCGCTCCATGGTATCATAACTACTTATTTTCCAGCCATCCATCTCCCAAGTGGTAAAATAAACCTTTTATTATTTAAAAAAAAAAATAAAAGGTATCTAAATTTGTAAAATTACCATCCACTTGATCCACATCCTGGTCCCCCTCATTCACTCCTTCGTGTATCTCCTTATCCCTGCCTCAGGTGTGACTTTTTATTTTCAATTTCATTTGCAACAATGGCTCCCAAAATCAAGACTGTAACTACGACTATAAGTGAAAGAGGGTCCATAATGAAGGCAAAAAAGGGACCCATTTAAAGAATAAAATGGCACAGGATTCAGCTGCCTTTGTGTTCAGGTCATAGTTTAAAAATACACACGCACAGACACACACACCAAAGACCCCTGTGGCTTTTTTTTTGGTGTGAGGTGCCTCTCGCACCGGGTCTCTAAGCAATAAGTAGCTTTATTTTGTCGCCATGTGACATCGCATTCAATGTTATGTAGGCATGTCACAAATACGCATCGAGACCCCAAAGCCGCTCAGCTGCCATCATGCCAGACAGATCGTAATGCTTAGGCACCACAGAGCCTGTGTTGACATCATCCATCCAGCTTTGGGTCTTTGGACTGCCTTTGCACCAAAGCCCTGTTGGAGGCCAAGTTGTCAAGCACCAACAAAGCCGCACAAGAGGCATGATTACTTTGTTACATGTATTTCTTTTTGTAAAGATTTGAATCCTGGAGGAGCGGTGGCTCAGCGGTTAGTACTGTTGCCCCACAGCTAGAAGGTCCAGGCTTCATATCCCGGCCAAAGGCTTTTCTCCAGTCCAAAAGATATACACATTTGGTCAACTGACTGCTCTAAATTGCCCATAGGAGTGAAGGGTTACTTGTGTCCTTGCTTTCCCAGCATTAGGTTGACAACCTATTCAGGGCATACGCCACCTTTCACCCAAAGTCAGCTCCAGCTTCCCCTGTGTTCCTGACAGATAAGCAGTGTATATATAATGGCTCCAAAGTAAAATATATATTTTTTTAAATCCAGGTAAAAGGTTTTGTTTAAGAAGAAGATTTTGAACTTACAACCTAATAAATAAACTACAACTCTGTACACACACCTACCCAGGAGCAAATCTTCTTGATTTAAATATCAAGTTAGCCTAATAGGCATGCCCTTGGACTGTGGGAAGAAACCAGAGAACCTAGAGGAAACCCACACAAGCACAGGAAGAACAGACTCCACACAGAAACAGCCTTACCAGGCACGGGGCTTGAACACAGGACCTTCTTGCTTCTAACCATTACACCACCGTGCCGCCATGCCCCAAACAGTAAATATGAAAAATTTTCCTCCTGACAACTTATTGTGATTTATAATGATGACTGTGGAATTCAGATTACTCAGTGATAATATTAAATGTTGTTGTCGTGGATGATCAAT
The DNA here is from genome assembly GCA_039654305.1 of Porochilus rendahli. Classification (NCBI taxonomy): domain Eukaryota; kingdom Metazoa; phylum Chordata; class Actinopteri; order Siluriformes; family Plotosidae; genus Porochilus; species Porochilus rendahli. The sequence continues at coordinate 7,345,657 of JBCNYG010000021.1, forward strand.
AGGTCCAATTTTCTAAACGACCTTCAATTGAAACTAGATTAGGTTTCTACTTAAAACCTTTAAAAAACATGACCATTTAAAGGCCAGTTTATACTTGACCCGTGCCTTTGTAGCAGACAAATCAACATCGTTCATATATTCACCTGCATACTTCACCTACATGTGGATAATGTAAAGCAATAATCACTAAAAGGCATGTCAGAGACAAAACCTCCCGGTCTGCTTTCCAAATTGAATTGTAAAATATTTAACATTGCTGTGCTATGACCAGCCATATTAAAAAGTTTGTGATTGCTGTCATGAGGTGCATCTCCCAAGGTCAGGGGTTCAAGTCCCACTACCAACGGGTTGTCACTGCTGTCCCCCCAGTGCAGCTAACTGGGTTATCAAATAACGGCCATGTCTCTCTCTGTCTGTGATGAGAACCATTGCTGATTTTCATCAAGAGTAGGCTGCATAGCCATCAGCGCGTTTTTGCCCTGTGATGGCCTGCCAAGCGGTCCAGGGTGTACTCTGTCCTCGCCCAGAGTCAGCTGAGACGGGCGCCAGCCTCCTCCTGACCCTAATTTGGATTAAGCGGTTCAGAAAATGAATTAAGTTTCAAGTTTCGAGTTTCAAGTTTCTTTGTCATGTACAGGTAACAATGAAACATCACTACCGGCAATGAAATTCTTAGACTCAGAGTCCCCTCAAAATTGCACTTAAGAAAAAAATATTGCACATAAATTTGTTCTGAGAAATGAAATACAAAACAAGAACAAATATTGCACATAATGTATTATTACACTAGAAGTTAATTAATGAATGAACTAACTAGAATTAGTACTTCATGACTGTCTAGAATTGTCATTAAATATATAATTGTGGAGGGCACAGTGGCGTAGGGGTTAATACCTTCACCTCACTACAAGAAGGCCCTGGGTTGGAGCACTGTGTCTGGCAGGGGAGTTTATATGTTCTTCACACGCTTGCGTGGGTTTTGTCTGGATGCTCTGGTTTCCTTCCACAGTACAAAAACATGCACATTAGGGTAATTGGCCATTCCGAATTGCTCCCTAGTGTGAACAGATGTTTGTACTAGAAAACAGGTTCTGCAGGGGGCTTGCAACCCTCATAGGCCAAAACATACACTGCATCAGAAACCACAAAAATGTCCCAATGCATCATGGGTGTAGAATAGGATAATAGAGAAATAAATAAATAATGAAATGTATTCTGAGACACATCCCTGGTTTAGTCAGTGTCACATGGTGATGCACTGCCCCCTCCATTTAAATTGGTAATGCACCACATGAGGGCTTACTGTAATTTTTTAGCACATGGGAAAAAATGATGCTGCAAATAATTGCAGGATAGGAAATTATGTATATATATACACATATTCTGAACTGTATTCTAGGGTATTTCTAACCATATTCATGTTGCTACTTATTCTTATATATGAGATTGATTTCATCTGTAGTTTTGCTGAGGTTTGTCATGTGTGTGTGTGTGTGTGTGTGTGTGCGCGCAATGATAGGGTTTTTTTTTATATACTAATATTTTTTCACTTGTTTTTCCACAGTCACACATTGTGCACTCTATATAGTCCTGTTGAAATGTGATGCATGGTTGATATTTCATCCCACTGTGGACTCGTTTCATTTTTGTCCCAGGAATGAAAACAACACAACAGAGTCTCCAGTGACCTTCAGATGGAAGCAGCAGCTCTCATTCTCATACGCCATCATTTATATGTACACACCTCAAAAATCACCTCGTCATAGCTGACCACTCAATCACTCTTATAGCTCTACATAGCCGTCCTTGACGTGATTGTGCTCTGATTGATGCTTGACTTAGTCACCCGAGATGGTGATTTTGAACCATTTGACTATGAGAACACTTATTGCCGGCCAAAAGAGTTCAGTTGACTGAATAGATGATAAGGCTCGAGATTTGGCTTTGGAAATGCAGTCTTTGTAGTTTTTTACTATTATAAACTAAGCTAGTAGCCTAACCAATTATGCACCCGAGCTGAGATGGAGGTCTTTGGATATCAATTACTAGTCGCAGTAGTGAAGCTGGTACTGTTTTCACCTCTGTTGTTTTTTTGTGGTTACGCAAGCCTTTCCAAATTTTCAAAGTAGCAATTTTGGACAAAAGGCTACAATGGGTTTATTAAAAAAGGTTATTTTCGTACAAGTTCAAAGTCAGCAAAATTGCCTAAAATTGTTTATGACATTATTTCATAGTTTATATTTACATATTGTAACTGCAACAGAAACCACATCAGGTGAGCTCTGTGCTTTGAACTGTGTTAATAAGCACTATGCAGTGATTTGCATATCCCTTCAGAGTAAGTTCATAGTACATAGACACATGAGAAACCAGCTCCGTAAGATTTTAATAGAAATCTGCCTGGGATTGCAATTTTTATAACTTGGCTAAATTATAATGAAATGTCTCCCCCTGGTGGGTATCTGATGAACATTTTTCCATTTACTGAAGAATAGAGAATTTTCTGGATTTGTTTTTTGTTCCCTGCCACCAAACATGATCCCATCAAATCAAGACAAGATGTTAAAGTGTATATATATATATATATATATAAATTATTTATTTATTTATTTCTGGGGTCACATAAATCTATGCATAGCTCTTTCAGTCTTTCATTTAATAACAAATATCTTGACACTTTAGGTGAAGTCATGGCAATGAGCTAAAAGTGAACTCCAATCCAATCTAAAATACTTGGTTACATTTAAACCCTGATGTAATTGGCAAGCATGGAGGTAGACATCCCTAGAAGTTGCAAAACTAAGCTAAATCTGTATGAAATCATCAGGAACCACACATTTTATTTTCAAGAGTAGCTTCAACAGAACTTCAGATGATGCCACTGTTGCATAAGATTAGGAAGCTTCGTTTTTTTTTTTTTTAAATAAATCTGTATCTTTGTAAGCTGCATTGGAGAACACTGTTACACTAAAACTGCTACACTCAGGAATGGCCAACGCTAATGGCTGCTCCTTGTGTGCTCTGTTAGAATCGACATGGAGGTAAGAGGAGATAAGAGCAGGCTCGTCTGTCCAGATCTGGTTCCCTTCTCTCATGGCGCAGAGCAGCGTTCAATTGATTTTTTGCCCTCTTTAATGGATTTTCACTGGAACCCTTCACCATTCAACATTAATATTTCATTAGTTTCGCCTTCCATTTCCTGGGTTTTAAGAGCACCAGGCTGGTTTACAGTGAGTGCTCTGGGTCAATGGGGTGCTAGCAGGAACTTCTGTGGGTGTATACATAAACTAAAGACAACATTGCCAGTACTGTACAGTATTAAGATTTTGGGGCAAACAAAATCTGAAATGGGGTGATCTCAATTAAACCAGAATCCTGTTGATGTTCGTCTCATGACCACAATTAGCCAAATTGCTTTTGTCCTGCATTCGATACAAGATTATGAGGAAATAGTGTGATGGTGGAGTGCAGGTGCACTGGAGTGTACTAAGTCAATTAGACATATACAGGTCACAGAGAATGCTGCCCCAGCAAAGCAACATGTTTTAATATATAAATCAAATCACCCATTAAAACACTGCACCCCAGACTATTTCAGAATTAAGGATTCTTAATGAATTGAGAAAAATATTACATTAAATTGTATCTCAGGATATCAGACTTTTAGGATGCCTGAAATTCTGCCTCCCTCCTGGCACATATACTCAAATATTCTCATCTTTTATAACAATCACTGCTCCCATTACTTTTCTGTAGGTCGATACTTAAGTTCCTGGGTGAACGAAACCCTAAATGTATCTTACTTTTAAAATAAAAGCCACAAAAACAGAATTCCAAGATGTTAAAAACATGCAGACGTCTTCAAAGCCAATGATTCACCATGATGTGCAACTACAACCACTTCGGATACATTTTCACTGCAGTCATCGTATTCCTACATTGGTTACATTTTGTCACTACTGAACTGTACTGCCATCTACTGGACTTCACAATTTATTGCAGAGTTGAGCACAAGCTTTCAGTAAGACCAAGTAATTGAAAGTAAAATTACATTTGTGACTCCAATCCAAATTTTAGTATGTTCTTCCTTGGCCAGTGCTACACCCTTCCACAAAGTTGAATAAAAATTGGGTTTTGTATAATCTTTCTTACAGACAAACAAATAAACAGACCTTGCAAACACAGCATCCTTGGTGAGGTAGAGTGGAAGAGTGTTTTGGGCTTAGTTTTGACTTTACTAACATGTTACCACATAAACCCTAAAGTGTGTGAGGATGTGAAACAGCTGGTTCTTCTCCCCAATAAGAGCTTTGGTGTTAGTTTCTTACTAAAATGACAAACTGTGTCCTCCCATTTTTTAAGCAACATTAATAATAGAGGTGCTAATGAGGGAACTTTTATTATTGACAGCTTTATGTACTGGATTTCCTAACACATAGATTACGTCACACACATCAGCTGTAAACTTTAATGTGTTCATTGAAAATATTCCATAACACGTTTATTTGTTTAACCATGTTTCTAGGTGGCGGCACGGTGGCATAGTGGTTATCACGTCCGCCTCACAGCAAGAAGGTCCTGGGTTCGATTCCCAGCTCGGGTGTTTCTGTGTGGAGTTTGCATGTTCTC
>JBCNYG010000021.1:7374863-7404846 GCA_039654305.1 Porochilus rendahli
CATGTGAGTCATTGATTCTATAGCTCCCAGCTAACATTCAGTTTTCAAACAAATCTACTGTTTAACTTGCAAATAATTGATGACCATAGAGGAGAAAGCACTACGATGATCAACTGCTTAGCATTACATCATACTTGTTTGAATCGCATTGAATCACATCCTTTCCTATCGTATCGGTTGCTTTATATAAAGAGCCTTCTGCTTGGTTGGAATGAAGATCTGCACCCATACCGGTCCTTTGCGGACTTTTGACATCCATGCACTATATGGACGATTGACCATAACACCCATGTTTGTTTCTTGATTGTTAGACTCAGGCTTCCATTCTTTTTGGATTTTGGAGTGTAGTTGTGGGGATTTGTGATCATTCATCCAGAAGAGCATTATTAAGGTCAGGCACTGATGTCAGTTGGGGACACCTGGGACAGTTGGCATTCTAGTTCATCTCAAATGTGTTCAGTGGGGTTGAGGTCAGTGCTCTGTACAAACGACTCACGTTTTCCCACTGCAACCATGGCAAGGCATGTTTTCATGGAGCTCACTGTTGTTGTGTGCACAAACCCAATTGATTGACTGGAATAGTGTTGTGTGGCTCACACTGATTGTTTCCTATCTACAGAGCCGTACACTATATTTTTATCATGAACACATTACAGACAGTTAGTGGACTGAGGACATATTAATATTATTAAAAAATATATATATTCTGGATTAGAACAAATGTCTCCAAAAAGTTAAACACATGCACATCTGTAATTCATACAATATGTCAAATATCATGTCAATTGGTTTCTGCCTTTTGAATTGGATGCAGGCTTCTTTTGACACAAGTGATCAGTCATACCAGCACACACCAATATTAAAAAAGGTAAACTCCTATGCAAAGTTTATGATGGTTGCCAAATCTAAAATATCTCTACTGCTGGATACAAGAAGTCATGTTCCTGAGGACTGGCACGGAAATGTAACAAACACGTGTCAAAAGTTACTAGAAAAATAGTTTTTAATGTACTCCCTTAAAGACATTAGCTCTTAGTAAGGTGGGATCACCTCTGATTAAAATACTGGTTGTACGAAAGCTGTAAACATTCATTCAGATGTGAGGAAACACTGGCTACATTCCTCACAATGAACAAAGCTCAAATTGGGGCTTATTAAGGAAATTACAGGTGTTTTATTTGATTACAAAAAAACATACCTCTTTGCACTCTGGGTAAAAAGAAGTTATTTATGGAATGGTCTGGCAAAATCAGATTTATGACCGTTTAAATTACAGGAATGAAAATTAACCAATGGAAATAATAGTGAATCATGGTTATTATTAGGCTGTATAATATTTTCTACCTGTATTTGCATTGTTTATACAGTAGATGGCACAACAACATGCAAGACAGATGTTCAATTGACAGCACCATAAGAAGTCACTGCGGTTACATTGACGGTAACTACAGTAGACGTGTTAGTGTTTAGATTGAACTCAGTGAAAGCGTGCGCACAGAAGTTATTTGATTATTCAAATAGATTCAACAAGTATTTGAGCTCTGTTTTTACCAAAGGTTTTGCCAAAAGTTATAGAAAAGAAAGGTGAATGGAGGTAGCTGTTTTATATTTAGACCTGACTACAGCCTTCATAAAATGTTCAGAAATTGTGATAAAGTAAAAACACTAACTTTTTCATTTTTAATAAAACAAATAGTTTTGTTAATTGGTTACAACATTTAAATCCAGATTTCACAATTGCTTGTAAATAATTATTATCGATTATTAAGGACAACAGATAAAGAAAAGCATTAAATAAAACATTATTTAAGTTGATAAAGAACTGGAAAACAAATACTTTCTCCTCAAACTTATTTAGCATTTATGAGGCCTACATGCCTATCCTTTCAGTCTACTCCATAACTTCCTGCACACTCGACATTTGTGCATGAGATTTAAAAAATTAATAACTTTTACTCCTTTAATAACTTAAACAGTTAACTTACAGTTTAATAACAAACAGACTCTGGATCAAACTACACTGCTCTTCAAGCAAGCTGAAGTGTTGGAACATGAGAAGTGACAGGTGTTTCCTGTTACCAGGTGTGTCATAGAAGACTGTTTAATCATTAGTAACCCTGAATATCTAATCTCAGTCTAAGCTTTGGCTTTGAGCCTTGAAAACTGCATCTGTACTGAAGAAGGGTTAACCAACACGAAGCCAAGAAAGCTGTCTCATGGGCAATTCTATATGAGCAAAGGGAAAATGTCCATCAGAGGTATTTCAAAAACAATGGGCATAGCCAGGGGGGGGGGAATAAAGAGGAACATTCTTCATCAGAGGGGCAAAAATTCAATCACTGGATCTTAACCCAAATGAACCAGCATTTCACCTCCTCAACTGGACTGAAAGGACAAACCCCATAAAACATGCTGTAGTAAAGGCCTAGAAAGGAATAACTAAGAAATCAGGTGGAGTCTATGGCTTGTAGGTGTGATTCCATTAATCCCAGAGATACGCAACTAAACATTAAGTAATTTTTATCCTTAATTTAACAAAAACATTGTTACAAATCTGTAGTTGAAAAACTGAGTGGTTTGATCCAAAATATTTAATTCTCTGCTGCTTTACAAACTTAGATGTAAATTCTAGAGAATAAAAGCTAAAGGGTATTAATTAGCCTTGCTGTTCCAATACATTTGGAGGAGACAGTACACCTGTAGTGTCTAGTTCTCAGACGTAAAAATAAATGTAAATGCTGTCATGTGTCCTAAAAACACACTGTAAATCCAGTCACGCTTAGATGTTGTGCATTTGTAATGGAAAACTCAATGTGTCACAACCCGACACAAGACAGATATTATCCGTTACAGGAAACCCTAACTTACCATACTTTAGTTCACAGATCTGACTGTCTTTTTTCTTGAGCTTTTCGCACACCTTCTCCACTGGCATGTGGTAACTCAGTGGTTTAGAGACTTCGTTAATGATTTTCGTAGCGGCGTCACTTGTTGCTCCAATATAGTAGCACTGCACATAAAAGAACAAATAATTCATTCTTTGTTAGGTCAGGTGAACTGTTCTATGTCCAAATCATGTACAAGCCAGTGACTTACAAATCGATTTTCCTTTCCTTTCGCATCCTTACAGGTTTTTACAATGGCCTTTTCAATGGCGTCACTGGTAAACTTGACATTATTGTCAATTAGTGATTGGTAAAACTTCCCCAGGAAGCTTAAACATACTGTAAGCAGAGAAGAACAGAGTAAAAGGTTAAGTAAGGAATGAATCATAATGAAACAAGAGCAGTCAGAGAGTGCACACCTCTGTCAAGAAATTAATAAAAAAAAAGAAAAAAAAGAAAATACATAACACCCCCACTGATCCTGCTAGAAAACAAACACAAAAACAAACACACAAACAAACAAAAAAAAACCCACACACAACCAATAAACAAACAACCCATCCCCTCACAATGTCAAAGAATCCTTTAAAAAAATTCTGGATACAGGATTTGGTCCAGGTAATCTCAGAGTCCTCCTTCACAAAAGCCGCACACCTGATAAAGATTTCATGTAAACCCACACATAACTTTTGTGTAATTCTGCTAACAAATGCACTGAAACTAAAGTAGAACCTTCCTGACTGAGGTCAATATGCACTGAAGAACACACACAAAACTTATTTATACTATCCTGAAGAGAAAACATCACCTTCCAGAAATCATTTATGTCTTACACCACTTTAAAATTTGATGTAGTATTACACACATTGTGTAAAGTGTGCAAAAAAAATTAGAAGTCGCATATTATTATAATTCTGTGATTTACTTTATGACTGAAACTACTGTCAGTTTTCATTGTCAGTTTCTTCGAACAATGTGGGATCTTCTCTGCTAACGTTTCTGGAGGTGTGATGATGCCGAGTGGTGCCACGTACAGCAGGTAATATGACACATTATTACCAACATACTGTGATCTTTTGCATGATTATCAACCCTGTCACTAAGTACAGTAACAATATCTGATGGAACATTTAGCACTTAGGCTTTCTCTGTACCACGATCGACACAGTGTAGCACTTTCGCCTTGTGCTCGTGTGGGTTTCCTCCCACAGTCCAAAAACATGCACATTAGGCTTATTGGCTGTTGCAAATAGGCTCAAGATGCGATTGTGAGTGTTTGTTTTCCCCGCGACGGTCTGGCGAGCTGTTCAGGGTGCTCCAGCCTCTCTGCGACCCTAGTACGATTAAGCGATTCAGTAAGAGCAATATAATCAATCTTTAGGTGACATGGTTTTAGGTTGACAGTAGCATAACTCAAAGGTGCCAAGAAGATGAATGACACTTTATTGTTATAGTCATGTCAGATGTCACTGCTCACAATCAGAGAAGTACTGAAACAGAAGAGTTTTACAGCAAAGTATGTTTAGCCAATACACTGTATAATTACATTTTAAATGTCTACCATTGCGACTGTGTTCCAAGCACCATACTACTGTTCATCACTACAAGTTTCTATAACCATTTGTAGAGCTCTATATTAAAATACTGTTACTGTAATAGTGACAAAGTTAAGATGTAGCAGTAAACGGGTAGCATATTAGAGAACTTTATATCTGTTAACACATTCATTTTGTACATTCTACACACAAACATGTCACATTTTAGCAACATGCTAACTCACCTTCACAGTCTCCCTCTCTTAAAGCCTCACTGCTGCTTGGCACGAGAGCGAAAACAAGAGCTACCGAAAGTCCACTTAAACTAAACATAGCTGTAAATGTCGCTAAACTTCTAAAACACACGTCACATAAATAATACGTTCTATCAGCCTCAGCCTGAGCCTCAAACACACACACTCTCTCTCATACACTCAGCAAAGAAACGGATACCGGTTCTTAAACACGAAAACGTTGCTACTGCTTCGAGAAAGCTTCCTGATTAAAAAAATATTTCCCGCCTTTGCTTTGACGCCATTGGTTCTTTTGCCACTATTCACAACGCGATTGGTTGCCCCTCTGTTCACGAACCACGCGCTAGCTTTCCATTGGATGGAGGTAATATAGTCGCGGGACAGAGTCCAGTTGGCGCCTTCTGATTGGATGATACCTAGGCATGGGTTTATGGGTTTGTAATTTTATTTTAAAGTACACGTTCCCAACTCTGGCTCTGAAAAACCACCAGGCATACACGTTTTCGGTATTTTCCTTCCACTAATACGCCTAATTCAACTAATTAGCTAATCAATAGCCCTTTCTAGTTGGACTGGGTGTGTTAAGACAAGGAAAACACTAAACTGTGCAGAACATGAGGTAATCTAGGACATGTGGTGTGTGGGAATAGGTTCATTCATTCATTCATTCATTCATTCATTCATTCATTCATTCATAATAATGGATCAGGGCCTACAACAGTGGGTAACACTACGTACATACATGTCATCTCCACAGTCCCATTTTGATCCTGAGCTTGAGTTACTGTTGGTATTTTTTTCACTCCCTCACTCAGTTGCCGAAGTGCTTAAACCTACAAGGCTCACAAAACTTTTAAACTGCACTTTTGAAAAACGTGTACCTCCATCAAGCCTAGGGGAATTACCCATTCATCTTCTACCATCAGTTTTATCATCGTTATTGCAAGCTGATTCTGGACATGGGTGGCACAGTGGCATAGTGGTGAGCACATTTGCCTCACAGCAAGAAGGTCCGGGGTTTGAGTTCACAGCTCGGCAGAAGCTTTTATCTGTGGAGTTTGCATGTTCTCCCTGTGCTTGTATGGATTTCCTCTGGGAAATGAGGCTGTTCCAAATTGACCCAGGGTGTGTGTGTGTGTGTGTGTGTGTGTGTGTTGTGTGTGTGTTGGCCCTGCAATGGAATGGTAAGCTGTTCAGGGTGAACGCAGTCTTTGCCCAGAGTTTGCTGAGATAGACTTCAGCCTCCCAGTGACCTTGGTAGGATAAAGCGGGGCAGCATATTAACAATTCTTGACTCAGCAGTCTGGTTGAATCCAGTTGTAACTGTCTGCCAGATACTGGGGTGACATGATGGCTATTCTCAGTCAATCGTCTGGCCGGGTTTTGGTATTTTATGACTCTTGGTGGGGACAGCAAATTGTTCAAGTATGGCAGTATCCTAATACCATTGTTTATAACAAGAGACCACTTGCATCTGGGAAATCCTGTGACAATCATCTTGCTCTTGCTAAAGAGTAAACCTTTTATGTAAAAAACCTGCCACTGGAAGCTGAAGCTTGTTGAATGAAAATGGATGAATTTTAGAAACTGGTAAAAAAGTTAGGCAGAATAACCAAGGGAACGCTACATTTATATTTTTACTAGGGTTACCCATATTTCACCAATTATAACAGGCTCATTTGTGTACATGATGTAATTCGGACATTTAGATCTCCAGCACTGAACAGTCAAACATAGTTATTTTTCTAGTAGGAAGTTGAATATTCAAAGTTTTCTATTTGTCAGTACAATAATTGTCCAATTTCGTTTAACCTCACTCAATTGCTAAGCCAGTAAATCCTACTAGGGTTCCTGTGAGGCTGGAGTCTATCTCAGCCAACACTGGGCGAAGGTGGGATACACCATGAGCTCGCCAGACCAAAGCAGGGCCCAACACACACACAGAAACATTCACAATCCTATCTCGGGGCAATCTGGAACATCCAGTGAACCTAATGTGCATGTCTTTGGACTTGTGGGAGGAAACTGGAGTGCCTGGAGGAAATCCACGCAAGCACAAGAAGAGCATGCAAACTCCACACAAAATCAGCCGAGCCCAGGACTCAAAAGCAGGACATGCTAACATGCTAACTACGCCACCGTGCCGCCTACATTTGAACTGACCCCATTAATTATTGAGAACATTTTACCAAAGACCAGGAACACACGTAATAAAATAATTTTAATAAAACTGATAGTAAGTGTAAGAGGAAAAAGCCAGACACAAATCGATAAAACGTCACCTTTAATGTTAGGCATTAATAATGAATTCCACATCACAGTAGTTAGTGAGTGAGCCAAAAAAAAAAAAATAATAATAATAAAAAAAAATTACATGTATTTACATCTAAAGTTCACGTCACATTTTGTTCATGCCAGCACAATATATACAAAGAAGGGGGAAAAAGAAATAGAAACAAATTAAATGAAAAAGTGAGAATACTTAAACTCATAAAGCAACATGTTCTTCGGCTTTTAATGCAAAATACACAAAATAACTGAATTAGGCCATCGAAAGAGTCACCGATTTCCCATTTGCGGTTTAGTGCTAAAAACACATTTACATCAGAAAGAACAAGGCAGACAATTAATTCCAGTCTATACATGATTTGCCCTTCTTGACCATATAAATACAGGAGGATTATATACATAAAGACAGGTGCTGGGACATATGAATTGAAATGCTTTTAAAAGTGTAATTATTGATCTTTCTACAATTTTATGTACAAAGACAACAAAAAAGTCTTTCTCTTTGTTTTCCCTTTTCTTGGAACATAACAACTCAAAGATTTTTTATAATAAAGGCCATTTTTCTTAAATATAGAAACAGCATCCATCTTCCTTGTTTCTAAAAATACAGATCAAGAGGCTCAAGAGTGTTATTAGTGAATTGTGTAACGGAATTATTTCAGGGGCAACTGAAAAAAGATGATTTGGTTCACAATAGCTTGGACATTTAAAAGGCAAGGAACACTCACTAAATGAATGGATGAATAACAATGAAATGTTACATGTCAAATGGAAATAGAAATCGAACGAACTGTTGACTTTAACCATGTCAGGTGAAAAACAAAACCTGTTCAAAGATTTATCACGTTGCATTTTGAAAAGTATGCTTTTGTACATCTGTTGGATAATCTTTTTATGTTTTAGCTGTGTTCTGTGTAAAGAGTAAAGGAATTAAACAGAATAATGCAAATAATAGAGGGGGGAAATTATGCAACATTTTGCAGACACCCTTTTCCAGAGCTTCTTTCATTTTTATCTAATTTATATAACTGAGCAATGGAGGGTTAAGGGCCTTGCTCAAGGGCCCAACAGTGGCAGCTTGGTGGTACTAGGGCTTGAAACCTATTCCCTCCATTGGTAAAAAAAAAAAAAAGAACCTTAACCCCTGAGCCACCACTGTTCATGTACCACACAGCATATATCCACATGCACACTCTTTGCTAATATGTTTAAGTATATGTACAGAGATTATTTCAATGAAAAATTCTTTTATGCACAATTTGTGCTAACCAAGATACAGATCTCATCTCATCTCACCTATTTACTGGAACATTGCATACATTTAGAACTTTTTAAGCAAGATTAAAAAAAAAAAGATAAATAAAAAAAAGCATATAAACAACAGATAGTGATTGCGGTAGATTCAAATTTATTCAACGTAGAACTTCGTCCCTAACTTCTCAACTAAGACTGGATTTCTAAACTGAAAATTTTAAAGTGAGAATTGTGATCAATTACAATTCTTGTAAAATCTTTACAAATATAAGTATCATGATTTATTTATTTACTTAATGAACATTCTGACATCATAAACATTACTACTAATTCATCAGATGGCCACATTTTATTGGTTCTCACAAAGTAGCTAAACTTAAAGAAATCTCTCCGTTTTCTCAAAACAAAGGTCTCAAGCCTTACTTTACATACCCATACAAAGAAAAAACATAACACACGGAAACACAACTGTTTGTTGATATCCTTCAAGTATAACAAGAGTTAGATACATTTTATATTGTATATCATGTGCATTCTCTAGTAAATGCGTCCGCTATTTGCAGGACGCCGATTAAAAAAATTACTCTCCAAATCCAAAATAGATCCTCTAGAGGAGACATGCAACATTCACTTCATTCATGTGTCTAACCGAAATCTGACCAGCAAGTGACCCAGGATGGAAGTTTAAAATAAATAAATAAATAAATAAATAAATAAAAGAAATGTACGAGTTTTAATAAATAACTCAGAATGTTAGAATGAAAGTGATGAAATGAAATAATTTTGGGCCTAATCTTCCTTTTAGATAGCTGCTTACTGCTAGCAAAATATTCACATCCCTTTATTTATTTGTTACCTCCACTAAAAAGGTAATGTTTTTCCTTTATTTTGTGTGTTTGTTAGCTGGATTGCAGAAATGTTTAGAGTTTGATGAATTTTTTACCAGAGGTGGGGCTTTGGACAAAGAAGAATTTTATTCCATTAAATTTCGGAGATGATCTGCTTCAAATTCTGGTTCCAGGAATTGTTTGAATGTATTCTTAAACATTGTGACATAGGACGATTTTTGACATTTTGGTTTGTATGGGGGAATGCTGGGCTTGGCAGAGGTTTGTGCTCTCTATGTGAACTTGAATGTTTATTTTGTTCATTTACACAAATATTATTGGTTAGTTGCCTTGGCATCTTATATTCACTAGAAAAAAAACCTTAAAAACACTTTTGTCTATATTTATTTGTTTGTTCATGTGTTAAGTTGCTTTGGCCTCTGGTGTTCTCTACTGCAAAAACCTAAACAACCACTTTTTCATAATACATACTTATTTGTTATATTTTGAATTGTATTTATATTTATTATACTTATTTTTTCCTTGCATGTTATAGTTTTAATAGTTAATATTGTAATTATTTAAGGATGAATTACCTACAAAATTCTTCACTTGCTTAAGTGGCCAAATGGTATACAAATACAGAAAAAATATTTCATTTAAAGTGCCCCCAACACACACATTTTTGAAGGGAAGTTTTTCCCCAAATTAAATGTGCCAATGACCATACTGTTATGAGCTCAAATCCTATGATTGTCAGTGTGTCAGCTTTGCGGTCTTTAAGCAAAAATGTAACCCTAAACTCTTCTGCTGTGTGCTTTTCTCTGCCTCATTTTTAAGTTGCTCAAATGTCTGCCAAACAAATGGTTGTAAATAATTTAAATTTGTTATTAACAATAATTTATGTAACTAACTGGTCCTTCTAAAATGCAACACTGATCATGATGCCTGTTTGTGCAAATTTGGCATGGATAAATTTTATCTAAAATGTTTATGAGCAGCTTGTAAAACTGCTCATGAAAAAAAGAAAAGAAAAGAAAAAAGAATGTCAGGAAAGGATATGAAGATTATGATTTCTGGTTTTCGTCAGAGAAAGTTTTCATATCATATCCTTCTTTAAAAAAATTATAATGATGCATACTGACAGTAGAAAACATTACCACCATGCATGTCCAGAGGCATTTCTTCTTTTTCTAAAGTCATTGCATCATTTAAAATCATCACGCCTGATATTTATTTCATTGTGTTGTCCCTATTGTAATAAAGAAAATATGCACGCTTGTACAAAAAAAAGTGTTATGAAATAAAATCACATCTTCTAGTCTCACACATCATCATGGATCCCTCGGGAAGTGATTGCACGTCCTTCAGCAGCTAAAAGGGTCAAAATCCCCTCACTTGCATAATAACAGTGTACATTATTCAAATGTTCACAACCATCACCCTGGATTTAATATTAATATATCATTTTGTTTTGCTTATTTTTACTATACAGGTTTTTATTAGATAAAGTTAGGGAGGTTTACAATTGCTATCTAAAAATATATTCATCTTTACAAAAAAAAAATTATAATACTAATCGGGGGGAAAAATGAAATAACAAAGAGAAACGTGCTGCGAGCAAAAGCAGTTCCACTGTAAAGACGTCTGTGAAATGGCTTTCAGATTTGTCTAAGTGGATAATTGAGCTGCGAGTGGTTGGCTGATTTGCTTTTGCAGCATGATAATAAAGTGTGTGCGTATGTGTAATGAAGCTTTGCAATGTACATAAGCCTCTTATTTTAGTGCCATGTCAGTGTGCCAACTCCCGAGAGAATTGGCAGGGACTTTCTTATTTCAGAACTAAATTCTTAAATACTGAAATAAAGAGCGCGCCATATTGGTACTGAACTTCGCATCAATGTTATGGAAAGAAATTAAAATGTTTAAAATCTGAGATTTCATTTGACAGAATTATGACGGCTTCTGTAATTATAACAATATAATAAAACATGGCCAAGTAGTCTAATTTGAATGCTAAAAATGCTGATTTTAAATAAATGTTACTTATTTTAAAAGGTTTTTTGGTACTCCAGGACTAAGTGCTAAAGTGCGGTTCTTTTAAAATTTGAAAAAATAAATAAATAAACCAACAAAAAACTTAAATTCACCCTTTAAGATGAATAGGTTTTGCAAAATTTAACATTTATGCCTTCAGTCAATTAAAATTCTTCAAACTAAAAATAAATCACAGTTAACCACTTACATAAGTGACATCAAAACACAGAGTACTCTCCTTTCTAAGTGCTTAATAGGTGTATAAGAATGTGGGACGGGCCTAACAAAATTGTACATCTTCCAATGTTTCAGGCGACTGTCTGCCGCTAAAATCTACGAGAACATTTAGCAAGAACATTTGCCATGCTTTCATACTCTACTGTAGATCTTCAGTTGTGTCAATCACACTGTGGGAGCTCAGTGCTTAAGGTTCTACTCAAGAGTCCAAAAGCTTTTGAGTTCAAATCCCAGGTCTGGAAGGATGCGAGTTGAAATTTCCCAGAATGTCAATTTCAACTCTGCAGCCTAACACTTGGATCACATTCTACTTCACTTGTAAGCCACTTTAGGTTAAATGGCCTGCCAAAGGAGTAAATGCAAAAATCTTCACATGTTCTCTAGAAAAATTGTAAGCAAAAGAAGAAGAAGAAGAAAAGATTATAGTAGTGGTTGTGGTAGAAACAAGGCAAGCATACATCTAGTAGGAGTCACGGCTGGTTTATGCTTCCTTTAGAATATACTTCTCAAACTCAGTACGGAAAAGTCTCTCTTGTATTGGAGGTTCGATTTTGCTTTTAAAAGGAAGTTATCCAAAATGTACTGCTGCAATGTTTATTCTCTTGAACTCTGTACCTTGGGAAGGACTTTCTATAACAGGAGCTCTGACAGTAGTTTCAACTGTAATGTAAACAGTAGGTTTAGAATGATAATACATTATCATGTCTGATGTAACATATCAATTTACAATGACTTGTAATGTTACATAATCGAAGTTTAATAGTAATTTTTTAATTTGTTGAAAAACGTGTAATGGGCAGACCACTAAGTGGTACTCTACTGGGGACCCAACCTCATGTCTCTCCAACTCCAGTGTGTCACATGACCAACACTATATAACGCTATATAATATCATCACCTACTGATTGAGCTCGATACTCTGGTTTATACACTGCTTCTAGTTGCTAATATGAAGCTTTATGTCAAGAAATGTATTGTGTTTATGAGTTTGAAAAAAAAAAGGCTGGTGAGGGGACAACTGTTTATAGTAGCAATCCTAAGGAACTAGTTTTGAGGAAGAACCATCAAAAAAAAATACTAATAGTTAAAAAGCATGACATTACATAACTGATAATGGAAATAATTAAAATATTATCACTCAGGTGGTTATAAAATGTCATCAAAGCTCAGCTTCACAGTGGGCTGTATCATCTCACTTCAGCATGGATTACTGTCCAATAACATCAACTAAGTCCTTATTATATCAATAAACTATTGCTTCATATTCCAAACATATCACTCACTCACTCACTCACTTACTCATTTTCTGAACTGATTAATCTTACTAGGGTTGCAGGGAGGCTGCAGCCTATCTCAGCTGACACTGGAAAAAGACGCAGTACACCCTAAACAGCTCGCCAGACCATTGTAGGGCCAACACACACAACCATTCACACTTATACTTACACCTAGGGGAAATTTGAAACAGCCAATTAGCCTAATGTGCATATCCTTGGACTGTTGGAGGAAACCAGATTGCTCGGAGGAAGCCCACACAAGCATGTGGAGGACATGCATCTCCACACAGAAATGCCCGAGCCCAGACTGGAAATCGTGACCTTCTTGCTATGATGCAAACGAGCTATCCACTGTGCCACCATGCCCATTATATAAGGCAGTTGTGTAGTGTTTATACTACCTTTAGCTTGTCTATTTAGATTTTTCAAGTAGCTTGTGAAGGCAGAGCGATTGTATTGTATATGAGATTGTCATATTAGTTCTAAAATAAGCTCACACTAAAAACTTTTATATCCTCCTATAAATATGTTTACTACGTGTCAGATTGAGTGCCATTATGGTTGGACAGACAACAAAAATGTCTTTCACTGAAGACTTATTCCTGTTTACTGCCCTGCCCATATTATCTGATGGACAGCTTGAAATTAATTTAGAACCTCCTACTGGTGAGAAAACCCAAGAATTTTACAAGCTTTCAGAGGTTCCTTTTGAGCGCGTTCCCAGAAACACTTCTGATGAAGCATAAACCAGACCATTGAAATTATGAAAGTTCTTCCATCAAGACCCGTGAGGTGCCGTAGACGTTTGGGGGAAGAAGTCATGTTAGAGGTAACATGAACCAGATCAGATTCTCCAAACTCAGTTTCAACCTTCTGATCGTGTAACTGACCTGCTACCCCCCTACTGGCCTTGCCTTTACTCCTCACTGATTCCATGCTCCCATGCCACTTTGGCCTGCTCCTCCTTGTTGGTGAGCAATGGTTGGGAGATCTTGCGTGGCATTGGTCTTGGCACAGGTCTCAAGTCCTCCTCTGGAATGCAGCCTTCTCTCAGGTATGGTTTTGGGGGAAGTGCTGGAGGTGGCTCATGCTGATAGAGGTGGTAATGGCCAACATGCCCAACATGGATATGATGGTGTCCGTCCGGAGGCAGCACAGACATGACGCCCACGGGTGCCGAGTGACTGCGGCAGGGGGCTGGCTTTAGGCTGTCCAGGACATCAGGCTCGGACACGCTATAGCGGACAGTGCTGGGTGTCTCCGCCTCGTCTGTGTCTGTGGTCCATGTCTGGCAGCTTGGCGTTGAGTCCAGTGCTGGAGCATCAGATGATGAAGGGCAGAAGTTGCTCTCACTTAGGGATGAGACACCACTGCTGGCACTGCCCGACAGCGTAGAATTACTGCCATCAAGAGCCGATTGAGGACTTGTGGGCGAGGCAGGAATGGGGTGAAGAGGTGACTAGAGTCAGGGGGAAGAGAAATGGCATAAGTATCCACATGAGACCCGGTACATTTCCATTTTTTAATGAAGGTGAGACAACAAATGATATTGCACAGAAACATATTCGTTTGGCAAACTGCTTTATTGTACTCGGGTCGCGGCTGACTCTGGGTGAAGATGGGTACACCCTGAACAGCTCACCAGTCCATCGTAGGGCCAAAACACACACAACCATTCATGCTCACACCTAGGATCAATTTCAAACATCCAATTAGCCTACTGTGCATGTCTTTAAATTGTGGAAGGAAACAAGTACCCACACAAGCATGGGGAGCATGCGTGGAACATGCAAACTCAAAACCGTTCACAAAAACGCTCTCCATGAGCCTTGCACTTGATCTCAGGACCTTTTTTCTGTGAAACAGTTGTGTTAATCACTACACCACCATGTCGACCCAGCAAAAAATTAAATACTCCTAAGGACACTCAAGATATTTAACACATATCTGCTATTTTTATCATCCTTTGCTTTTACAAATATTTTCATGTCCTGAATCACCTGTACACCAAATCTAAAATAGATTCTCTGATGCAACATTCAAATGTCATGCCCTATGCCTGCTCTAATTAAATTTCAGAGAAATGCCAAAGATCTCATTTACATCTACCTCTTTTTAACCAGTCTGTCTGAGTCCTCATTAAGCCCATATTTATTGATTGCATCACTAATGAGGAACAACCCCAATGCAAAGGTAATAGCAAAAATAATTCACTCAGTGCAGATATCATTGGAACAAAAAAGAAGCTGATCCACTGAAAAAAGTGACCTTAAGAATGTCAATCCACCAAATGCACAACCGTACATGCACTTCCACCAATCTGTAAATTACATCCAGGTTAGGACTCAAAGGAATGTGGACAAGATGTAAAGCCGGTGTTATAGGGTCAACTTGCAACAACAACTTTTCTTGCAACAGAAAATGATTCCCATGCCTCTAGGAATGGTTTCTTCAACTTCAGGCTTGGCAACATTTCCTGGGTTTTGATTTGCATTCAAATCTTGCAATGCGAGTGGCAAACTCACAATGCAAGACGACAAACAGTGACGCCGGTGTTACATGGGTCGACTTGCAATGACGACTATGATGCAGTATGCATGGAAAGTCATTGTTGCAGGTTGTAATGCTGGGGTAAAGGTAGGATGTTTTAAATCCCAGGTTGCATGCATGATAAGGAATGAAATTCAGTCAAATATATACCTTTCTTAAGGAGCGTGCAGGTAGAGCTGGGGGGAGCTCACCAATCTGTTGCTGGAAAACATCAAAGTGCATCGAGAAGTACCCTAAAGGCAAGGACACCACAGGATAGAAAAAAGTTTGGAGAAGGATGCATGCACTCGATACATGACAAGCGCAGAAGTTTCTTTCTTAGCATATTTCACATTCAGGGTAGACATTCAAGAGAAATGGTGTCCCATATGTGGTAAGAAATCTGCCAGGATGAATACTTGATGTGTGAGTGTGATGGCTCCAGCCATCGTGCAAGCGGATTTACTAACACGATGTACAAAGGAATGAGCAATCTTTCAAATCAGAATATAACCTAGAGGAAGACAGATTTGTCTGTTCCTGCATGTCGGACCTCATGAAATGAGTAGTTTGTGATGTTTCTACTAACCGTGGGAAAATACATCCTAGAGGTACCAATGCAGATTCACAGCACCTGCAAGTCACTTCAGGAAAACTGAGCATGTTGGAGCCTATTTCATATATTGAGCACATAATACGAGGGTGGCCTGAAAAGTTCATAGTTAATCTAAGTAATGCCAGAGCAGTGAGACATGAGGGCCTTAATACCAAGAGGATCCAAGTGCTACAACACCGATGGAAGAAGTATGTAGATCGCAGAGAAGACTTGTTAAAAAATAAACCACATTTGATCAAACCTGACCACTGCATCATAGTCAGCCTATGAACTTTTTATCCCACCCTTGTAAAGCCATTGAATAAATTTATGATTAAAATAAACGCTCAAAAAATCCAGTGACATTTACACAGACATTTTTCTTCCCTAAAAAGTTGCCTCCCTATCATGTGACCACCACCAACTGCAGAGAGGGAAACAGCAAGCACGTGCTTCCTCTGCCCACATTTTTTTCAAGATGCTGCACATGCATATTCATGGAATTTATGGACACTAGCCATGATTGACGAGTGACTGCATTAAGTGACCATCCCTTCCAAGTATGCTCCCTGAGAGCTCAGACAATTAGCTCCCATGGATGGCTGTGCACATAAACCCGGAATCGAACTCGCGCCATTTTGCCACTCCGCTTTGCCATTATGCCAGTCAGGAGCCCAACAGCTTTCAAATATCTTTTTTACAATAGGTTTTGATGCGTATAATGAAACTAAGAAACACAACATGCACTTAAAATTACACGGCTTTATGTAACACTCCTACCATACTTGACTTTCATGGCCTACTTGTTTTTCTGACATAACTCTGAGCTCTCTTACCAGGAGGAAAGTTGCGAGGGGGCACTGGTGGAGCCATCACACTCCCCACGTGGGTTGATATGAAAGGAAGTGCCTCTCTTGTACCACTGTCCAGGCTCCAACTGCTAGGAGCTGTCAGCACTAAAGAACAAATGAGTAACTTATGATGGGATTATAACTGAAAGCATTCTGGGAAATTTTTTCTGGGACCGATTCTCAGATACTTTCAGGAGTATTCACTCGACCCTTTGCACTTTTTACCAAGAGTTATTGGGTGAATAATGTCACTTGGTAGAGTTATTACATAAACATGATTGTAACATGATCTAGTTCCAAGCGGTCTTCCTTCAAGGACTGAAATTTCCAGCATGCACAGTTACAGTCACCTGCCTTCTAGGATACTCAGAAAGAGCCTTGCCTGATTCTGACTATGATTTTGCATACTGTTCTGGATCTGTTTGCCTTGGCGTCTTCAGTAAAACTTTCCTTTGCTTTTGTATGTAACTCAGCCTGCATCTGGGACAGAACACTTTGTTATTCTTTATCTATGTAACAGGAGAAAGAAACATACACAAGGCCATCACAGCTCAAGGACATCTCCCAGGAGAACCACAGTAGCAGTTGGTTGAATTTCACGCACAACTTAACCAATTCAGCAGCCCTATTTATCATGTAGAGATGGACATAAAAGCAAATGAGAGTTTTATTGCAGACACCAAGGCAGAACAGTAGGTAAGATCATACTCAAGTACTGGCCTCGAGTGTTTCTGTGATGAGTTCTGCATGTTTTTCCTGTGTTGGTGTGGGTTTCCTCCAGTTACCCTGGTTTCCTCCCACAGTCCAAAGACATGCACATTAGGCTAACGGGCTGCTCCAAATTGCCCCAGGTTTGAGTGTAAATGGTTGTGAGTTAGCCCTGCCTTTGCCCAGTGTTGGCTGAGATAGGCTTCAGCCACCCCAGGATCCTAGGAGGATGGGTTAGGTGCATGATGGGAATTACAGTCCTCAGCAGCCATGTTTGAAGGTTGCTGGGAAATGGAACAAGCAGGCATTCACGTGACACGAGGGAAAAATTTATATTTTATTAGGGTTCAAGGGTAGAGAATATTTATACGAGCTATAAAATAATATAATATGGTTAAGCCATAATCTATACAAGGGAGAAAAAGACGAAAATGTTTGAAATGTTCCATGATAAGGCACAACACCAGGCAAATTCATAAGCCTTAATAAAATATAAAGGTCAGAACAGAACGTGATAAGAAAAAAAATCCTTTACTTTGCTTAATTTGTCCTTTTTTTAAAAGAAAATATCAGATGTCAGATTCAATTTCTATGTGCCACTGATAACTTATAATACATGAGGTTCTTTTATTAGCTCAGAAGGCTGTCATCAGGTAAGAGGTCATACAGGACATCTTTAATAATGTTGCATGATGTATCATAATTATGTTATGTATTATATTTTCTGTGATGCTGAGACCATAAACAGAATCCCAGTTTTTCACAGATTGATTAGAGTCAATAAAGTTGAATTGCATAGTTGAAATTTGCACCAAGTCTAAAAAATGCAGGTACAGTAATATCCTAATTATATATAAACATTAATATAAATTTCAATCAATCAGCTTAAAGTCATGAGGAAACAAGAGAACTATACAGCTACCTTTTTCCGCCACAGAAAGATTAGGGTCGCTGCACGGCTTGCATGGACCAATCACCTGGTGGTACAAGGCTCTCTGCAGGTTGGTAGGCTGGTGGCACAAAATTGAATTTATACAGACTAGAGACCAAATACTGTATTTATACATTAATTGCTACAAGAACAGAGAGCATATTGAAAAAGATACTTGCACATTTGAATGAAACGTGTATACTGTATGATTTATTAATCATCATGTAATAAGGTACGTTAACTAGCAATCACTGAAAATATGCCATGCATTCAGCTATGTTTTTAACTATATTTTAACTATACTGACAAAACTATACATTACACAAATATATAAATATAAATAGACAAATTGATTGAGCATTAAGAGAAAACAGGAGCACAATAAGTAATAAAGGCAGAGGCGGGACCAAAACTATCACAAAGGCACATGACAAAACGAATAAATTATACTGTATTGATTGTTCTACTGTGATATGAACAGGAATATTATAAATCAATCTTTTTTCTAGGATAAACAACACACTGCAAAAAATAAAAAATAAATATAAATTAAAAAAATTAGACTAGAGGATATAAAAGAAAGAGATCTATATTTGTTGATTACCCACCAGTCTTCCAAATGAACCTATTTATGATGTGGATTTCTATGCAGTGTTTAAATAATACATTTACTGATGTTTTCTTACAACCCCAAATCAAAAGTGGAATGGTATCGAACATCCATCCATTCATTAATTTGACGAACTGCCTAATCCTACTAGGGTCGCAGGGAGGCTGGAGCCTGACTCAGCTGACTCTTGGAAAAGGTGGACAGCATGCCAGTCCTAACATACACACAATTATTCACACTCACACCTAAGGAAAATCTGGAGAAGCCAATTAGCCTAATGTGCATGTCTTTGGACTGTGTGAAGAAACCAGGGTACCCAAAGAAAACCCACACAAGTATGGGGAGAACATGAAAACTCCACACAGAAATGCCCAGGTCTTGAACCATGGACCTTCTTGCTGTGAGGCAGATGTGCTTATGACTGGGCTAATTACTCCACCATGCCACCCTGGTATGTAAAATGCAAGTTTAAAGAGTTTCTCAATTGAATTTGGGACAGAAGCAATTTAGAGCTAGTAATGAGGAAAAAACAATAAAATAATCAAACCTGGGATAATGCTTTGTTAACAAATAAACAAAAACATATTTGAAATATTTCAATACAATGTTCCTAAAACAAGGACACAAGGGGATTTATACATTTTACCCAATGTGGTGAATATCATTCAATGATTGAAGGGGGTGTAAGGGGCAAAGGCACAAGCCTAAGCTGAACACCCATCATTTCTGGTACTGTATTGAGAACCGTCTTTTATTTATAAATAAAATAACCACATGGGCTCATGCCTCATGTTTTTCGTTGTTGAGTATCTACCTGTCCGTTCTCACTGAGGTTGGGGTACATGGCACTGCTGGGCCGATCTCGATGTGCTGGCAGCAGCATCAGCATCTCGCGGTTGTGCCTGTATCGATCAGGCAGTGATGGAGATCCTACTGGGGAGAGAAAGAGAGTGATGTGTTCCACCTGATCACTACTTACCCTTTATTCAAACGTCAGCTCTGCATGTCTGCATTGATTTGAATGTATTTGATGCACCGTGCCTTCAGTGTAGCAAGATCTGACCCTTACCAGCTTTCATTAATCGTCTTGATATACTTGTCACAATCTAATATTATAATATGCTCTTTTCTTTCTTGGTGTAAAGCTCACCTCGGATGCTACCTTGGCCTGAGTTGATCATCTGAGGAGGAGCGGAGTGAGTAGAGCTCAGGCTCGACGTCGAGGGACTAGGCTGGGGAATCAACATTTATCATTAAAAAAAAACCCCAGCAGGTCTTTAAACACATTCTGATTTACTTTAAACCACATGTGGACCGACCTGCACACGATAGAGCTCTTCAGGATGCTCCATCAGCACTCCATCAGTGAGGATGAGGAGGTTCCCTGTCTCGCTGGAGGAGAGGGAAGATGAGGAGTGACGCACAGTACGAGAACGAGATGGGCTGCAGAGAGCAAGATGCAGTGGAATTGTGGGGAAGTAGGTATGGTGGGATGTGAGGGTGTGAGTAACCAAAAAAAGAGACGGAACAAAGCAGAGGCCAAATAAATAAATAGAAAGATAAATAAATAAATAAATGTAATAGAAGGGGCAAGGAAAAATTACGATGAAAGGAGAGGAAAGAAGAATAGAAAAGAGTAATGAGTGAATAATGGAAATTGATGTCAGTGACAGTGTATGAGTCATGAGGAACACATTGGGTATGATGTGCTTATGAGAATATGATGGATTGGCTTATTGCCCTGTTCAAAACCCACATCATTGAACCTGAAACCTTTGTAATTATATTTAGCTTTTTTCTTTTACACTGGACAGTATGGCACAGCTCGAATCAATAAATTACCCATATTTCAACATGTCTGGACACCTCATGACACCCATATGTTCTTGTGGAACATTTTATTCATACTGGGCCAGGACATTTTGTCTTTATTGATAGAAAAATTATCTCTGAATCATACCAGTGAATTCTGAAGGGAAAATGCCAGAACATCTGTCTGTGAACTGAATCTCAAGAGAGATTGAGTCATGCAGCAAGACAGCAAACCAAACGATACAGGTTGTTTTACCAAAGAATGGTTAAAGATGGATAAATGTAATGTTTTGGAATGGCCAAGTCAATGTCCTAATCTTAAATCAAAAGGAATGCTGTGTGAGCAGTTAACGTGAGGAAGCTCACCATCCAAAGTTGAAGCAGTCCTGTACAGTGTACCATTATACCAAAAGAAGGTCCTCACAGTGACATTAAGACCTGTGTGTGTGAGTCTCACCTGTGTCTGTGCATGAGTTTCATACTCTCTGGACTCATAGGATTATGAGACGGAAGGATGGCTCGAGGGTTGCTGGGCCCCGAGCAAGCGGCAGTTAGTCTGTCCAAGCCAGGCAGACCCTGAAGAGCATACACACCCAGAGTGTATTTAGTGTACACACACCCATAGTCATAAGCTGAAGGGTAGCAGAGACACAGTAACAAATGAAAGATGAGTTCTCACATAGCACAGACTGCTCCTCATCATCTGGAACTGATCTATCAGCTTCTTGTGCAAGGGACGCATTTCCGGGTGCACCAGTTTCTCATGGACTGCCAGTCCTATACCCAGGACGTGGACCTATAACATGACCCAACATATAATACTGACTATACTTTTTGTGCTGCTTTGCTTCAGATGACGACTGGCAGAGATTTTCTAGTTCACCTGTTCTTGCATGAGATCCTTGAGCTGAGTGATTTTTTCTGTGTCCTCTGGGTGAGTAGAGATGTATTCTTTATCAAAAAATGCCTAAAAGATAAACATAAGAGTTTAAGATTATTATTTATAGCCTTTAATTAATTTACACCACATATCTTTTCATTTTAAATAATTAGATGATTTTTATTCATTTTCTGTAGCAACAAATCAAAAAGACAATAGTTTGCCTGCAGGGTTTAATTTAATGCACTCATTTTAATATTTTATTAATACTACAGTAACAGCCGTTCATTCAGTACATATATACACGTATATAAATAAATATATATATATATATATTTATACACACGTCAGTGGCACTTAGAGAGTTAATATGAGGTCTCTCTTTCTGACAAAATAAATTAAAATGATGTGTACTTATTTATTTTCTTATTCATTCTTAATTTGTTTATTTATTTCTTATTTTGTGTTAAAAAATGAAAATAAAGAGATTTGAGAAGACTGAAAATTTAAAAACAAAGCTTTTCTTGTGGAAAACCTGATGCGGCCCAGCCTCACCCAGACTCTGCCTCCAGCGGCCCCCAGGTAAGTTTGAGACCCCTGGTCTAGTGGTTAGGGTCCTGGGCTCATGATTAATAGGTCATGGAATCAAATCCTGCTTAGACCCCACCATGCTACGACCCCTGTGCAAAGCCTCAACCACAAGTGTGACTCTGTCCACAAAGTAGTACAAATAACTACCAGTAAAATCATTGGAAAGGTAACCTGCAATGGATTAGTCGCTTCACACTACAGAAACTGGGATAAGCTCGGCCCCAACACACTTACCTACTAATTCATATACACTTGTATGCTGATTACAAACTGATAAACAAGTTCCAGGGCAACAGTCTGCAAGAACACATTTAACTTTAATTTATGTAAGGAGTGTCACATGTGGGTTTGGTAAAAGTAAGAAAAAAATCGACACTTTACAGACACTTGACACTTTACATACAGTAATGCATGCATTTATTCATTCATATTTCATTTTATATATTTTCGTATTCTATATTTTATTTAATATTTTATCTTATATTTTTATATTTATATTTGACCTTAAATTTAAAAAAAGTCCTTCAAATAGTTATAGTTATTGTTCTTTTTCTTCTTGCTATTGATAGTTTGTTTTTAAATTTTAGGACAGACGTAAATAATAAAAATCTTTCACACCCAAGACTTTGTGCTTTTTCAGTTATAAATCCAGCGGGGTTATTTGTCTGTTTACCCTTAAGACAAACAAAAAAGAGAGGTTAATGAGAAGTCGACTGTTTATTGCTGCTATAACGTAAGAGATAATAGGAAGTTGTTCCGTGGTTGTTCTATAGCATCAATGTAACTATAAATGGATAAAAAATATGATGTGTTGTTTATTAATTTTCATTCATTCATTCATTCATTCATTCATTTTCTGAACCGTTTATTCCTAATTAGAGTCGCGGGGAGGCTGGTGCCCATCTCAGTCGACTCTGGGCGAGGGCGGGGTACACCCTGGACAGCTCGCCAGGCCATCGCAGGGCTGTTTATGAATAAAACGTTGTAAATGCTGAGATATAGTTAACTGATATAAATGCAGTAAAACACCTTAAAATCTATGAAGATGATTATATTCGTTTAATATGTTTTACAATTTTATATTTACCGTACACAATGTTTACCTGGCTGATTAGAGAAAACATCTTTGGCCTAATTTTACATTTTTAAAGTGTGACAATGGCCCCACGACATCCATGCTCCATCACAATGCTCATGCACTCATCACACTCCATGAGGATCAGAATCAGTGACCAAGGAATGAGTTTTTGTCTGCCCTTTTGATTCAATCATTATCCTGAATTTTGGAAAGTGGATAATAAGCCATTTCTTAAAATAGCAAATCAAAATTTTTATTTCATTTTCCAAACTGCTTTATCCTTTATTAGGGTCCCAGTTGACTCTGGGTGACAACAGAGTATACCCTGAGCAGTTCCCTAGACCATTGCCTGGAGGAATCCCACACAAACATGGGACGAACATGCAAATTCCACACAGAAACGCCCTCACCAAGCACAGGGCTCAAACCCAGGATCTTCTTGTTGTGAGGTAGAAGTGCTAACCATTATGCTACCATGTTGCCCCAACGTAGTCTACAGCGAAAAATATATGTAGCTGATAAAAAAATAAGCCCTTTAACTGACTTTTGAAACCTGATGCATGCTCAAACACACATTGTGAATGCTTTCTTTTATTAAATTAAACATTGATCTCATACTGCTACCAAATAAAAAACGATTTTAAGAGAACAACTGAACTGCTCCATATTTTGGTGCAGTATATTGTACACCAGCTCAAACCTTCAGATTTTCCTGCATTAGGCATGAGATCTACTTTCTCAGCATTTTGCATAATCACAAACTTTAATTAAACTCCAGCTAAAGCTTATTTGTAGCTAATCTGTATTTCAAAGTTAATTATAATGCTTGGAGATGAGACACAACGTGGGATGTTTGATAACGGCAGGCGTGAGCAGAGCTTGTTTTGCTGGATTTCTCACCTCCTGGTAGCGAGCAATGCCTCCGTTGACAGCTGCATCAATCACTCCGTTCAGACACATGCTAAGCAGGTTAATGTTGCCGTGCAGCTGCTTGTGCTGGTACTGACTGATTAAAGTGCGCAGCTCCTGGTTCTTGTTCTCCACCACCGAAATGGCGTTCTCCAGCGGACTCACTTCAACCTAGTGGAGAATTACAACGTACAAAAGCACTTTCAAATACAGCTAAAGGAGATTTCAAGGCTTTTTAATCCAACCCAACCCCCCCATAATCTGCATTTTGTTTCTGTAAACTTGGACATGCAAACATTTTTTGGAGTTCTGCTTTTAGGCAGTGCCTAATGCCTAAACCTCACCATCTTGAGGTGAGAGTACAGGACTATCATCAGAACAAAGTGATGCGAACGATGAAAAATCAGTAGGTTTTAAGTCATTTGAAATACTCTTACTTGAAGTAATCTCTTTCTCTCTCTCTCTCTATCTCTCTCTCCCTCTCTCTCTGTGTGTGTGTGTGTGTGAGAGAGAGAGAGAGAGGGACAGACAGACAGACAGACAGAGGTAGAGAGAAAGTAAAATACACTACACTAGTTTTATTTCTTTTGAAATCATATACCTTTTCCATTTATTAACACTTAATTTCAAACTTTTTCACTTTCTAGTGAGTTTTCTTGCATTCACAATATTGTTCCTCTTCTCATATGGTTTAGGTTTTGTTACTGTAAACCTTTCTATTCAGCCTAAATGAACTGATAATGGAAGATAAAACATTATTTGATCCACATATGATACAATTGACCCCCCAGTTCAGCTAACTGGGCTATAAAAGGCCGGCTATGACTCTCACTGTCTGTGGTGAGAGGCATGTAAAAGAACCATTACTGATGTTTGTCAAGGGGAGGCTGCAAAGCCGTAAGTGTGTTTCCGCCCTGCGATGGCCTGGCGAGCTGTCTAGGGTGTACTCTGCCCTCGCCCCGAGTCGGCTGAGATGGGCGCCAGCCTCCCCGCAATTGTAATTAGGATTACGCGGTTCAGAAAATGAATGAATGAATGATACAGTTCAATTCAACAGTCAAAAATATTTTTACATTTTCAAATATATTTCCACAGAAACAAAATAATAATAATAATAATAATAATAATAATAATAATAATAATAATAATAATAATAATAATAAATAATAAAAGGAGCAAACAATAAATACCATTACTTTTACTTCTACCTCTCAAATTTGATTTGAGTTGATTTGACATTATTCAGTTCTTTTGGTTTTAGTTCATTTTAAAGCTGATTCACAGCACTGGCAAATATTTCCATCAAAATTCTTGTGATTCTCTTCTAAAAGGCTAAAGATTAAAAGCAAGGAACCACTGACCAGCTCTCTTTTCTCCACCTCAAACCAGCAAGAGATACCCGGTAGGGGGTGTGTGAGGATAAGTGTGGTTCTCTCAATCCACAGACTCTGCAAAGACCATGTAAAAACACAGCTTCAGCCTTCTGCAACCTGTTTCCCCATTAACATGATAAGAAAACACATAAGGCATAGAAGCACATCTGATGATCAGATAAGTAAATAATTTTTTGATTGTAAAATTAAGGCAAGAGTGCACACCAGAAGATATTAACTACAGAAAAAGCAGTGGAAACCAAGGAGCTAGAAATTTCTGAAGCCAGCAAGATGACATGGAAATGAAAAAATAACTGAAATCCTCACTTAAGATTCTTTTATTTATAACAGTAAATGCGTCACCATCACTGCCCACATACTTTCATGCGTCCATTATGTCAGCATGGATCTTAAGCAATACATCCTCTAGAGGGCAGCGCAGAATCAAATGATTTTGAAAACACCAAACACTGTGACGGTAGAGGAGGTCAAATAAAGTATGGGTTAAAGGTACAATGTGTAATGTTTTTTTTTTTCTCCAGAAATCAAGTATATCATCAATAAATAAGTTTTATTTAATCTGATGATCATTCAAAAAAAAAAGTTGTTGACTTTTTATAACCTTAGAGTAAATAAGCTGTTTATATTTACACCGGAGTGGGTCCCCTCTCATGGAGGCCGCCATCTTGCACCACCATGTTTCTACAATAGTCCAGAACCACACAATCTTCAATTGGTTGTAATCTGGAATCTCACCACAAAATGCAACTAGATACTAAAAAATCTTACACCCTTTACCTTTAAGAAAGATTTTTTTTTTTGTATATCTTATATCTCATTACCCGTCCTAAATGTGATCTTTCCTAATCGCCGTCATTAAAAATACTTTATGTCTTGCTTGAACTAGTGGCTACACTGCCCCATGACTTCTAGTGGCACTGCTTTGTTTTGTCCATATCTGTAAGCTTTTTTCTGATTAATACATATAACAGGAGGCTTTGCCACCTACACTGTCTCATAAAGCAATGTCTTCATTGGGCGTGTCTCAGAAACAATAAAATGTCCTGTAAATAAATGGTTTTAAACCCCCCTACAAAGCCACAGACATTATAGAGACTTGCTAACACATGCTAACTCAAAATTATGTATTTTATGGTTTAAACTTTTTTTTTTTATAAATCTAAAGTGTATATTGGAGGCACTAAGCACATTAGCATATGCTAACACAAAAATGGGGGTTCTGGGGTACCATACGGCTTCCAGCCAACAGATTCCAAAGATGATCATTTTGCAGAAGGAAAAGCAAAACCAGTACATCCTCATCCAGAGAAATTTGGCTCCAGTAAAACAGACGTATCGGGTGCTGGTAAGACTGGCGGGTATGACTAATAACTTAGATAATGAATAAAGACAGAAGTAGGCTACTGCTATGGACACTGATAATAACAAACATTCCATAAAATAATTTAGCACTAGCTAGTTAATCATCTACAGTATTATCCTAAACTAACAGCCTCACAAGCACCCAACATGCTCACTTCATCAAAGTCATATTATCAAGTATATATGGTGCCCCACAACAGCCCTGATCATTCTGGCTTGCGAGAATAACATTGCTGCTCAAGCAAAATAATGATTTCCTTTAAATTATTGTGAGACGGTATAAGTAAGCATGGTATATTACTGATATTGTTTATCACTAGAGTCTTCATCTTAATCAACAAACCTGTTGCCGCTACAAAGATTCCAACAAGGGTAAACAAAGATGGCTGCTACCTTGCTGTCTTGCTAATAGGTAAATACCTTGAATTCATTGTCCTTATCTTTGGGGCCTTTGTGGAAGGGCCTGTCGTAGCGAAAGCGGCGCACATTGTTCACTCGGTAGAAGCTTTTAATTCGGTCAGGCACACGATCCATCTGAAGTACCTCCAGATTTTCCGGGACTGGACATACAGCATAGATCTGCAAGTCTGGCAAACTTAGTGTCAAGAAAGTGTTCTACTTTTCAACTTTTTTTTGAATGATGCAAATAAAATTTACAGGAAAAGTACAATAAACAGGAAGCTGCAAATATCTGAACTTCAAAAGTCCCCCATGTCCCAAAAGATATCCCATTTTCTCTTCACTGCAGAAGGATACACTGGGCATCACACTGCAAAATGGCCTCATCTGGTTGGTTGGGATGTTGCATGGCAATTGCTTGAGGGAATTCTCCCAGCATCCTCTGCTGGAAGGCTTCAAGCCTCTCGTAGTCATGCCCACGGCAAACAAACTCCTTATTCTTTGCCATGCAAAAATAAATAAATACAAATATAGTAAAATAAAAATGTATATTCAACAATAAAGCATATTTTCTTTGCCAATTAAAAAACTTTCCTGATATTAAAATTTAACTTAAATCAAACCTGTCTTCCCTGTTAAAATAACCTGACCCATTGGTTGAAAATAATAGTGCTTGTTCTGGCTCATCAGTCATGGACATAAACATTAACAGAATGAGAGAAAAAGATTACACAAGCTTACCCTGAGGAAGAAAGGAAATTTTCGACCATAAAAGCCCACCCTGAAGAACTCGGGCTCCAGTCTCTGCTGCTCCATAATGTTGTCATAGTAGGCGGCTTCCATTTTCTACAAAGACATAAAGCATACCTTCTTAACTGAAGCCTCAACAACTTATGTACATATGCACTTCCTTAACTTCTACCATCAATTTTAGTTCATACGTTTCAATTCTTACACTCATATATATATATATATATATATGGGATACTGATCATAAGGTTGGGGGTTCAAGCCCCGGTACCACCAAGCTGTAAGTGTTGAGCCCTTGAGCACGGCCCTAAACACTGAACTGCTCGGTTGTGAAAATGGTATAAAAAGTCTAAGTTGATCTGAAGAAGAGTGTCTGCCGAATGCCATGAATGTAAATGTAATTTTATACAGCACATATTACACTATATTATACAGTACTTGCTTTGTACAGTATTCAGTTTGGACTCACCCGTATCCAGCTGAGGCTTTGGTAGTCATATAAGGATTCATACTGTAATGCTAGCTCTCGGCAAAAAGGAATCCCGTACTCCCAGCACTGAGGACAGAGTAGATGGCAAAATGGTTTGTGGCTTACATGTATCATTTATAGGCACAGTACGAACATGTGCAATTATTCAGGATGCACTTTGAAGATTCTTGTGACAGTAAGGAAGTTGGAATCAATACATTATTATCTCTATCTAGTACATCTACATAAACAAGCCCCAAATTCCCCAAGGTACACTATAAAGGGGTGTCAAAGATATTTTATCAGTGTTGCGACTTTTCTGGAAAACCCAACACGAACTATGAATCAAGTTAAAAAGGATATAATGTAATTAATAACAACAGGACGTGTTCCGTGTGGAAGTCTCTAGCTTGTCACTTCTCCCTTCAAACAAAGGAATAATTTGCAAGCAAAATGACAACTTTGTGACCTTACTTAGGACATGTGCGGACTGTTTGAGAAGAGTTTGAGACTACTCGGTGTCAGAGCCTCGTTTTGTGACATTCGCAGAGATTTTTTGTGATGAGTGATGAGTTCACAAAATAGGCAACCAGAATGTGATGCCGCGAATGTTGTGCGACAAACTTAAGAACATTTTGAGAATGAAAAGAGACATCGCAAATTGGCATTCACGTCAGTGGATCCTCTATTGCACCTCTAGTGTGATCACCCCCTTAACATGCACCAACATCAAACTAACCAAATACCCAAACCTGCTCCAGCATGTTGATGCACCTGTGCACAAAGTGAGCTCCATGAAGTCATAATTTGCCAAAGAGTGTAAGTGCTTGTGGAGGTTATTATAACTACAAAGGGGGTTTGAATTTGTTATGGGACGTTCAAAAAAACTGACCATCATTTGAGTGCGTCTTTTTGCAATATAGTCACTTACTCGCTCATCTTAATCCCATTAGGGTCATGTGGAGGCTGGAGGCTATCTCAGTCGACACTGGCCGAAGGCAAAGTACACCCTGAATAGCTCGTCAGACCATCACAGGACCAACACACACACACAACCATTCACACTCATTCTCACATCTTGGGGCAATGTGGAAGAGCCAATTAACCTATTGTACATGTCTGTGGGCTGTAAGAGAAAACCCGAGTACCCAAAGGAAACCCATGCAAGCATGGAAAGAACATGGAAACTTCACACAGAAATGCTTATGCCTGGGACTCGAACCCACGACCTTCCTGCTGTGAGAGATGGATGTGCTAACCATTATTCCACCGTGCCGCCCTTGCCATAGAGTTTCTGTTATAAATTATTTTTAGCCACACCTATGCATCTATGTATTAGAATCCTTTTTCCTTTCATCCTCAATATAAAAACGAGGCTCAAGCAGTTAAAGAAAGCTGGTCTGTTATAAAAGCTTCACAAAACATATAAATTTTACCCCAAGATCTCTCTCTCTCTCTCTCTCTCTCTCTCTCTCTCTCTCTCTCTCTCTCTCCCCCTCTCTCTTTCTCTCTCTCTCTCT
>JBCNYG010000021.1:7407323-7426080 GCA_039654305.1 Porochilus rendahli
TCTCTCTCTCTGTCTCTCTCTCTCTCTCTCTCTCCCCCTCGCTCTTTCTCTCTCTCTCTCTCTCTCTCTCTCTCTCTCTCTTTCTCTCTACATGTATAATCTTAATGTAATACATAACCATCTCAACTCTCCTTCTAGCCCATAAACAGAGAACTCCATGTTTTCTCACTCCGAAGATTCCCAGATGTAAACAAAGCCGTTTCTCATAGTCTCCCTACACCTGTAGTCATGACAACCAAGTCTAGCGAAGGGCAGAGTCATGAAATACGTGCCAGAATAATAAATTCCAACACCACTAGTCTGAATTAGTGTCTATTCACTATTCAGGCAATTTCAGATTAAAAAATATAAGAAAATGAATATATATATGATTATATTGATGACTGACTGATTGATCATTACTTATTAAGACTTTTAAAGTAGAAAAGTGATTTCATGACCAAATTTGCAACAAAGTGAAAAAATAATGCACAGCATTTGGAACGTGTGGGGGAAAAAAGAAATTATATGGGTGCATCACAAATATAGTTATTTGTACTTCTTTAGATTATGACCAAAAAGAAGCAATAATTAAAAAAATAAATCTATAGTAAATTCATTTTGGAGGTATGATTAAATGTATCAAATGTATTATTTAGTGCATTATAATACATTATTCACTGCCTGGTCTGGCCAAAAAGTGTGGAGTTTGCATCTTCTCCTCATGTACATCTGGGTACTCTGGTTTCCTCCCACCATCCAAAAATATGCACAATAGACTAATTGGCTACTTTAAATTGTGAAATCGATTTTAAGCACGATCTGTTTGAAGAATCTAGCAAAACATTGCGGCACAGACAGGACAACTTTTTCAATAACTTAAAATGTGTCATTATAATGAAATAACCTTTTATTTTACCAAGTTATGAGATCATAAACTTTATTTAAACATTTACCATTTCACATACTGTTTTTCGAATAATATTTGAAGATAATAGAACTATTCCAATACATTTGTAGTTGCATTTCAATACTTTCATCAATCATGTTTTCCTCATTTTAAATTCAGTCAATGAACTAAGTACTATACTAAATTTTACATTAATGAACTGAAAAAACGTTCTTGTATTATTGAGAAAGACAGCATCAGATTATCTTATTAGGTGGTGAAATGAGAGTGAAAATGAGAGCTCCGGAAAAAGATTACTGAAGTGTGACAGGTTATCCAAATTCAATCCAAAGTCATATATTAACCTGCTTTTCATCAGGTGATCAGGTTTGACTGAGGCAAAGTGATTTTTTTTTTGTGGGTTTTTTGTTTGCAAATTTTTAAATTCATGTCGATATGTTGTGTGACTCCACATGCAAGCATGTGCATATTTGTCAGCTTAAATTCCTATATCGTGTGAAAGTTGTAAGAATGTTGTGCAACAGTTTGCGACTGATTTTCGATTGGTTTGCGGATGTTTGGTGGAAAAAAGCGAATTTCCTGTTTTAAATCAGTCGCATTTTGTTAGCTTTCTGTTCTCAATCCATTTGCTTTTCATTCGCATGTTATTAGCACGAACAAAATGTGAAAAAATACAAATGACAACAAAACATACAGAATATGGCGGTTGAGAGCAAGTCTCAAACTTTCCACATAAAAGTTTCCAACATTTTCCTTGTGAATGAAAAAGCAATACTTTGTGAACAAAGTGACAAATTTGCGACCTTCTCATGACATTTGCGGACTGTTTGATAAGATTTTGAGTCTACTCCACATCAGAGCCCCATCTTGTGAATTTCGTAGAAATTTCAAACAAGTATGAAAATAGTTACAATTAATTCACGAACCAGGCAAACATAATGCGATGCCGTGGATGTCACGAAACAAATTTAAGAACATTTTGAGAATGAAAAGAGACAGTTACGACATGACATTCGTGTCAGTTCTTTTCTATTTCGCCTCTAGTGTGATTACCCCCTAAGGAATAAAACACTATGTAGTGTTGTATGATGGTAAAATTCTCGGTTATATTTTTATGGGTTGCATATTTTTATACCTCTAACCCCATGCAAATGATTGGTTTGCGGACCCTCTTATAATCACTCATTATATTATAATATCATCATCATCATCACATTATAATAACTGCAAATCATATGCATGCAACAAATACTGTAGACCTCAATTTATGTCTTGGAAATGCCAAATATTAAGGAATATTTTAGGGCATACATGTTTGTGTGTGTCCTACCTTGCCCTTGTTGAAGTAGTGGATGACCTTGCGGCAGAGATCCTCTTTGCGATGCCACTCGCTTTGAGCTGGATAATGCAGAAATTCCCGCAGGGGTCGATCCTCCCACTGCAGCAGCTCCCAGTACAGGAGCAGAGCGAACGCCGCCTCTGTGGACCAATACGAAAGATTCAACATGATATGAAGACTTAGGATTCAACACAATTCTTCTTTCACATGGATATTTCACTCTTGGTGCAGATGAACCTGAATAGAATTTAAAATTTTTCCTGAGTGGTAGAACCGTCTAAGATTTCATTCTTTTCATAAGTATCTTTTGTCTAATCAACAAATAAATCAGGTTTTCTCCAGGTCTTATGGTAGGATTTCCCATATAAAGGGCAGAACACTAATCGATTCTCCACCTGGGAGCAGAATTCATGTCACTCTGTCCTTCAGTCTCAACATCAACTCACCTACTGTCTGAACTAAACATTCTGTGAGATGTCACACAGAGGGACACTACCACCCTGGGACATCCCATCTGCAGAGCTTCAGACACCGTTTCTAGTAATCGTGACGCAAAGCTCACAAATCATCTGATTGGTCCATTTTCTGAGTGTGTGTTTTACACACCTGTATAGTTCTCAGCCTGCAGGTGCATGTCACACAGCTTGTGAATGTAGCGGATGTACATCTCCTCCTTATTGATCTCAGATTTATAGAAGTTCTGCAGAAAACAGAGCATTGCCACACAGGAATGGCAGAAAAACAACCTGAAAATGCTAACCTTACTAATAAACACTAAACCATTTATAATGAAATAAATAAAAATAATTACTAGTACTAGCTAGTTAGTTGCTAGTACTGTTTTAAGCACACCGTGTTGGCAGAATAAGAAACTCACTAGCAAGTTGACGGTGCAGCCAATCTTCTTGTTCTCCGTCTCGTCTCCCTTCATGCAATCCCTGACCACAGAAACCAGGACTAGATTAATAAATCTTTTACTTTTTATGGCATTTAAAGTGTTTATATAAAACTTCAAAGGTGCCCCTTATCAGTTCATTTTTGCTGAATACAAATGTTTGCTGGTGAAACCACCCCAGCTCACAGGCTTAGTATCTGTTATTCACCTGTTTTACATCTTTGTTTTGGTTCTTTATCTGTTTACCATAATGATAACAAGAACGCAATTTCAGAGGAACAGTTGTGCACATGCTTGATAACTTGGCACTGCAAAACCGATTAATAGAAAGTGGAAAGATCAAGTGTTGAGAAACTGACCCAGGGTTATAAGAAAGAGGAAAAAAGATGGCAATGATTACTGCCAGTGCAGGGGTCATTGATACTTGCATACAGGAGTAAACAAATAGTTTCTGAAAATACACTGTGGCCAATTCCATTTTCTTTCTAAGAGATAACATTGTATTTCATGTTTATTTAACATACCTGGGAAGTGAATGAGCCACTTTAAAGCTTGCTGTCATTTTTAAAAAAAGAAAACACCACGACATCCCATTTTCGCAAAAATATTGGAGATGGCACCAAGAATGCCGACTCATCTCATTTGCCGAGCCGCTTAATCCTATTAGGGTCTCGGGCAGGCTGGAGCTTATCTCAGTTAGACACTAACAGTACACTGTACACCCTGAACCACAAGTTTGTTTCAAATCATTTTATTTACTGATTTGTGGATGTTTCATGAGGTGGTATTAAAACTGCAAATCTTATTTATTAACTTTATTTAGCTGCTAGGACATTAAAGTACAACTCTGAATTTCATGCTGCAAATCAATTCAAGTGGCTACTTGTGAATTTGTTGCTAAATAAAAGGGCATTATCAACAGCACCCACAAACTAGCTAATGATTCAAATTAATAATTTAGTTAGCTAGTACAGATTAGCAGCTAATTTTTTTTTAAAAGGAATCTTATGCATTATGGGATTGTTGTGGGATAGGAGTCAATTTCAATATTCATCATGTAACTCGGACAGAAAAAACTTTGAGAATCAACCAATAGTATCATAACAGTAATTCCAAGAGCAGGAATCATAACAACAGTAGGTTTTCATATATGAATACATAAAAATAATATAAATTAATATACAACAGGTGTTAAAATCCACTCCGATGTAGACAACTCATATTCATGGTATCTACAGTAGTAAGGTTTTTGGCACTGTGTTTTTAAATCGCACCTGTAATCCAGCAGCCTCTCCATAAGGCGAGTGACTGAAGTGACAAAAGAGATGCCTGTCTCACGCCATGTCTCCTGTTCGATCTTTTCCAAAAGACTAGACATCAACAGTAAAAAGAAGCAAAGTCAGACTTTTCAGTATGGAAGTGAAAGAAATTGAGGCTTTTCCGTAAGGGCAGTTTTTATTAATAGTAATTTTAGACATTAAACGATTGGCATTAGCTGGGATAGAACTAAAGTGGTTAGTGAGATCTTACCTGGGGTAGGGCCCAAAAAGCTGAGTACTACAGTCCCGCAGCACAAAGCAAACACAGTGAGGTTGTTAATTTAATTTAATGCTACAGAAAATGTTAGAATATAGCACCGAGGTTAGCGCACTGATCGTGGAGCTCTCAGTTGTCAAAAGGCAACCAATCAGAACAGATTAATTGAGCAATTGATCTGTGTGTGTGTGTGTGTGTGTGTGTGTGTGTGTGTGTGTGTGTGTGTGTGTGTGTGTGCATGTGCAAACTTACAGCAACCCAAAAAGCTCTCTGTAGTTCTCGTCTCCTTTCCCCTCTGACACTAGACTGTCCAGCTTGTCTATGAGCTCTGCCTCCACCTTTAAACACACACAGGAGAGAGTAGAAGGTCTGATATCTTCATTCAGCTGCACAAAAACCTGCAGATGGTTCTAATGTTTTATCCTTTTCCTTCATAAAGCTGCTTTAGAGGCATTACCTGTTTGAAGTTGCCGTTCTTGCGCTGTTCCCAGTCCATCATGTCATGAAAGATGGGGATCATAA
This sequence comes from Porochilus rendahli, assembly GCA_039654305.1. Classification (NCBI taxonomy): domain Eukaryota; kingdom Metazoa; phylum Chordata; class Actinopteri; order Siluriformes; family Plotosidae; genus Porochilus; species Porochilus rendahli. The sequence goes on from JBCNYG010000021.1 coordinate 7,412,505, forward strand.
TGTTCCTGACCTCGCCCTGAGGCACAAGGGTCACACCCAGGAAGGGGCCAATCATTCCTGGAATGAAGTGAATCTTATTTTCACCTGGAAAGGGGAAAAAATTATTTATGGTTATTATTATTTCCCAGTTTTTTCTCACCTACTTTTAGTATTCAACCTGTCAAGTGCTGCCTCCCTATCACATACAAGCACCACCAACCAGGTAGGGGTGTAAGCATACGTGATATGCGATGCTGCCACCTGCCTCTTTATGAACTGCTGTGCATGCGCATTTGGAGGCGGCTTGACACACTAGGAGAGAAAGCTCTATCCAGCCCTTTTGTAGAATGAGCTCATAGATGGCCAAGGATTGGCTGGTGATCTTTGTGAGTGACAGGGGAGCATATGCCATCCCTCCCTCCAATTAGCGCTCAGCCAATTAACTCCCATGTTTGCGAATGTCTGTGACATCAACCCGGATTCAAACTTGCGATCTCCTAGTTTTTAGTCACACACCTTGTTGATGTGCCACTCAAGAGCCAAAACAATTATTTAAAAGACAGACAGAAAAACAATGAAAAGTCAATTACGGTACTGTGTATATATATATATATATTATAGATATTGCAGATAATTGCAGCTTAAACAGCATTTTAACAAATGGTGTAATACAATTTACTTTTTGTCCCGTTAGTAGCATGACCACTTTAACATAAAAAATAAACTGCTTAATCCTACTAGGGTTGCGGGGAGGCCTATTTCAGTCAACAAAAACCATATGATGATGACAATGATGATGATTATTATTATTATTACACTAGTCTAAAACATACTAAACCTCATAGCACCTAGTATATTTCCACTATAGTATACTATATATGCCATATCCAGCATATACCAGCACTTGTTCATGTATCTGTCATCAATTGATTTGTACATTTGCACATTTTCCATTTGTTCAGAAAGTGAACCAGACCATGTTTGAATTTGATGCGCAGTCAAGCAGACTTGGCTGTGAAATTGAATTACGATGCATGATTATTTATTACTGCAAACCCATGAAGACCTGCCTTGAATGCTGTTACTTTCATCTATAGAGGTCAGTATTGCTTTTCCGAATAGTTTCATGCATGTGTGAATGAACAGAGACAGGCGGGCTGCGAAACGGTAAAATGATAAGCAGACACTCACCAAGGTTTTGCCACATGCTGAATAGCTCATACGCCATCATGACTCTCATATCACCATACCTGCCAGAAGAGGACAAAAATAAAAAGAAAGGTTGAAAAGGTGAATATTAATCTTTAATATCCCTAAAAGAGAATCACGATTAGTGGTGAGCACATACATCTTAAAATGCATTACTGTTGAATGCATTACTGTTGGATTCTTGATTCTGATTGGCTGGAAAAAAAACACAGCAAGCTATATATTAAAATATGTTACATTGTGTCCATGCATTCATCTATCTATCCATCCATCCATCCATTCCAGCCAGCCAGCCAGCCAGCCACCCAGCATCTGTACTGCTTATCCATCAGAGACTTGGCGGAAGCTGGAGCTCATCTCACCTGAATTTGGGCAAGTGTGAGTACACCATGAACAGGTCAGCAGACTACTGCAGGGCTAAAACAACCATTCATAGTCCTATTCACAACTATGGAAAACCTAGAATAGTCAGTTGATCTAATACACTTGTTTTTAGACTGTGGGAGGAAACTGGAAAACCTGGAGGAAACCCACGCAAGGATGGGGAGAACATGCAACACAGAAACGCCCAAGCCCGGGAATCAAACCCAAAACCTTCTTGCTGTGAGGCAGACATGCTAACCACTACACCACCATGCCGCCCTAAATTATATTACATTGTATTATACTACATTATATTATATAACATTTTTGTGACAATAAGATTTAATAAGAGTGCAAAAACAAGGACAAGACAGCACTTGACAAATGTTGTTGTTCTGTTTGTGTGCACGGATAATCCGAGCAGTAATGCGAGTGTCTGCATGGCTTTGGGAGGGCAAACATGACGATTAAGATGCTTTCTGCATTGAGTGTGCAGTACTCATATATGCACACACACACACACGCACACACCTCTGAACGCACTGAAACGTACTCAACAGAAAAGAAGTATTTTAATTTCAGATACACTGTTAAGCACTAAGCCACACACACTAACATTCATTAATCACAGACTTTAAAGAAAGCCTCCCCAACACACATTAAGTGATCTGTCCCCTCAAACCAGGATGATACGAAAAGCTACAATGCAAATGTAAATGTAAGCCTGAGTAAGTGTATATTCAGTATATATGCTTATAAGCATGTTAAATGTTACGTCCTTCATGCTGGAGCTGATGAGGATGAATGCCTGCATGTGATTTTCCCCCAGTATGCACATACACAAACTTAAAGATGATCAATAGAAAATATTTGGGTTGATTTATTATACTGTCGCTGTGCACAATTACTGCTTATCGTAGAAAATGTTCTGCAACATCTTTTATCACTTGTGCACTTTTGCCTCGTTTTCATTAATGGACTGACTTGGCAGCAGTATTGCACATTTCCTCTGCCTCAATCTGAAATGTTTGTCCTTTATTTAGAGTGAGAGTTCTTTACTAAGTTGTTTGGGAGGGCAGCAAACGAGCAGTGAGATCCTGCCAAAGTCTGAAAGCCGTAGGGTCTCTGGAGTCATTAAAGGAACTAAAGGATTGAGGAGAAGAACAACCCCACAACGCTCCCCCCAAACGCTCCCTACCCCCCCGCACCCTACCCCACTCCACCATTCCCAGAAAAAAAGAAACAACAAACCTACGCCTGTAATGCCAAAGGCTTTGCATGTACACATCAAGTCCTTGGTAGGTGCTTAAGTAGGACAGAATCTGGCAGCACACAGACTTATGCTGGGTGTATACTGCGGGATCTTTAGCCTGATGTGATCTTTTTCTCTGTTTCATCAGAACTGATTATTGACATGGATAATCTGTGGGTGTTAGAAGTCAAACAACTAGATCTAATGCCTTCTGATATCCATCCAGGCTGATCAGAGTTGTATGCTAACTTTGGAACATGTTTGATTTTTCCATTGTTCATTCACATGCTTGGATTTCATTTCATTTTTGATGGATGAGCAATTGCGGACTACTGAAAACATACCTCAGGACGTGCTCAAAGTGGCGTAGCTCACAGCAAGAAGGCCTGGGTTCGATTCCCAGCTCGGGCGTTTCTGTGTGGAGTTTGCATGTTCTCCCTGTTCTTGCGTGGGTTTCATCCGGGTACTCCGGTTTCCTCCAACAGTCCAAAAACATGCACAGTAGGCTAATTGGCTGTTCCAAATCACCCCTAGCTGTGAATATGAGTCTGAATGGTTGTGAAAGTTGACCCTGTGATGGCCTGGCGAGCTGCCCGCCCTTGTCTGGAGTCGGATGAGACGGGCCTCCCCGCGACCCTAATTAGGATTAAGCTTTTCAGAAAATAAATGAATGAATGTATGATGCTCTGGATAAAGACGCCAAATGTCATAAATACATTTATAATACAGATATTGTATATAAAATGTATATAAAATGTAAGTCAATGCTCACAGGAAGCAGAAAAAAAGGCAACGCTCACAGCAGAAAATAACCAAATGTGACTTGAGCATAATATGGATTAAGTAGCGAGGTTCCAAATAAGAGCCAAAGTTGAAAATGGCTTACCTGGATGAAAATGCGAAGAAGAATTGAGTAGGCTCAATTTAGACATGATTCGCTGTAAATAGAACTCGTCTGTTGCTTGGAAGACGCTAGTACATTTGCGCTGATTGGTCGAGACCCGGATTAATTTACTGTATGAATTTTAGTGAGATTGAGATTGAGTCTGCATGTTCTCGCTGTGCTTGTGTGGGTCTATTCCAGGTGCTCTGGTTTCTTCACAAAATTCAAAGACATGCACATTAGGCTAATTTGCTGTTCCAATTTTATCTGAGGCATGTGGGCATCTGAGTGTGAATAGACGAGTGTTTGTTGCCCGGCAATGAACTGAGAAGATGTTCAAGGTGTACCCTGGCTTCACCCAGTTGGTTGAGATAGGCTCCAGCCTCCCCGCAACCCTAAGAGGACTAAGCAGTTCGGCTGAATGAATGAATAAAAATTAGAAGAATGTGCAAACCACAGTGAAGTTCTTGCGAGCTACTTTCAAGTCTTTTTTATGGTTTTTAACACGCAGCTGTGCAGGATATTTTATTTTTTTTGCTGAGACCTGGCAACCAGCAACCAACAAAGTACACATCAGGCCTTGACTCTTACTTGTCTAGAATCTTCTTCCTCTTGGATGGAGATAAACTCTCCAGCTGCAGACTTGGCTGGTTGATATAGAGTACTGCCAGACTGAAGTACGAGTTCCAAACCTGAATTAAAGAAAACTCCATATTACTCCACATGTTTACTCAATCAACCCCCCTCGCCAAAAAAGGTCTATAAAGTAAGAACAATTGAAGTTGCCGAGTTACAAACTAAGCGATATTTGATTTGTAGCTTCAGAACAAATCTGTCAGTATGCCTTATAATGTCTTTATATATTTGGTTTGTGGTCACTTGTTTATTCCAGTCGATTTCATATGAGAAATCAGATTTCCTCAATACCATGACCCATGTACATTTGACTTTCATACTCAATCAACAAACAAAAATTCTACATTTTACAGCTGTCTTCGGTTGATGTTGTTTTTTATTCTATGATACCGCCCTGCTAAAATTATTCAGTTCATTTAGCCTTTGCTGTGTGTAACTCGCTCTGCTTCATGAAGCCATCTGTCGCGTGCAGGGTGGACAGTCTGTCACCGTTGCTGTGTATGTGTGGAGGGTAATCCCTGGCCTGCTGTGTGATGCTCAAGTTCACCTTATTAATCAATGTCACACACCTTAAAGTCAAAGTCAGCATCTGTGAAGTTCTTGTGCAGTGCAGGAGAGAGATATTGGACTGTGGTTACGATGATGCTGAAAAAAGATATATAAAAGACATTGTGTTAAAGGGGCACCTAGTCACTCTTTGAGCCCTTTGTTTTAGGTGACTTGCTTTTGAAAGGAAAACAGGAAAAAGCTTTCTCTTCCCCTTAGTATGCCTTGTGAATTGCCTTTAATGTAAACGTCCAACAACATTGTTTCACTGGAGGGAATTTCTGGGCCAGAAAAATTATAAAGAGAAGCCCACACTGAAGAAACTAGTAACATGTATTGCATGTATTTTTCATAGAAGTCTTGGATATTTTAGCATTATCCGAGAAAAACTTGAATATTACATTATGAACCTTTAAAAACCAGTCTTACAAGTGTCATCTGTGAGAATCTTGGGGTAAGAAGACATATACCTCACACACAATAAAAGGCAAATAGATTGTATAGCACATACACTTTGGACTTATTCTTGGCCCATTCCTACAAAAAAGAAAAACATTTATGTTTTAAAAACGATAGATGATGTGCAGGCTCTCACTGAGAAAGAAATAATTTTTTCCCCCCATCAGGCGCCAACGCAACCCTGTTGAATGCAATGATGCCAATTACCAGAGGACCAGGCAAGTTCAGAATGCATCGCATGCCATTAGTCAGCGCAAGACGAGAATAGAGAAATGGAGGAAGAGAAAGGATGGAAAAATGCGAGAGAATGAAGAAGCAGGGGGAGGGGGACGTCTCACTTGCTGGTCAGTAGCCGCATCACATTCCAGTCTCTGGGGAAAATGCTGAGCTTCATCAAGTTCCGAAAAACACAAAAAATTTTCAGCAAGAACTCCTGGAAAGATGAATAGAGAAGAAGAGGGAGAGTGCAAACAGAAGCAAATACATTACAATAAGCCTAATGAGCTTGAACTAATGATTCGCAGCATATTTTTTCAGTTTGAGTGTGAGTGTGGCACTTTAGCACTGTTTTGAAACAGTCATTGTTCTTCATTTTATGTCTTAAGACTTTTACAAGAGTAATAGTACAAACATTTCACTTTACTTTTTTTATTTTTACTTTACTTGGACGGACATACTAATTGAAATTCTAATTAAGGAAATTATTTATGCTGGTAGGCAAGGAAATTTTATGCTAAAAAGCAAACATAAATATAGTTTTTACACCTGTCTTTCTGTCAGCCAACCAACCAATCATTTCATTGGTACACTGAAAAATGGGTTCATCACGGGTTCATTGGATGGTTAACAGTCATAGCTCTCCGAAGGTGCTTCCACTTGAATAAGTGGCATTGTGGTTTAGTGGCTATCAGGAACACAGCCCAAGGTTTGAGCCCAAGAACCTTTCTGTGTGGGGTTGACATGTTCTTTCCATGCTTTTCTGGGTTTGCCCTGGGTATTCGGGTTTCCAAAAACATGCACATTATGTCTAACTGGCTGTTTTAAATTACCCCTAAGTGTAAATGGTTGTGGGTGTGTGCTGGCCTTGAGATTGACTGTTCAGGGTGTACCCCGCCTTCACTAAGAGTCAGCTGAGATAGGCTCCAGCCTCCCCAAGACCCCAGGAGGATTTGGCTAATGACTGAATAAATAATTTTCCAATATCTAAACAAATCAGGATGGTGTGAACAAATGGAACATATGAACATCCAAGCTACAATCATTTCTTATTGACCTATAAACTAATAACCTATAATAACCTTGATTAAGTAGTGTAGGATTAAAGGTAGTATCCAATAAATGGCTATTAAATGTAGCTACACTGCTTTAACTACTAAACAGTCATCTCTATGTATGATTACTGTATAAGGGTAGTTGTTTATTGATTTTGTGTCCCAATTGATTTCCTACTCGTTATTTTCTTGGGAAAACCTGATCAATTTCTTCAACTGACCTTTAACTCTTCTTTGCTCTGGAAGTTGTCCAGGAGGTGCTGAAAATGGATGTCTGTCATTTGCCGCAGGAGCGACAGCAGGCAGGACACGTATTCACCCTACCAATCAAAAAACACCAGAGCGATTGTGAGCCAATCATTTTGTTTTAGTGGCTTTCAAATGGCCAAACAATCACATATAGATTGTGAAAGGAAGGATAGCTGATTGGAGAAGTTGTTGGCAAACAATTAGTGCAGCAGAAAATTGCAAATATAGCAAGAATCGTTCAAATAGTAATACAAGCATGAAATGTGGTACATGTAGTATCGAAAAGTCGCACTTTTCAAAAATATCCCTGGTCACGCAAAAAATCCAAGATGTTTGCCCAAAATTTGGGTTTTTGCCTTTATAACTCGAAATGCATCGACTTTAAGCCCCACAAATGTACCACAGTTAACAATAAAGTTGGGTATTGTGGACGTCTCTTATGGTTCCTGACATTAACTTGAAGTAATCATATCTTAGCAACTATGAAACATGAAATTTTGGTGTGCACATATGTTTTTGGTCTATGAATCCAATGGGGCCATTGCAGTACAGAATTCAGGCATTAATAAAAGCTTACAGATGCAATAGAGTGAATGTCAGCACACAACCAGGGCACACTAGTGACATCACTGCTGTGTAACTCAGCATGGGGTTTAGTGTCAGCTGGATACACTAATGCTTTTTTAGAGTTATAGTTTAGTGTCCCAAATGCTGTCTGACAGCCCCATATCCATTAGCTAGTAAACTGTAGTTGTTAGTTAGTAGATATAGTTAGACGACCAGTATCAAACAGCGGACGCTGCAGACTGGGGATGGCAGAAGGTTGTGAGGAATGGCAGATCTGGACAGTCAATTCTCCAATAGCCAAGAGTTGCCAACAGCTCACCAAATGTGGCTGTAAATCTGGCTGTCGTGGCAGGTTCAAGTGCTACAGACTGGATCTCACTTGTACATCACTGTGCAGTTGCAAATATGAGGTGTAACTCCTCATAAAAAAACAATAAATTTTAAGTCATAAAGGAAAAAACTAAATTTTGCCCATTTTCAGGCAGACATCTTGGATTTTGGGGCCGCCATCTTTGATTTTTGCGTGGCCAGTGGTATTTCTGGAAAGAGTGGGAATTGAAAAGTACATATAGAAAAAAATCATGCTTGTATTACTATTTGAATGATTATTTCACTTATCTGCTCCACTAAATGTAGACTCTCGAATGTAATGTACTGCTACTGAAACTTCTAAAAGAAAGTGGAAAATATTCATAGTAAAAGTTATAATTGTTGTACTGTATTATATAATTCAAGAGCCACATTTAACTAACTTAAGAGTTATTTGACAATGGTGAGAAAACATGAGAACATGGTTTAAAAAGTAAACCTAAATGGGTAATGGTGAAAGAATTAAAACGTCATTATGAAACACATACAGAAAAAGTATCAAATAAACAAAACCAACCAAAAGGACATGCAGGCATGTTGGGTAAGAGACAACACAAAGTGTCTGGTATGTAATAACCTGGGTATGAAAGGAGTGTGGGAGGAAAAATGGAGGCATGATGATTTGGTGGACGTAGAAGAATCAGATTTGTTAGTTACTAACAGTGATCTCGGCCGTGCACTGTGGGCAGCGCTGGCCTCTTACCGCCTCCTGAGCTTGCGACTTGCTCATGATGGCAAGCAGCGTCTGCAACAAAACATCCAGCAAGCTCTCCACCACCATCTCCACCTCCTCCTGTACTGAAGTTTCCTACAAAGACACAGAAACAGAGAACAAGATTTGCCCAGGATTTGAACCCAGGCAGATGTGCTAATCACTACGCCATTGTGCCGCCAATTATTATTATACTCATTATAATAACGTGATTATTAAACAACATTAGCGTTGTAATACTAGATATACAGAAATAGTGTAACAGTATCAAATTTCAAACTGTATCCATGAAGGAACCATTTTCTCTAACATGTTTGTCTGTGACCTCAACAGTCATCAATGTTTAGCTGACATGCATATGTACAAGCTGTGAACTTTACCAGCGAACTGGCTTTAATAATAGAGAAGATGCTGCTTAAGATCCCTGAACAGATGAGCAGTTCTTTTTGCTGACGTAGATGAAGATGGATGTGGTGCAAGACCACAGGTAAGAGAATCCTTCTTGACTCTGAAGTGGGACAGCAAACAAAGTGAGCGGCAACCCCCCCAACAGCATTTATACGATTCATCCACCACAAGGCAGAGAAGATCAGTATTTTTATATTTGATCAAAAGATAGAACAATAGATATGTATAATATATATGTAGGTTTAAAATGAAAATACAGCACCAAAATGATCTCAAGCATGTTCCTACCTGGAAAAGAGAACAACCTGCTATCTACTGTCCGAGCAATGGACTGCAGCTTCACCACGTCCATCGACTGGCCTATGTGTACAGTACTGGGCATGCTCCCCAAGGTTCCCCTCACAAACTCAGCCACCTCTTGCACTGTGAACATCTGCAGCAACTCATCAAAGATGGCTGGGAAGGAATTAAGCAGGGCTGCCTGGAGGGAAAAAAAAGCAAACAACAAAAATATGTTCACTAATGCTTTTTTTGGTTGTGTTCCCTTTTCTGGGAGGGAAGATTTCCCCCAGTTTTTTCCCGCAATAAATACAATTTTCACCCATCAAGTGTTGTCTCCCTATTACATACGATCACCACTAACCAAGGAAGCATACTTATGCCCCCTCTCTGTCACACGATGCTGCCACTTACATCCTTCAATGAACTTCTGCTCATGTTTATTTCAGTTTGGCCTACACACATGGAGGGAAAGCGCTATCCACCCCTTTGTACGAATTAGCTTAAAGACACCCATGATTCGCTGAGGAACGCTATGAACGCTGTAAGTGAAAGGAAGGTGAACGTATGCTGTCCCTTCCTCCCATGAGAGCTCGGCCAATTAGCTACCATATACTCCCCGTCACGCACCTTGTCGATGCGCCACCCAGGAGCCGGTTTTGGTCCTTCTTGAGAAACAAATTCTTTACTGAATGAATCCACTAAACAGGAAACAGCAGCGGATTACGCTTTTACATTTATTGCATTCCAAAATATGTTGGAGTTTGTAGTTTTTAGTCCATGGAATCAGACAGTTTTGTTCTTGTTCTTGTATGTGGCACAAATTGCAAGTTGTTAAAAGTACGAGAAGAAAACCACAGAGTTCTATCAAACTACATAATATTTAAAATGCTGTTGCTGCGTTTCCTATGTTTCAAAATTCTCCTTCCAGACCTGACAGACCTGTTGAATGATCCATCCCTGGCAGTAGAGTGATGTGAAGGAAACCGTACAGCTTGTTAAGGAAGCACACATGATGTGAGATGATTGTGAGGGTTTTAATGCACAGAGTACAAACATCAACTCAAAAACACACATCAACAATCAAACCAAAGCAATCTGGTTAATATCGGGGTGAAAAAAGTTGTGAGGGGCTTGAGGTGATGATTCAAGGGATGCTGAATGGTTGTTAGCATCTGTCGTTTGGGTGAGGATTTAAGTAAGAGTGCCTCATTTTACAGACAGCAACTAAAACAGGAACTCGAAACCAAAACACACAGCAATCAATTTTTACTAACTATTTCTGAGAGGTTTCAAAGGGCAAGAAAGATGTTGGGGTTGTTCTTTTTACAGGTTGGTGAGGGAGGTGGGGAGATGATTCAGGACATACTGGATGAGTAGTGGCATCTTGGTTGTAGTGTGAATCTGGATTGGAGATAGTGTGTCTCGCTTATCTGGGCCAAAACATTGAGACACAGGTACTTACTGATAGAGGACCTGGCCGTGAAGGATTACAGTTCAACAGCTGCATACAGCTGGCCTGATTTAGGATGGTTTGTCCGAGAGCAATCTGAGGGCCCTGGATTGTTAAAGAAGGGGGTAGAGGAGCCAAGGGAGGAATAGGAGGTCACAGTCAAAGGGCCAAAGAAAAGAAAAAAAATGTGTAGAGGTTACAAGTTAAAGAAATAATATTCTAAATTTTTAACAAAAACATTTTCTCACATAAATCATTATGAAGTCTGTTAGATGGTAATGAAATCTTGTTATTATACATGTGACAGATAATTGTTACAGTTATCCTGCTGAGAAAGAAATGATTTGCACTACACTAGCATATTATTTCAAAAGATGTGACCAGAAAACTCAGACAAAGTCAGAGAGAGAAAGAGAGAATGTTAACAAGGCCTGGAAAGTAGCCGGAGACCCAGCGAAACATGAAACGATTACTTAATTGTATGCTGAAAGTCAGGTAGCGTTAGTCTGAGGCTGGGCTTCTCTATGCCCATATAGCCTATTCTATGATATCCATATAGCCTGTAATAAAATAAACCAAGCCATTGGGTGAATTCAAGGATCCTATCCAGTAGCACTGTAACAAGGTACTGTATTTTTATAACTACAAGTTAGACTTATTTTTGGATGCAAGTCAAAATCACAGTTCATACAACATTAAGGGAAATCTTGCATGAGCACTGAACACTCTTGGCATTGTGAAATAGCTACGCAGACTTCCCTATGTCCCACTATGTCTCATCCGCAATGAGTTCAGGCCCCTTTCCACATACGGTAAAGGACTGTGCCGGCCTCTCCATCAAACACTCACTCAGCCTAGACTGGGCAAAGCCGGGGTACACCCTGAACGGTTCGCCAGGCCATCACACACTCATACCTGGGGTCAATTTGAAACAGCCACTTAGCCTAATGTGTATGTCTTTGGAATGTGGGTGGAAACTGGAGTACCCAGAAGAAACCACAAAAGCATGAGGAGAACATACAAACTCTGCTCAGAAATGCCCAAGCCCAGTGGTGTAGCGGTGAGCACGTCCGTCTCACAGCAATAAGGTCTTGGGTTCGGGCTCGGGTGCTTCTGTGTGGAATTTGCATTTTTAAACCGTGCATGCGTGGATTGCCTCTGTGTATTTCAGTTTCCTCGTACAATCTTATAAATGTAAGCTTCATCTTATATTAGGCTAAGAACGAGGCTGGAGCTCATTTCAGCTCGCTCTGGGTGAAGGTAGGGTCTACCATCGCAGGGCCAACACACTTACACAACCATTTACATTCACACTCACAGCCAGGGGAAATTTGGAATAGCCAATTTGCGCATGTGTCTTTGGGCTCTACTCTTTACAGAAACGCCCTCGCCAGGCACAGGGCTTTAAATCCAGGACCTTCTTGCTGTGAGGCAGAATTGCAGAACCTAAATCAGAACTGAGAAGTGAGAGCAGCAAAAACACTGGGATCCCTTTTTCTAATCGTACGTCCTGATTCGATTGTTTTGAAGCTCAACTGACCTGGGTGAAAATGAGAGTCTCTGAGCTGCGGCTGTCCAAACTCAGGACAAAGCGAATGGACTGGAACAACTCCTGGATGCTAGTGCGAAACTGTTCCTCCTCCATACCACAGGTGGCCCGAGAGTACAGGATCCGTGACTGGACTATAAACTTGAACAAATACTCCAGTGCCTGGAAGTAGAGGGTTTGACAATCATCTTATGACAGTCATAGAGAATAGATTTAGATTTTTCATGCTAAGCACCAATATTCTCCATGTCGTAAAAATGTCCTAAGGTTTTTAAAAGAAACTACAAGTGCCATAGTTATCTGAAATCCTCCAGGTTACATTTTATTTAGTATAATAAAAAGAAAAAGCCAGGAGGCATCCACGCAGGCTGCTCTACATCATATTTTGCATTGATATATTCTGTTTGGAGCCTCAAGGCGAAATGGTGGCTGTGAAAATAGACTACTTTAAAAATGTGAGTGATCCATGGAATATTCATACAGATCCCCTCGAAACCGAATCACAGCTTGACCTGGCATCATTAATATTACATACAATTCACCTCTTAGGCATTTTCAGTCTCATGAGTGCCCAGAAGGGTGTTTGCCATGCTAGTTCTATTTGTACATAATGCATTGTAATTGATGAGTAAAACATGGTCAACAGCACCATTACCAGATCGGACTGGTTGCAATTACAAGATCGCAATTAAAATGACTCAAGCAACCCTGTTCCAAAAATGACAAATCGTTTGAATGACTAATTGCTACAGTTTTTGGAGCTAGACTCGACACAAGAGCATACCCTCATTGCTTCTTGAATGTGGTCCTGCCGGACAACCTCTGCTGAGCGGTCCATATACCATTTCAGGCAGCGTATAAGCTCTCTAGAATAATAACACACATGTATTAGTTCTGTTTACTACGAAATAATGGATTTCAACCTATCCAGGACTAATAAAACAAGTTATAATGTCAAAATGAGCTTAAAAATGTATTATTATTATTGGTGTCATGGTGGCATAGTGCTTAGCGGATCCACCTTACAGCAAGAAGATAGTGTTTCTGTGTGTAGTTGCATCTTCTACCTGTGCTTGCATAGATTTCCTCCGGGTACTCCGGGTTTCACCAACTGTCCAAAGACATGTAAATCAGGCTAATTGGTTCAAATTGCCCCTAGGTTTTGATGTGAGTGTGAATTGTCAGAGTGCACGCTGCATTGGCCGAGTGTTGACTGAGATAGGATCCAGCCTCCCCGTTACACCAATAGTAGGATTAAGCAGTTTGGCAAATGAGTGATGATGATGATGATGATGATGATGACGATGATAATTATTATGGTTCATTTTCTTCCACTTTATCCTTTATTAGGGTCATGGGAAGGATGGAGCCCATCCCAGCTATTTTACACGC